>CM057227.1:803169-980669 GCA_029891385.1 Erythroxylum novogranatense | reverse complement strand
ACGATCCGGACTCGTCTTCGTCTTCAAGGGGTATTAAGTCCAGCTTTTTTAGGAATACTAGGGACATTGCATGTTATTTACTTTTGGCAATGAAAAAATAATGCATAAAAGTTCAATTTTCAGGTTTTTTAACATTTGCAGGCGCTAAAGTACAGTTTTTTTTTACTTTATTTTAGTTAACTAATAAAAAAATATGCGGCATATGGTGAAAATGGTTTTTGTGTGTATTATATGTAAAACAAACCAAAGAGACCTCCATTTTCATGAATGGAATTAGCAACTGTTACTTTTCGGACGTGTAATGAATAGTTCGTCAAGTAATAGATGTACTCTGTTACTTTACTTTTTTTTCCTTATCTATATGAAACTATCTTTTCCAAAGTTAAGGTGAGCTGCAATCTTGTAACTCGAACTCTCACCTTCTTGAATTAGAATGTTCAGATTGCTTAAGAAAACAGGTTATTTGTTGAGAGAAATAAAGTCTATATCACACTAATCAATTCTTAGCCAAGGCTATCAATACAACAACGCTACAAAAATGGTGAAAATGGTGGCAATGAGACTAGTGACACCGAGGGCTGGAGCAGAGTTTCCTGGAGGAGGAGGGGTGGGAGACGGTGTGGTGGAGGATGGAGGAGTCTCAGAAGAGCTTGGTGGGGTGTTGGCGGTTCCTCCACTGACGTTGATGGCCAGAAGTTGGCCCAGAGAACAGTGTCGAGGCACAGCACAGATGTAGAAATGCTCACCAGAAGTGGTGAGAGTCATTCTTGTTGGTGGTGTGGAGCTGAGAGATATGGGGTTGGTGGTGTTGCAAGAGTTATAGGCTTCCTTGGTGACCTCTGCCACATTGTGAACTCCGTTGGCGTAATTGAAAACTGAGAATCATAATGAACTTGTTAGAGGAATGGTTAATTCCAGTGAACCACACTTTGAAACAATTGCCTAGTTATTGGTTACTACTCACCAAGTACGTCTCCAATCATAAAGTTCTTGTTAGCAACCCAAGTTTGGTAAGCAGCGGCACCATTAGAAGGGATATTCCAACCCAGAGAATCTAAAACTGTATAAGTTACTGATGATCTAGATGGTGCAGGAGATGGTGCAGGTGATGAAGAAGGGGTTGTGGCAGGTTCTGGTTCTGGTGCTGATGCAGGTGATGAAGAAGGTGTTGTGGCAGGTTCTGGTTCTGGCGCTGGTGCAGGTGATGAAGAAGGTGTTGTGGCAGGTGCTGGTGCTGGTGAGGAGCTGGAATCCGGTGAAGGACTCCTTTGAGGAGCTGGAGAAGGAGAGGAAGAAGCTGCACTTACATTGATCATCAGTTTTTGACCCGCACTGCAATGACCTGTGAAATTGCAGATAAAGTAGTGTTCTCCAGTAGCATTGAGTGTGATACCAGCAGGGCTTGTGGTCTCCAAGAAAATAGGATTGATCGTAGAACAACCATCATAATCTGACCTAGTGACTTGGGCAACATCATGAATCCCATTTGCAAAATTGAACACTGCAAAGTGAGCAAGCAACAGGTTTGAAAGATCATACCTTTTATACAACCCAGTTCATACCAAAACCTGACACTTCAGGCTACCTAACGAGTTTTAACAGATTGTGAGGTTACCAAGTGTGTCTCCAACAGAAAAGCCCTGGTTTGCAGCCCAAGAGGAGTAAGAACCAGAACCAGAACTAGGAATGGTCCAGCCTGAGGAGCCTCCAACTACATGGCTCGTCTGAGCAACTGAACTCCGTAACAAAGAAGCTGTTGCAATTACTGCAAGAAATGCCATCTTCAGTTCTCCTGCCATGGTTTGTGTTCTCTGAGGTCAGATCACCCCTGTACATTCAGCTTCTGTTCTCTGAAGAGAATTTGTCCTATTTATAGAAAAAGTTAATGTTTTTTGTCCACCTAATCGAAACCATCCAAGCAGGCCATGAAAAGAGACTTGCAGAAATTCTGGAGATATTGCCGCACCTGAACCCACCAAACCTTAAAAGACTACGTCAGGCGTTTTACTAGTCAAAAGAATTGGTGCTCAGTGCTGTTGGTTTTTTGGAGTCCAGTTCTTATGGTTAGGAACTTGCAAATTGAGTCCATAAATCCCAAAAAAAAAAAGGCTTGGTCAGAGAAATGGCAAAGGCATATGTTGTCAATCTTCTTAGGATTATAACCAGGACATGCATTAGAAAAAGTAGTTCTTGGAGGAAAAGGACCATAAGACCAATCCTAGCATTAGATTCCAGCAAGTTTGGAGATTTAGCTATCCCACTTTCAACTACCAAACTATTTCTTTATACCATTTTTATCTATCTCTAACTATCACAATTTTCACACTCAATTCCATACAATAAAATCATATATTATAACTTTTCAAAGAATAACGGTTTCATCGATAGAAAAAGACAGAAAATACAAAAACTCATCCTAGTTAGAATTCATTAATGGATGAGTATTCCTTCATTAATCTTCCAATAACTTCTCTAGAGAAGTGATGGTGCATATTCAAGTCTCAGGTTGTTGACTACTAAAGAGGTTTGAACATGAGCAACTTAGATGAGGCCAAAGAAAGGGCCATCGACTCAGATATATTATAAAAGTCAGTGTCCAAATCCATTTCCACTCTTCCATATAAAGCTTTCACCTTCTTTTGGGAATCCCAAAGAGGGGAAACTGGAGTTCCAATCCTCTAATAGGCATATAAAATAAGGTGTCTGTTGAATGATGGGTGTGCATCTGATCTAGAATTGATCAGAACATGATGATAGAAGTGATCAAATATCTTATACAACATATGGATTTGATTAATTTGAACACGCTACTTAGATCTGAATCGTTGATTTATCAAATAATTTAGCCGCTTGAAAACTCCATTTTTTCTTCCCTTGACGTGGTCTCATTTTCTTGTAATTGACATGCAACTGATTGGAATTGCCATACCCTGATACTTAAATGTTCAACCTTTTCTGTGCAGAGTTTCTGCAGGTAATCTAATGTTTTGCACATCAAATCTTCTGCTCCAGAGCTTCTTAAATCTTTGAAGATATGGATTGATGGAGATTTATGTATAGGTGAGGGTGATGATCTGGAGCAGGTATCAATTTGATGCAAGCTGACACTGATTACCTCAATCACAGATAAGGTTAAAATACAAATAATTAAGTATTCCAACAATCCACAAAAGGCACCAAAAATGTCACTATCAAGGAACACAAGTACTCATGGCATATGATCTCCCACTGAATTGAAAGTTAATGAAGTCTAGAGGAAGCAGTAGGGTGTTAGTATTAAACTAGTACATATCATGTGATATGATCAGGATAACAAGAGAGCAATGACCATGGACATGAACATCAAACCAAAGGCAGAGAAAACAGTGGTGATAGAGGCGGCGTTCGGGGGTGAAGTTGTGGGGGTGGAAGAGCTGTTGCCACCAACGGTGATGGCTAGCTTTTGGCCTCTGGAGCAGTGGTCTGAGAAGGTGCAAAAGTAATACTGTTCTCCTGCGGAGCTCAAAGTGATGGTTGTAGGTCCTGAGGCTTGGACGTTGTTAGCTGTAGTGTTGCAATTGTCATAATCACTCTTCGATACAATGGCAACGTCATGTACTCCTGTAGCGAAGTTGAATGCTGCAGAAAAAGAAAGAACAGGTTGTGAGATTCTACAAATCTCCATTATAGATTCTTGAACTCTGTTAAGTATCTAGACCAGCTTTAAATGCATATAATGTATTTGGATCCGGCGGATGTGAAAATGCTTACTTAGAGTGTCTCCAACTGCAAAAGTCTGGTCTGAAGCCCAGATGGAGTAGAAGTTTGGGCTGGGAGGCGACAACCATCCGGTACTGTCACCGACGATGTGGTCAGCCGCCTCCACTGTCATCTTCATTGATCCGAGGACCGCCGTGAGAACCACCAACAATGTCACGTTGCTTGCTCTAGCCATGTCTGTGTTCTGAAAAACCAGAGGTCACCCCTTTTACACTAATGCTCAATGAGGTGTTCTTGAACACAATGGCTTGATTTGTATATATATAGAGTCGAGAAAAGGGAATGCATGTCAGGATCTTTCATCCATATGGGCTCATGCCACGTGGAGAGATGGATTTGATTAACTAATACTTATCTTCTTGGAGCTGTTGGCAAGTGGCATGAGCATTAGCAAAGCCGGGTCAATGGAACATGATGTTAAGATCAGTCTGCTTAGTCCAATTGGAAGCAACTTAATGGCGAATGATTGCCATTGCCAAACCTTGATATTGACATTACTTGTATTATGTTTGTGGCCTTTCTCAAGCCATGTCATAAGCTGACCAAGGCTGCAATAATCCACAACTTCTGGTTTCTCTTTGTTTTAGAATCAATGACCGGTTGCTTATGTTTGCTACAATTGCCAAGCGTCAAGGGCAATAGCTATAATCCGGAAACCAACTTGGTCAATAATAATTAACTGTGATCAAGCCAAGGAACTGTTGCTTTTGATGTTAATACTGAGAAACATGAGAGTTTCTTCTGAAACTTCCTGTTTTACAGGACTGTTGACAAGCAAGTTTCTCACAAAACTGAACCAAACAACAACAATTTAAATAGAAAATATTGTTTCTCTTACCATAATAAAAAAACGGTTTCAAGATTACTTCATGGATGACATTATGGACCAAAATGATCCCACCTACCGCCATAGATATAGATTGATAGTCTGCAGATGTTTTTACCAGACAGACATGATAGTCTGCAGATATTTTTACCAGACAGACACATCACTCAACTATGACTGCAAACTTTTTTATCAGTTTATTCTCAATTCTTGAGCTCAAAATGTGATAAACATTACACCAACCTCTGATACTAAACAGCACACATCGTTTATTGATTTTCTTCCATCTCGTTTTCCCGGTTGAAAATTAAGTAAGAAAAATAAGATTGAGTGAGTACTGTTATGACAGGCTGATGAAGTTTCAAGTCTTGAATATCTTACAATCGCATTTACCATGCCAAGGTAAGTAAAGCCTGCGCAACTCACAGCCTTCACAGGGTTATATAAATTAGTAAATTTCATTGATTGGCCATTTAATCTTCTTTCAGATTTCAAGATAATCATGTGGTAAATGATATACTAAAACTAGTAGGATCACCATGGTAGAAAAATTGATGCTTTTTAAAAATCTAATCTTAAAATTTTCTTTGCTCTGTCGCCTGGTCCTTTAAATTCAGTATAAAGCATCTTTCAGGAACTGTAACTTTTGTTTTCCCATGGTGCAAGGGAGGAAAACCTTTCAATCCCACAAATTTTGCATCCAGTTATATAGGAACTAGGAAGCACACACCAGAAGTCATATTCAGATGAATCTTATGCTTGATCACAGCCTATGTTTTGAAAATCGGATCGAATCGGTCGATTCGACCGATGACCGGTCGGCTATTCGGTTCGGTTCACTCTTAAAAACCGATTCTCAATTGAATTAGTGAGAATCAGTCAGAACCGGTCAATTGACCGATCGAACTGATCCGGTTGGACCGATTCGACCATTAGTTCAATAAATTTTTTATTTTTTTATTTTTTGGTATATTTTTGTATTTTTTAAAATATTATTAATATTATATATAATTAAATATAATTATTGCATAATTATGATGTCACACCAGTTCGACCGGTAATTGAACCGGTCAAATCAGTCAGATCGATAACCAGTAAGGCTTCCGGTTCGATGACCAGTCTGAGTTTCAAAACACTGATCACAGCCATTCACCAGGTCAAAGACTTGCAGGAGAATTGAGGATTCCCTATTGGTGATACATAGAGATGAAGGCATTTCAGTTATTAGGCATTACTGCCATGAAAAGCCAACTTGTACGAGCAAAGCAACCATAAGATATGTGTCGAGAAAGCATTCAAGAATATGCAGAAAAACATACAGTAGCAAGTAGTAGTGCCAATGTTCACTGATCATAAGCATGTAGAGAAAACAATATAAATTTTGCCGAGACAGATAGACAAAAAAGGATGAGCATATCCAGTTAATATTTATGAGAATAGAACATATGTTGTATATACAATGCTCTAATGGGGTAACATTAGGTATTATATGTTGTATCTACGATGCTCTAATGGGGTAACAATAGGTATTAAACCAAGAATCTTCACTCCTGAATCTCGGTATTCAACCAAATCCAGCCAATATCATTCTCTCAACAGTAAAAGCAATGACAAAGTTGAAATTGTCAGCGTCCTAAGCAAACTAAGCCAACATGGAGCTTGCGCAGGCTGCATCATTGAACACAAAAATAGGAAAGACAAAAGATAGCATGATCAGCAGAGGTGGTAAAATATAGGTAAGTGCACAGCCAAATATTTGCAGAACTTGGAATTGCATATCAACTAAAAGACTAGAGAATTCACAATTTGAACTAAATGTAAGAAGATTAAGATCTAGTTGATGAATATAGCCAGGCACTCTTTTCAACAGTAGTATCTAGTAGACTAGAACTAATCTCAGTAGCTTCAGAAGGGAAAACCAGTCTCAGCTTAAAATGAGTGCAACCCAAAGAAAAGTTGATGAGATCGGAGAATTCATATTGTAAAAGAAGTGGACATATCAATTGGGAGAACAACAGACAATGTTGAACCCTTCACCATATCTTGGGAGAACAACAGACAATGCTGAACCCTTCACCATATCAAGTCTCTTGCCGACATTGCTCTGGAGACTTGGGAGCCAGTAAAGTAATGTTGGTACTTGGCCAGGGAAAAAGTTTAACAGGACAGACATAAATTGTCAATTTGAAGGTGGCTAATACAAGGAAATTTAAGCAAATTCTGCTGGAGGGTTATTGATCATGACAGTACATTTTCTCTCTAAAGAAAGCTGACGAGTTGAGTTTAATTTATAATGTAAAACTATCTGAAACAAGTACATGTCCTACAATCATCAATACCTGTTTACTGTTTCTTTTTTTTTTGCATTTCTGATAATGTAAGTTCCATATAGGCTTCGTCTGGATGCTCATTGAATCTTGAATAAACACCACAAACTTCATTTGGTTGGCTAAACAAGACACACAAGCACCAAATTTATTGAACTGACATGGAAAGGAAAAAAAGACACAGATTCAAGAGGATTTATATAGTTTTAGTGGAATTAAATTTTTGTATCATTCAAAGAAATGACTTTCTGAAGGTAACTAGTATAATGAGATCCTTATCTGGATACATGATCATGTAAATTGATGTATTTCATAGGTTAAGAAGCCTCGTACCTTCAGAAGTAGTGAACCTGCAGGTGAAGATTTAAGTCCATCATAACCTATATCATAAGAAATGCTCCCATCAGCCTTGAACAAACCATAATTCCTCTCAGAAGTTGGCCCAGGTTTATTATTCTCATTGAATACCGCAAAAATGTATGCCTTAACCACATTTTTTGGCCTGAGAGGAGTGCCTTTTCTCTTCGCAAGCCTCTTTCGGAGGTTATAATTGTATGTTCTTGCATTTTCTGTTGTTGCTGCAGCTTCATTATCATCTCCATGAGAAGCCCAACCTGTCTCTGTAACTATCACTTCCATCTTCTCATACCCAGCATCTTCTAATGCAGCATAGGCTGCATCAATCTGAGCATCCAGCATGTTATCGTAGTGGAGATCAGTTTTTTGATCATAAATCCCCTGAGTTTTCTGGAATAGAGCATAATTAATATCAATGTTCTCTGGATCACTCATGTAGGCCAGGAATGGATAAGCATTTAAACAGAAAGGAGAACCAATTTGATGAAAGAACTCCAATAAAGGCTTCATGAATTGAACAACATTGTCTTTAAATACACAAGAAGATGGGGGGTAGGAATTAGCAAAAACGGCTTGTGAATGTGCTGTGGTAATCTGAACTGCATCAGCTAAATGAAGCTTAGTCAAGGCACTGTAAACATTTTTCATTGCATCTAAAAGCAACCCCCAGGATTCATAATTACTTCCTCCTAAAACTTCATTCCCCACAGCGATCCCACAAATACTGGTATTGGGAAGGAATGCCTGCACATTCTCTTTAACCCAACTCATAGCATTGCTTGCATTATTACTCATGTCTTTCAAATATCCATTCGGAAGTCCAACCACGAGTCGTAGTCCAGTCCCACTAAATGCCTTGAGAACACTATGATCAGCATCATATATCCGGACATTCCTTATTTTTCCTGCCCTCAGAAGTTTCACAACTTCATCAGGTGACGGGATGTTATCTGCAATTCGTCCATAATTTATTCCATAAGTTCCAGTGAATGCTTGGGCTGATAGAGGGGCTGCACAGGATCAGAAGAATAAAAAGAGAAGATACCATCAGCAAATTAATGCCTTATAGGAGCTTAACACATTGCAAATTAACAGAGGAAACAATCAATATGTCCTGTATATATGAGAATTTAGCCACATATTGGAAAAGAGACTAGCAATCTTGAACCACCAAAGAAAAGAAACAGATTCTGAAACAGTGAATTCATTCTTGGATAAGGAGGTGCGTATGGCATTAACAGTTCAACTAGTTATTGACAGAAAAACCAAACAAGTTTGTTAAGCCAAGGAATCCACTTATTTCCAGGAAAGGCAGGAAACAACCACTCAGAACACCGAGAAAACCACTAGAATCCCCAATAAGAAACAAAACCTCGATTTTAAGAAGAAGCACAGATATTAGAAACATAGGTATTGATCAAAGTCCCATCTGATTTATCATAGTACGGGATCAACCAGAGTGAGATACATAGCAACAAAGAGAACACACTACAACACATGCATACCAATCCAATAAGCAGAATCTAAGTAAAAAGAAGAATAACAAGTGAAGAAGAAAGTACCAAGATGATCAGAGAAGAGCAGGAATAGCAACAGTAACGTATGATGACTTTTCATTGTTTTAATAAGACCAGAATCACCGGTGACTGATTCTAGGACGTAACGCGAACTCTTCTTCTTCTTCTACAGGTTATCACACACCAAAAAAGATTCCTTATTTAACTTCTAAACGGACTCAAAGAAAGATATAAAGATCACGTCTTTAACTTCTCACCCATCAACTAGCTAATATCTTTTTAGAACCATATAAAGATCACATCTTTAACTTCCACCCACCACACCAACTAGCTTATATCTTTTTCTTTTTCCACCTCTCGCCATGATGTAAACTTCGAAACCGAGCTCCAACCTTTTAACCTCACAACTAGAGTTTCGAAATGATTTTTGGGTCTATATGGAAAAGAAGATCCGAGAACAAAAGCGCAAGTCTTGTTTCGGCAAATTGTTTACAGTAGTGAGTCAAGTGGCAGTTCGTTTTCAATGTTTCATTGAAAGTTTTGAAACATTGAGAACTTTTCGAATTTGTCATCCGCCGTCCGTTGTTCACATATCTGCTTGAAAGCACCGAACTTTTGGAATTTGTTATCTGCCGTCCGTTGTTCACATATCTATTCGTTCTCCTGCTTGGTCGGTGCTTTCCTACCCATACAAGGATTTATTCGTTACACGCGCCTGAGAAAGGGACACACACGCACTTACCGTCAAAAACAGTCAAACACTAATTTGCGCGTGGTTAAATGAATCACCTTTAGTCAGTAGGAGCTTCAAAAGATAGTTCTTTTGAATAATTTACTTTGCCAAGTGTCTCAACAAGCCGAACTTTTAACGTGAACTCTGGTTACGGGACTGAAATGGTTCACTTAAGAAAGTGGAACTTGACTAGGATGTGCTTTTGTTGGCCATCTGTTATGAAAACCAACATAAAGGAATCAACTTTCACTTTCATGGTTCTTCAACCATAAAGCTATAATGGGTTGGCAACTAGATTAAGTAACGATTCTTGGACTTTACTGCTCGATAATTTCGTAGAAGAATCATGACATTTGGTTTATAGAAAATGCATGGTTTAATTTTTATCAGTAAAAGTTTGTGATTACATCTTCGGCAACTTTCACAAAAGAAGAAGACTTGGATCTCACATGAACTCTGCAGTAAATGAAAATTATATAGCTTTGATGCTAGTAGCAAGAGCACAAAAGAATTTATAAGAAGAAACAGAAGTAATTGAAACTATTTACAATGGGAAAAATCAGCTTTAGGGGGTTAGAAGATGACAGGAATGCCCATAAGCATTTGGATAATGACTGGATCAGATTGCAGAAGACAGCAACCTTATCCTCTTAAGAAAAAAAAGAATAGAAGAAAAGAAAAACTTCCAAGCTATGGATACTTCTGATCTTTTTTTTCCCACCAAAAATACCAAAAAAACGAAGAGGAAAGAAGACTCTAAGATCAAGAAATGGCCACCCCATTTGTCTCAACTGCAAACTCCTTACTCTCCACCAATTTATCCTCGTCAACACCATCTTCTTTGTCTTCAGCAGCAACAAAAGTTTCGCTCTACACACCAAAACTCAATGCCAGGAGACCATTGGCTATGTGCAAAGCTGTTTGTGAGTCTGCATCACCCTCCTTAGTTGCAACCAGAAGAAAATTTTCACTTTGCTTCATCACCACCATTGCCTTTCCATTGGTCAGGGACGGCGATTCAAGAGCCAAAGCTGTGCTAGAAGCTGAAGATGATATAGAGTTGTTGGAGAAGGTCAAAAAGGACAGAAAAAAGAGGATTGAGAAACAAGGAGTCATTAGTTCGTCCCAAAAGGAAAGGGGTTAGTTTTGTTGCAAACTTTGAACGACTCAATGTCTTGTTCTGCTAAAGTTCTTGTTGTGTTTGATGGTGTGCCCGTACTTCTAGAGTTGGTTGGATCCCCATATTGGGTATATGTTGAAATGATCTGAACTAGTGTTTAGATACTGTTAGTGAATGATCTGGTAATTCACTAATCCTACTTCTTCTCAGAATTTTGATTGATCAATTACAGAACTTTTAGTAAAGGAAGGAACTTCGCTAAGCATAGCTAGTAGTCTTACACTTGTCAGAGTTCATATGTTTGCTACATTTTTCCTTCTGCATTCATCTCTGAACTTTTGCAGTTAAATGATCTGTTGCAGGATATTTGCAGGATCTGGTGTACAAGCTTAGCAAAGTTGGTCAAGCAATAGAAAACAATGATCTATCTGCAGCTGGTTCTGTTCTTGGGGCAAGTACTGAAACCGATTGGGTTCAAAAGGCTAATTTAGCCTTCACCAAGGTAATACATGAGTTCTTCAATCATAAGAATACAGTTTCAATCAAGAACTATGGACGCTGCATAGCCAAAGATAGCAACTGAGACTAGCAGATAATCATTAAAAAATGCAATCTTGTTTCTGAGATTTCATTTCCTCAACTTTCATAATGAGGGCTGTTTGATAATCTGATTGTTTTTATATTGTTTCCTTAACAGCTGACCTCTAGCGCCGAAGAGAAAACTGAAGTCGATAACTTCAACTCCTCACTAGCTTCATTAATTTCATCAGGTGATCAATCTTTTTCTCACCATGTTTACAAGACTAATTTGGTTTCTGGGATTTCCTTATAGGTTTGGAATCTGTCATATGTTATGCTAGAATCAACCACTGATGACTGAATAATTTCGCTTGCAGTTACTCGCAATGACATTGAATCCTCCAAAACTGCCTTTGTGCTATCAGCTACCGCATTTGAGAAATGGACAACTTTGACAGGACTGGTTGCAGAGCTAAAAGGGCTTTGAGAATGATTTCTGGATTAGGATATTCTTTTTGCAAGTTTAGTTTTGTTGAGGGAAACCTTCACTTCCATTTATTTCAAGTTCTTTGATTCAAAATTTATGACTTCAAAAGTGTACATCCATTTGCATTTACAAGTGTAGCTCTTTGCACACTCGTGCCAGGCAACAAGGTCCAAATGACAAGCATTTCTTAACAAGTGGCATTGTTTAAGGACATCAGGCACTCAGAACATCATGAACGAGAGGAGCTCGACGAGCATTTATTCCACTCCCACCGGCAGCACCTTATTACATAGTATTACATACACATAGAAATGAACCATCATCAGTATTTGATGGCACGATGCTATGATGATGATCATCCTACAAGTTTAGCAATCAATTGCAGCTAAGTCAAACACTTAACTAACCTGTAACTATTTAAACAACCTTGAATGAAATATCAGATAACCATTCATTACCACAGCAAAGCTACAGTCATTCATACGACTAGAAAGCCTAATATGTCAGAAAGAGGCATGAATCCAACCACTTCAATTGCTGTTACTAATTTAAGAGACTTTGCTGGGATCACCATTGCTGCCATTGTCAACCATTTCTTGTTCAACCTCATTCACCACAGCGGTAACTTTACAGTCAGCCTTCTTATCATCACCATACACTGATTCTTTAGCCGTCATCTGCCCTACAGAAGTAGTAGTATCGTGTTTCTCTTTGTTGTCTGTCTCCGTTTCTTTGTTTTCCAACTCGTCAATGGTTACATCAACCTTTTCCTGATCGCCAGCTTCAGTCTTTGGTAGCTCATTCTTTCCTTCTGCATCCTCTACTTTAACTTTCTCATTTTGAGATGCCCCAGATTCATTAGCATTCCCTTCCTTGCTTTCAGGCTCTGCTTCAACAATTGCATCTTCAGGTTCTTTAGATAAAATGACATCTCCTGTTTTAGTACCAGTATCATGAGTTTCATCTTTGATATCATCTTGGTTTTCTTTCTGAATATTCTTTTCTGCCTCTACATCATCTTTTTCAGTTTTCCCATCTTCCTTCTTCTGAACATCCATTTTCTCCTTGGTCATTTCTGGAGCAGTTCCTGTTTCTTTGTTCTCCTTTTTGGAACCTGATGATTTCCTGCTTCGTTTCTTGAGGCGTTCGTTTTCTGGTGGTGGAGTCGACTTCAACTTTTCACTAATCCTTGCAGATCGCCTTGGTGTCTCCCCAGTACCCCAGTCGAACTCAGATGCTGCTGGACCGCCAGAATGGGCCTTGAGATACTGATCCAACTGTCTTCTGGTGGTGATCTCCTCCCCTGTTGGGGAAGTGAATACTACATCACTTTTCTTACAAGCGCCACCTTTACTGGGCAAGAACTGAGCATGAACGAGAATATGAAAGGTTAACTTCAATATCGCAGGCACCGAGAGCCAAAAAATCAATAGAAAAGCTGGCTGTCGTTGGATTTTATAGTTTGAGACAACTACAACCAATCATTCCAAGACTTCAGCAAAGCACAAAAACAGACGAGGATTGTCATAACCAAGAACAATTCGAACAAAAAGTTCAATTAGTTGAGATAATGCACAAACCAAAGCAAGTTCAAGTTGCACAGGAACATAATAATCAATGACTAAGGCGAGGCAATGATTTATGTACAGAGATAAAATCTTCAAAATGCAGTCAAGTGCATTTACCAAGTCCTTAAGATGTTAAACAGGCCCTTTTCCAGTAACTTCAAAAATGCACTTAAGTGCATACTAAGTTCTTAAGATGTTAAAGAAGCCCTCTTCCAGTAACTTCAGCTACATGAAAATTTCTTTCAAAATGCTCAGTCCTGATATCAAACGAATCAATCTGCATGGAGCCACAGCAAACAATGAACCTAAGCCATAAATGGTCGCAAAGCTAAAGTGTAATTAGAAAATGTTTTGAAGATAAACGTGACGAAGGCTAAATTGAAGCTCACATTAGCAGTCCTACACCTAAGACTAGTTTCTGGTAAGTATGCTAAAGAAAAGATAAAACTCAAACTCAACTTCTTAGATAAGTTGATTCTATGAAGTGACATTTGGCGATTAAAATGTAGAGAAGATGAGAATGTTACTGCCTGGAAATTACCTCAGCCTTCAAAAAGTAGCTGAATGCAGTCAAACTAACTTGCACTCTGAGCTACCATCAGCAAGATTCATGCGAAAAACCAATGCCTTATCAGTAAGCCAACAAAATTGAGCAAGGTATTATATTCTATCCATCGAAAGTCCCTCATATGAAGGTTGTTGATTGGACTTGCATCAAATTTGTTATATATTAGTAGAGAGCATGTGCCCTTCCTTTTTTGATCTTCCACAGAGAATGCACAAACATGCAGATATTAGCACGAACAAACCAGATTAATCTTCTTTCTTACAAGATCATCAACAATCACATTCACAACTTTCCGATTCTAAACATCAACTCAAGTTCCTAAACTTCCAAAAAATACTATGAGAACTTTTTATTAAAAAGGTAATCAGCTTGACTTGGACTAGTAACTAGAAAAAGTAGAAGCCATCATATAACTCACAATTGGTCTCCAATCCAATCAAAGCTCGCATTAGACATTTCCATAACATAGACAAGCTAATCTCCCACAGGTGGAACTTGGAAAGGAAATTGAAGGATAAAGGTACGACATCAATGGAAAGATACGAAAAACAGGGAAAGACAAATCGCATAACTGTACTTTCTTGAGCTCTGGAAATGGAAAGACCTAAAAAATCTCACAAACAAATTCCAACTTGCAAAAGCAAAATTTAATTAAAAAGAAGAATGCCCACAAAGCCCTACAATGCAAAACTGTTAAATTTCACCACAGAAACCCATAATTCAATGCTATACAACCAAACCCTAGAAGCAATAGCAATCGAATTTCAGGAAAGTTGAAGCAAAAAAGAAAAAGAAGCGACTTTGAGAGCAGAAAATGAAAAAAGAAATGGAAACATAGGCAAAATTAAAACCTTCTTCTTCCATCCAGGAGGAGCAGAGAGGTCAACAGAGAAAGCTTCCTCTTTCGCCGAGGCCTCCACTGAGCTCGCCATTTTCACCTAACAATTCCAAGCAATGTTAAACGAAATCTACACACATCAAATTCTATATACAACTATACAAACAAAAATCAACTCAAGTGAACCCATATAGCTTAATCGATCGAAAGGGACGAAAGAGAGATACTTTTAATTATGCAAATATGCAAAGATTGGTGCTTTATCCGTTTCTATTATCAGTTTTCTCCAATTGGGTTAGAAAATGGAAAATCCCCAGAGACAACACACAAAAGAAACAAGCCTTGAAGGAGAAAGAGAGATACTTTTGAATTTTGATTATGCGAATACGCAAAGATTGATGCTTTATCTTTTTTTTCCTTTTTTTTTCAATGGAAAATGCCCAAACAAAACCCACAAAAAAAACTTTTTCAATTCTCTGCACATTTATTGCATTAATTACTATTGTTTTTCCTTGCAGGAGACTGGAACAACACACAAGCGCACACACGCGTTCAACTCAACTTACGTAGGAAAGTTCTGTCTCTGGATGACACTTGTCTGGGTTTGGGACAAGGCAATAACGGCTTAGATTGTTCCCCGGTTCCCTGTCGGTGATGTGACCTCATGTGAAAGTGGTCTCCTTCCTGTTCTCTTATTTTTATAGATTTCAGGTCAAAACACTGTCAAGTCTTTTCTTTTTTTTTAACATGAGCTTCACGCTT
This sequence comes from Erythroxylum novogranatense, assembly GCA_029891385.1. Classification (NCBI taxonomy): domain Eukaryota; kingdom Viridiplantae; phylum Streptophyta; class Magnoliopsida; order Malpighiales; family Erythroxylaceae; genus Erythroxylum; species Erythroxylum novogranatense. Next base: position 965,288 of record CM057227.1, on the reverse strand, counting down.
CTCTTGTAGTTCTCACTTTCTTGTAATCCAACACTCTTAACATTTAACACCTCTTGAAGTTTGTTGTTGGTCCAGGAAGAAAGATGGAGAGACCCATAAGTAACTTGTTAGCTCCTTTTATCAGTGTGTAAAAAGTCCCAGAACCAGAAGCAGACATTGCTCTTGGAAGTTGGGACAAAAACAGCAATCTTGAAGCTAATCATGAAAAAGAAAGAAAATGTATATTCCAACAGCCTAAGAGTAATAAGAAAAAAGAAAAGGAAAAAGAATATTTCATGATCATGACAGTCTCAAAGCGACAAAGATTCCTTCAAGTGACGAGCTTTGAAAGAAGTTAAAACCTGAGGCTGAAAAGAGAAGTCTTTTTTGAGCAATATTAATGGAGGATCTGTTACTCTAGCTAGGTTTTGGCCGTGGGTAGTACTTTCTGCACCATCCCTGAAAAGGTCATCTTCGTACCTCTCAAGATAGTCCTCCATTAATGACACATGCATTGCTTGCCTGAGCTTCAAGACCACTGCTTTTTCAGAAGCTGGTATATAAAATCAGATAAAAATTCAGAATTTTCTTTAATTTGTTGAAGAAATACAAATTGTTCAAACTGGGTTTTTTTTTTTTTTTTGTTCTAATATCAAGAAACAAGTTCAATAAAAGGCTCCACAGTCCACACCACAGTACTGCTGCTGCTGCTGCTGCTCTAGGTTGGGCTGTTGGTGAATAGTTGGATTCCATGATTTAATGTCTGTATGTTTTTGTGTGTTGGAGAAAGAAAAAAGCTGTCGTGTAGGACATAAGAGAAACAGAGAGAGCACCCATATTCTGATGAGGAAGTGACTTGCTAGATTTTCTCATTGATGATTGAACTCTTCTCCTTCTTATGCTTCTTCTTTTCATCTTCTATTATTAAAGGAGGGTTAATCCACGAGGAGAATGATAACGAGAGAGTAAATATATAGAAAAATAAGAATAAATATTATCATGGTTAAGAAAAAAAATGATTATCATTAGATAATAATTGGTTAGCTAAAAAAAAGAAATAAAAATTTATTATATTTTAATTAATTATATTATAATTAATTAATTAATTGTATTTAATTAATTAGTATTAATTTTTTAAAAAAGTCAATATTAAGGAGTGAGTTTTATTTTCTACTAAATAGAAGGTATGGAGGATTCCTCAAAAGTAAAATATCAAACTATTACTCCTATAATGATAATCAATAACCAATTACTTACTTTATATTCTTTACTCATTAACCCCTTTCCAAACCCATCAACCAAATAATCCTAAGTTCCCGAAGGTTAGATGTTTGGGCTTATTTAAGTAAGTTAGCAAATTTTATACTCATATTTTAGCTAAATAAATCGGTTAGATATATCGACAATTATATAATTTGATTTTTAAAATTTTCATTTTCATTTTCATTTTAATATTTAGTGTGTATTATATATATATTCTCTTCTACGTACATAAAAAGTAATTAGGATAAAATATAATCTTTGTTAATATAAGCTTTTGTTTCCTTACAAAGGAGAACACCAAAAGGATTTTAATAATGGTAATATAGGTGAAAATTTTCCTAAAAGGTAAAATTGGATTATGCAAAATAATTTTTGATTTGACATTTATTTTAATAATTTATGTCCAAAATAAGGAAATTTTTATACTTTTATGGTTTTACTAAAATAATTTTTGTACTTGATTACAAGATGAATTAGATCTCCTTTAAAAAGAAATTAGCAATGTTTGAAAATTGGGTTATAAATTAAACAGATACAAAGTTTAAAGTTTAAATGTTCAATCGGTAAAAGAAATTAACAATGTTTTAAAAATCAAACTAAAAATTGAACCGATAAGTAAGAAATTTAAGGATTAAAGATTCAACTGGTATTAGACCGTCATAAATTCAAGATATAATAAAGATCAAACAAAATTGAAGAATTTAAAATATAATTAAAGAAGGAAATTATCTTTATTCATTAAACAATTTTAATTAAAGAAATTAACTGTTTATTATAATTTATAAAAATGCTTGAGTAATTAATTAACTAATCGATTTTTTATAACACGAGTTATTAAGGTCAATTAGACCAAATTTTGACTAGTTCATAATTTTTATAATTGAATCGTTCGAACCAATTCACATTTTTAATCATAAAAAATTAACAAAAATTGTTTCTAAAACAAATATATTCACGCACACACACATATCTACATGTATATATAGCCATGATCCATCACCTGAAACCATGCTCATTGTTATGCTCTATAATCCTAAAATGTCGTTGTAAATAACTTTCTCGTTTACTTTCCTCTAACTCAAAATGAACTAGTAAAGAAACAACTTTACATCTTCAAGACTTTCCCTTTTCCATGAAACATCTTTTCTTTTACATTTGAAACTCCAAACACATATATGGGCTGAAGGAATGCTGTAATGTCTTAGATTTTTTTTTTTTTCCTTTTCAAATTTTGTAGAAAATGGCCAGAGTTATATAGATCATGAATTTGTGCTGGTGCTTCTGCCACCAACTCTTGAAGTAGAAATGCCACTAACCTTTGATTTGAATGTGGTCACTGGTCAGTGTAGTTTGCATCAACAGCTAGGCATTGTACTAGCTCAATGCATTGTTCAATTTCATAGTACCATCACTACACACTAGTCACAATTATTAGATAGGGTCCAAAGCTATGTACATTATAATTTCTACAAATGCCTCTCAAGAATAAACCTAATATAAACATAAAATAATTAAAAAAGTGTTTAAATTTTTTTATTTTTTTATATTTTAGAATCAAATTTTCTGAAAATTTCAATTTAATAACTAATATTTGAAATTTTGTGCAAATCAAGCAAAAAATTATTTTTGTTGATATAGCTAACAGATCATCATATAAGTGACTCATATCACATCAATAAAAACAACGTTATGAATGGATTTATACAAATTTTAAAGATTAATCACTAAATTGGAAAATTTTAAAATTTTGACATTAAATTTAAAAATCTTGCAGAGTTAAGCCCTGATTAATTTGTTATCTCATCCAATGTATATTTATTAGATTTCAAATATATGGCTTTCAGTTCATATTGGTCTAATCATAATTTAAATTTATAAAAAAATTATATCTCTTTTTGATATATTGTCTAATAATTGACCTTAAAATCTTCCCTGATCAACCAAAATCTTGAGAAATACTTGAATTGAGTTATTCCTTAATGATTACAAGAGAATTATATATTTGAAAATAATTAATTTTCTTTAAATTTACAAAGATATATGAGATTTCTCATTTATTTCTCCTAATAATTTAAATCATTCATCTTAGGCGGCTATGTTTGATAAGGGTTTATTAATGAAATGTAATATTATCCCATTGTTTATGAGAGGGTTTATTAAAATGAGATAGAAGAAAATAGTTTCATATTACATCTCATTCTATTATAAACAGTAAAATGAAAAACTTCCGATTAAAAGGTTTATGATAAAACGTAAAATGATAAACAACTTTACATTATATTATATTATAAACTTTTCATTCAAACAATATTTCACTATATTATATTATGAACCATTTAATTTCTTCCGAACAATAATTTTATAATTCTACATTTATCTACATTTCTTTTTTTATTACGGAACATTATGTTCTATTAAAAGTCTTCCCTGCAATCAAACATATTCTTAAAAGTCTTCCTACTCCAATTAAACATATTCTTAACAGTCTTCCTCGTTCGGCTAAAAAACTACGCTACTACTACTAGTAAGAATAATAACTACTATTTATTACAAGAAGTGATGGAAAGGGACGGATGCGGAATAGTGTGTTGATGTGTCCATTCTCATGCAAGTTGGCTAAGCCGACCGGGAAGACTTCCCTAATCCCTGAGCCACGACCCATCTCTTTTACTGAGGCACTTTCTTGTTTTTTTTTTTAATAATAAAGGTAAACAAATAGAAATTCTCATAATTTAATTTAAAAATAAATAAATAATATATTTTTTTGAAAAAATATAATTTATAATTAAAAAAATCTAAATTTAGAATTTTTAAGAATTTTTTTTCATTTAAGAAAGTCAATAATCCAAGAGTCGGTTATGATTAGTTTAGGTGTGGAAAGCTTAAAGGCGCCGTTCTCTTTAGTTGGGAGTCTCCAAGACACTTCGTGAGAAAAAAAACTAATGTTAAAATCATAAATGGATAAGTATTGCATTAACAAAATTTATAAAATTAGAAAATCATTATAAGCCATTAGTACTTCAATTATGGAATCATTTTTATGATTTTTTTGATTAATTGTGAGGCATGGAGCAAAGCCATTAAGGTTATATTTATCTGTTACTATAGCTTCTTTTTCTTTGTAGATATGTAAATATATGTATACATACATATATTAATATTAATTATTTTATTTTAATCTTAATTTTTTCTTTTTCATTCATGTGGGCTATTTAGAAACAACTCTCTACTAATTAAAAGTAAGGGTGAGTATTATTATATCTCTCTAAACTCCGCATTTCAATGAAATTTTATTGGATATTATTAGTATTGTAAAATATATAAAAGATATGAAATTATCACATGATATAAGAAAGTTAAAAACCCTTACTTTTAATTTTTACAAATTTTCTTGTAATTTTAATTTTAATAATTCTCTTAGATTTTATTTAAAAATAATGACGAAATATAAGTAACATGAGCATTACACTTGAATCGACTAAATGATGTTTGCATAATTATCTAATTTAGTTTTAAAACTCGAATCGAACAAATTATATTCTATTCAATATGATAATTTTATTAAATTATTCATGTAATTTGAGTAATTCAATATGATAATTTTATTAAATTATTCATTTAATTTGAGTTTAATCGATTCAATTCAAGTTTAATAATAGAGTTAATTTACCACAATGTAATGTGAGATTAGTTTCATTATAATTGTTTAACTGAAATTAGAGCATAAGAGATTTATTTTAAAATAATAATAATAATTTTCCAAATTTTTTATAATCATAAAAGGTTTATTTTTTATTTTTAAAAAATGACTGAAAAGGATGCAAGTAAATGAATTCATCGCCCCCCTCGTCCGCCGGACAGAAGCAGAAGTAGGGTTTGATAGGAGGAATGGTCACATTCACCTAAATAATGGCACCACCTAAGCTCATTCAAATGCCTCATCTCTTCTCAGAAGTCATACACACCATACATACCTGTACAGATGCTTCCATCATCCATGAGCTGTTATCTTCGTATCCATACACCCTCAAAACCCTAACCCTCGTTGGTCTGCGCTTTCTTTTGGCTTCCAATCTTCTCCTTCTTCTTCTTTTGCCAGTTCACAGTCACAGTAGTAATTTTTTTGACAGTACTGATCATCACTCAACACAGTACTGTTATTTCCTTTGTGTATTGGCTTTTTAAGGTAGTAATGGGAATTGGGTATTGGCTTTAACTGCCTGACTCCTCCTTCTTCTCCTCACCCTCCACGGCCACCACCATTTCTCTTCCTTTATCACTTTAAAGCAGCTCTTTTTCTTCTGATGAATTTCTATGTAAATGGGCCATACATGTTCACTGTTGTGATACAATACTACCAATAACCTCGTATCAATGTAAAAGAGAGACTTGTGTGTGTGAGAGAGAGCGACGGAAAGAGAGAGACAGAGAGAGAGAATATCAAGCTTTTCTTAGTCCTTCATTCTTTGTGTTTGTTCTTTGCAATTTGCAAGAGCTATATTGCTATTCATTTTCTCTCTTTCACTTGCTTCTTCTTCTTAATTCATCTTCTTCTTCTTCTGAGGTTGGATTCATTTGCTTGCTTCAAAGACATGACCAGCTGCATCGATGTTGGGCCTGAGCAACTCTGCTACATCCCTTGCAACTTCTGCAATATTGTTCTTGCGGTATCTTATGATCTCTTCAGTGATGGGATCTGCTTGAGTTCTTAGAGTACTATCAAGTTTTATAGATCCTGATTACAAAAGCTATGGCCTGTAAAATAAAACTGGTTCTATTGATTAGGCTCTCCTGCTATGTTATATATATATAGATATCAGCCAATTTTCTTTCTGGGGTTTCTTGTTTCTCTTGGCAGCTTTAGTCAGGTATCCATTGTTGGACTTTTCTGTTCCTTCTCCTTTTGCAGTCAATTAAGAAGTCAGACCTTAAGGTCTTCTATAGCTGCGAGAGAGAGAGAGACAGATTACAAAAACTGGATTATTGTTTTGCTTGTTTAAACTGTTATTTTTTTTAATAGAGTGTTGTCATGTAACATCAAAACAAAGTATTTGCTGATGAACTGATGATGACGACTCCTTCCTTTCTCTTTCATCTCTCTCTAGCTTATATTTGATCATCTGCAACTAGAAGGTTTATAGTCACAGAAAGAAAGCTTCTTCAGCTAGCTTTCTCATGAAAATTAATGGAAGCTCTCAACTTTTGGGCTGTTTCTACATAAAAATCATGAATAAAGCTCAACAATAACCCACTCTTTCCCCAGAAAAGTCTGCAGATTTCATGCATATCATTATCTGCACGAGAAGAAAGAGGGTTTCTTCTTCCTTGTTTGTCTATTTCCTTATCTTCTTCTTTGGTGCTATCGCTAGACATGTTACATGATCGAATAGATGGTTGAAGTGAGTAATTAAACATAGGAACACAGGACTCTTTACATGTAAAGATTTGTACTTTTTCACTATTTGAACTAGTTTATTGCTTATGGATCCAAGGAGTAGAGGAAATCTATGGGATTTGACACCTTGAATGAAAATTGCAGGTGAGTGTCCCGTGCAGCAGCTTGTTTGATATCGTGACGGTCCGATGTGGGCACTGCACCAATCTATGGTCCGTGAACATGGCGGCAGCCGCATTTCAGTCACTGTCATGGCAAGAAGTTCAGGTGATGTTGGCTATACAGTTTCAGCTTATTTCAAGGGGGTTGTTGTCGCTCATAGCTATATAGCCTCTAAAATGTAGGGCTTACCTAGTGTTCTTTGCTTCTTTTGAGGAAAATCCAGCCCTCCATGCTCAAGATCTGATCTTTTTCGTTAGGGATCGAGTCTTTCAAAGCATTTCAGTCTCATTTCTCTGTTGGGTATTCTCAGAACTTAAATCTGGGAGCCGCCTTTGAACCAGAACTAAAAAGAAACCTATGTCTGCTTTCTGTAGATTCTATATCCTTTAGGACCTAATGCTTACAAGCTTATGATCTTATCTTCTGTTATGGCCTTTAAAGTTCAGGCAGTAGCTGATAGTTACTGAAATCTAATGTAAACCTTCAATTCGCAACGTATCTTCATCGTTGATCTTCTTTTTTTTGTTTTCTTCTTTTCAGGCAGCTAACTATAGCTCGCCTGAGTACAGAATTGATCACCTTGGTTCGTCATCCAAATGCAGCAGCAAGTTCTCCGGAATGCGACCCTCTGGCAACCATGTCTCTGAAGAAAGGGCTATCAATCGCCGTGAGTCTCTTCTCTCAGCAACTTCTTTGTCTTCTTTCTTTATCCACGTTTACATGCGCCACCAGCCTTTTTACGTTTACGTACGTACTTTCTCATTTCGTATATGCAAGTCATGATGTGTTGCTATTTTTCATTTTCAGCTCCCCAGAAGAGGCAGCGAGTGCCTTCTGCATATAATCAGTTCATAAAGTACTGATCGCACCAGTCCTCTTTAAATTTAAAATCTCTTTCACTTTGATGACACTTTGGTTTTCTCTTTTGATACGAAATTCGAAATGTAGGGAGGAGATCCAGAGGATCAAGGTCAACAATCCTGATATTAGTCACAGAGAAGCATTCAGTACTGCTGCAAAAAACGTGAGTGAAGAAAATTACAGAGATAGTTCTTGCCATCTTCTCAAAAAGCATTGAACTTTCATAATATCATATCAAGATACTATGTGGTTATTAATCAAAATTTGAAATTTTCGTTTCCTAGTGGGCTCACTTCCCTCACATTCACTTCGGATTGATGTTGGAGAACAACAACCAAGCTAAACACGACAATGTAAGTAAGTACTCCAGTGGATAAGGAACAAGAAATAGGATAATATGAATTTTGTTAGAATTTGTTTCAACTCATTCACTGGACATACGAAACCACATTTTCAGGAGATTCTGATATAGAAATTTCCTTCTGTACACTCCAAAATGATCTTGAGGCCGATGATAAAACTTCATGACTTTGACATTGTGTCTCGTGCAGGAATCTGAGAAGCATCTATAATGTCGAGGACTGTTATACTGAACAAATGAAATGAGTGTTTTGGTTTCTCAAGACCGCTTCATGCTCTTCAAGTGAACAAAGCTTTCTTCGTTGTGTTCTTCAGGACATGTAAAAAGACAAAATTCTATCTACTTTTCCAACGTATCAGATGTTATGTTTACTTGAAAATTGAACCGAGCTTCATTGCTTTTGTGTCATTTTTGCATTAGCTCTCCACCTTATGACTCTATTGAGTAATAAGAGTAAGGTTAACTATCAAAATATTGAATAAGTTATTAGCATCATTTTGTTCAATTTTAATATTTTTTATGGCTGTTTTAACTTTAATTGAGAGTGAAAAGTTGATTAATTATGAGTAAGAACAATAAAAGTCTTGTCTCTTTTATTGATTAATGTATGTTATTCCGAATCCTCGTTGCTAAAGAAATCAATTGAATCAAAGATAGATTGCGTGGGATTACTTGAAAAATCAAAGTTTATCAAAAACCTAATCATTGATCAAATTTGATGTATTCACTTTGTAAAACAAGAAATTCTTGATGTCAAGGAGATTGCTCTTTGTGTTAACTTATATATTTTGAAATCTCATATTGAAGAATTACAAAAAGAGGAGGAAGACTCCTTCACTTATCTTAAATATCTCAAAATTGTCGTTCATAAGATAAAATTTCTTATCTCTTTTATAATATTTCACTTGTATTATTTCTAGAAAATAGTGAAATATCAATTTAATAATGTTCGAGGAAGTAGGCATAATTAGATGAAACTTGTTAAATTCTGATTTTTTTATTTATATATTTAATAGCTATTGTCGGGTATAGTTGTAGTGAATTATAGTGCTATTAAATTACATGAATAGGAAAATTTTGTCAAGGAGATTGAAATTTAAGTGGGACCGTCTGTGACTCTCTAGTTTTTCCTAAAAATTTACCTAGTGTGATTTTTTAGTACAATCGTTCAAACTCTATTCACCTAGACAATAGTGGTCAAGATTAATTTGTCATTATTGGTGGAAATTAACACAAAGATTCACAACAATTAGTATCAGAGTCAAGGTTTTTTCTTAGTATGATATGTGGTTACAGCATGGTTTGATCTTCCACATAAGAAAATATTTTTCTTTGGGCTATTGACATTTTCCATTGACAATTATTGAATAGAAATTGTAGCAGAGATGATAGAAATCAAAGATACGATTGCATCAACTACGTCGAAAGCTTTTACATCATCTATTCTAGCAAGGACTGCTGTAACAAATGCAAGATTTGTGGTGGAGATTTTTGATGGCACAGGTCATTTTGGCATGTGGTAAAGTGAAGTTCAAGACGCTCTTTTTCAGCAAGGTCTTGACATCGTCATTAAAGAAAAGAAACTAGATGATGTTGAGGAGAAATATTGGAAGATTATAAATCGTTTGACATGTAATACAATTCAATTGTGTCTTTCCAAAGAGTGAAAGTGTGCTTTCTAGAAAAAAACTTCTGCATCTAAATTGTGGAACGAGTTTGAAGAGAAATTCCTAAAGAAAAGTTATCAGAACAAGCTTCATATGAAGAAGAGACTATTTCATTTCTCTTATATTCTGGGTATCACTATAAATGATCATGTCACCAGTTTTAATTAATTAGTTACTGATTTAATGAATTTGGATGTGACATATGAAGATGAAGATCTAGCTTTAATGTTGTTGGAAGGAAGTTTGAGTTTCTTGAAACTATTTTGCTTCATGGGAAGGTTGATGTCTCTTAGTAAAATTGCAATTGCTTTGTATAGTTATGAATTGAGAAGGAAGATCAAAGAAGAACGTACAAGTGGAGCAGCAAAAGTTTTGGTAGTCAGAGGTCGTTCACAGAGTCAGATTAAAGAAAAAAAAGGGAGATTGAAATCGAGGCTCAAATTGAGCAAATATGAATGTGCCTTTTGTCAGAAAAAAGGGTATTGGAAAAAGGATTGTTCAAAATTGAAGAATAAAAATAAACCTGACAAGGGAAAGACTGTTGCAAATTCGAATGTTATTGAGTGTGAATATGTAGACTCGGATCTTTCATTGGTTGTTACATCCTCAATAAGCCCTTCTAATCTATGGCTGCTCAATTCAGGTTGTAGCCATCATATGTGTCCCAATTGGAATTGATTCTCTAATTTTAGAGAGTTAGAAGGTGAAGTTGTTTACACAACAAATGACAATCCCTGTACAACAAATGGGATTGGTTCAATTTGTTTAAGGAATCAGGAAGGAACAACTAGGACTCTGAAAAATATCAGATAAGTGTCAAGTTTGACAAAAAAATCTCATTTTTGTGGGAGTCCTAGATTTAAAGGGCTACACTATAAATGTAGCAAATGAAGTAATGAAAGTCATCCCTAGTGCACTTGTGATAATGAAAGGAATTTGAAGAAACAATAACATTTATTATTACCATAGTAATGTAGTTATTGGAACAACAACAGTAGCTTTTAGTGATGATCAAGAGCTATAAGTAGATAAGTTGTGGCATATGTCATTAGGATATGCAGGTGAAAAATTCTTGAAGATGTTAGTAAATCAAGAATTGATGAAAGGAGCTCGGGCCTGCAAATTAGACTTTTGGGAACATTGTGTCAAAGGGAAGCGGATAAGAGTGAAATTCAGCATTGCAATATGTGAAATAAAGGGTATTTTGGATTATGTTCACTCTAATGTGTGAGGACCTTCCAAAACAGCTTCTTTGGGAGGAAAACACTATTATGTGACCTTTGTTAATGATTTTTCTTGAAGAGTATAGGTGTATACTATGAAGACTAAGGATGAAGTGTTGAGAGTTTTCCTCAAATGAAAGAAGATGGTAGAAACTCAAACTAGCAGAAAGATCAAGTGTCTACAGATAATGGTGGGGAGTACATGAGTGATCTATTTTTAAAAGTCTGCGAAGATGAAGATATTGTCAGATATTTCACAGTCAAGAATACACCATAACAAAATGGGGTGACAGAATGTATGAACCGGACATTGCTGGAGAAAGTTCGGTGTATGTTATCTAATGTTGAGTTGAGCAGAGAAATTTGGATTGAGGCTATTACATATACTTATCATCTCATCAATTTCTTCCGTCAACTGCTATTGGTGGTAAAACACCATTGAAAAAATGGTTTGAAAAACCTGCTACAGATTGTGATTCCTTACATGGGTTTAGTTCCACTACATACTATCATGTTAAAGAGTCAAAGTTGGATCCACGTGCAAAGAAAACAATTTTCATGGCGATCACCTCTGGTGTGAAAAGATATCGTCTTTGGTGCTCAGAATCAAAGAAAATAATTTTCAGCAGGAATGTTACCTTTGACTAATCTACCATGTTAAAAAAGATGAAAACTGAAAATGTTAAACAGACAAATTACTCCAAAACAGGTAGCGTTAGAAATAAGAATTATTACCCTAGCAAATGATGAAGTAGATGTAGAAACTCCTATGATAGAATAGGAGCCAAATGAAGAAGAGGTTCTAACCCAAGAACCTCCACAGCAACAATTACCAATTGCAATGAGAAAGCTAAAAAAGAACATTCAAGTACTTGCTCATTATGTTAATATGGTGGCTTATGCATCTCCAATTGAAATTGATTACATTCCTACCATGTATAAGGAAGCAGTCCAAAGTTTAAAAGAAGATAAGTGGAGGATAGCCATGAATGAAAAAATACATTCCTTTCATAAGAATTAGATGTGGAAGCTAGCTAGTTTCCTAAATGAAAAGAAGGCAATTTGATGCAAATGGGTATATGCAAAGAAAGTTAGATTTTCCAATAAGGATAATGTTTGCTACAAAGCAAGGCCGGTGGCCAAAGGCTATGATCAGATGGAGGGAATTAATTATAATAAAGTTTTCTCTCCATCTGCAAAACATTCCTCCATTCAAATTTTATTGGTTTTGGTAGCATAGTTTGGCATAGAACTAGCTCAATTGGATGTAAAAACTGAGTTTTTATATAGAGACTTAGAAGAGAAAATCTATATGACTTAGCTCGAAGGTTTTAAAGTTACTGAAAAAGAGAATATAGTGTGCAAGCTTGAAAAATTGTTGTACGAATTAAAGCAATCTCCAAGGTAGTGGTATAAGTGATTTGACAAGTTTATGATGGGGCAAAAGTACACAAGAAGCAAATATGATCATTGTGTGTATTTTCGTAAGCTATAAGATGAATCCTACATCTATCTTCTCCTGTATATTTATGATATGTTGATAGCTTCAAAGAATCAAAGAAAAATTGAGAGATTGAAGATTCAGTTGAATCAAGGGTTTGAAATGAAAGATATTGGTGAAGCCAATAAAATTCTTGGCATGGAGATAAGTATAGACAGAAAGTTGGAGTGACTATGTTTGACTCAAAAGTAATATTTGAAAAAGGTACTACAATGTTTTGACGTGAATGAGAAGTCAAAACCTGTTAGTTCTCGGCTCGCTCCTCATATAAAGCTTAGTGCATCCCTATCTCTAAACAAAGCTGCAGAATGAGAGTACATGACTAAAATACCGTATGCAAATGTGGTTGGTAGCTTGATGTATGCCATTGTGTGTACAAGTCCCGACATTTCACATGCAGTTGGGGTTATGAGCAGGTATATGCATGATCCTAGAAAAGAACATTGGTAAGCTGTGAAATAAATTCTACAGTACATTCTAAACACTGTAGATGTTGGTTTAGTATTCCAGTGAGATAAGCAAAACGGTCAATGTGTGGTTGGATATTGTGATTTTGACTATGCTAGTGATTTAGATAAACATCGATTAACTACTAACTATGTGTTTACTCTTGCAAAGGCACCAATCAGTTGGAGGTCTACCTTACAGTCAACAATTGCTTTGTCGACTATAGAAGAAGCGTATATGCATGGTAGTTACAGAGGCTGTGAAGGAGACAATTTGGCTTCAAGGATTGTTTGATGAATTGAGAATTGGACAGAAGCATGTCAAAGTACACTATGATAGTCAAAATGTCATTCATTTAGCAAAGAACCAAGTTTATCATGCAAAGACGAAGCACATTGATGTTCGTTATCACTTCGAGAGGTTCTAGAAGAAGGTGGAGTAGTAATCCAAAAGATTAAGACTATTGAGAATCCTGCCGATATGTTAACAAAGGTAGTGACTACGGTCAAGTTGCAACATTATTTGGACTTGATCAATATTGTTAAAAATTGAAGATGGGCGCTATAAAGTGCATGTGAAGACATTACTAAAGATGAATTTTTTTAGAGATTTGAAGATGCGAAATATATCAAGGTAGAGAATTGTTGACTTATGAAATATTTTGAAATCCCGTACTGAAGAATTACAAATACAGGGGAGTCTTCTTAAGTTATAAAAAGAAGACTCTTTCACCTATCTTAAGCATCCCAAAATTGTCTTTCATAAGATAAAATTTATTCTCTCTTTTTATAATATGTCACTTGTATTATTTCTAGAAAATAGTGAAATATCAATTTAGTAGTGTTCGAGGAAGTATGCATAATTGATTGAACCTTGTTAAATTCTAGTGTTTTTTATTTGTCTATTTAATAGCTATTATTGGGTATAGTTGTAGTGAATTATTATGTTATTAAATTATATATTTAGGAAAATTCTGTCTAGGAGATTAGAATTTAAGTGGGACAGTCTGTGACTCTCCAGTCTTTCATGGGAATTTACCTAATGTGATTTTCAAATACAACCGTTCATACTCTATTCACCTAGGCAATAGTGGTCAATGTGAATTTGTCATTATTGGTGTGGAAACTAATCCAGAGTTTCACAATGCTTTGATTAGCTTATACAAGATCAAATTTAAAATAGTGTTTAACTTATTTGGTAGATTGATTTATTATCCAAAACATTGCTAAAGATTGGATATGCTCATTCTAAGATGAACATGAAAGTAAATTTATGGACATGTGAACTATTATGTTGAACTCAAACAAGTACCAAAGGATGTCTGTTGCTGTCTAGTTGTCACACGTACATTCGTAAACAAGATTAAGAAGTAAAAAAAAGAAGAAGACGAAAACAGTTGCATTTAATGTCAGAATAATGTTGTTTTGTCTTGAAATTGGTACTCTTTTCCTCGTAAGTAACAATGCCTCAAACCAACTTGCTTGATGAACTGAAATATTCCAGACAAGAAGCACTTTCATTTGATTCTATGTTCGGTGGTATGCTCTTCTTGTGCCTCATTTCGAACATTTTCATAGTAAGCAATTCCTTCTTCAACATAACGAGGGCCTCAGAGATTTCCAAAGTACAACAAAAAGATTTAAGGAAGGCACAGAATAAAAGAAAAAGATGACAACTTTGTGTCTGAGGTCAAGAAGAGATTCCAATTAAATTCATAATTTGAGTTCAGACAACAAGAGTTAAATTACTTTAATTATCACTAATGATACATAGAAAATATGACTAACTAGAACATTTTAGCGTTTATTTGAAGTATTTTGTATTAAAAAACTTCAAATTTGTCTTAGTTTTGCAATTATAATGCTTACTTTCCATATTTATTTTTCTGAAATTTTTTAGCTTAGAACCATTGGATATACATATACATATAAATATATGTATGTGTGTGTGTTTGTTTGAGGTATGATTACTACCAATTAGGGTTTATAAACCATGCTTAGAATTGATTCAACAAATCATAGCAACCAGTTCTTATTTGAACTGTTCTTCTGACTGAAATTTTGATGCTTAGGAGCGTAATTGGGGATGATGTGGGCGCAATTATGAAAATTGTGGTCTTGATTGCAGAGAATCACAGCAATAGTTTAGATAGTAAGATTGTGACTGTGATCCATACCAGATGCTAGCTTCCTTACTTGGTAGGGATGGTAGCTGCAGAAGAATAAAGCTACTGTAGCTTTAAATGAAAAATTAGAAATCTTATTTACATTTTATAAAAGTGAAATATGTGAGAAAAGTGATATCTTTCTCTTTCGAAAAAGTAGATATCTAAGGAAAGACTTGGTTTGTCGACCACTTAATCATCTTTGAGTCCATGACCCTTTTAAAAAAGGAATTCCATGGACCACCATTTCTGGTGCAATTCTATCTCAGAATCCTCAACAAAAGCAATAAAGATATATAGCAAACACTTTCACAGTTCATGAATTGCCTCCAACTTCTTATTTCATTGAAACACTTGACTGATAAAAGCAGTACAAGGTCAAAGTTTACTGTTACTGTCACAGAATTCATCTTGCTAATATGAACTTTCCCTTACAAAGCAAAGCCTCTCCTGCCATTCTTAACCGTTGTGGAGTCCAAGGAGATACTTGCCTGACCTTGGCCCACACTGTTTCTTTCTGCTACACACTCTTCTTGCTGCTTTTTTCTTTTTTAATGGAAAGTTGAGTGAATTCTGATAAAAGGGTAACCTTCAGAATCTCTCGTAGGAGCCTTCTTAGATGGAATTTGTTGCTTCAAGTTGTGAATGATCCTGCATATATAAGTTAATCAGTCTGGTCAAAGCTTTGAGTTCGAGCAGGAATTCACTCCTTCACGTAGTTTCTGAATAACTATAAACAAAAGATGTTTTGAAAGGAGTGTAAATGAGTAACCACTGAACGTCCTCGGGATCTGAAAATAGTATATTTCAAGCTGGTTAGTGTCTCATGGGGTAGGTATGTTTCTATTATTATTATCTTTTTCTTGAAGCATACGATATTTATAATTTATAGAGAAAACATATGCTGTTGGGTCTGCAAATCTGCTGCACATACAAAGTCTGACACTTAGAATCTGAAACGTCAATGTCATGTCTGTCTAATGCATTCATTTCATTTCCCATGTCATTTCACTTCTGACCTCTTTCCCCACCAACCCACTTCCCTCCACCATCCACATAATTATTAGTTACACTCAAAACTTTGGACCTGTTTGTTCGTTGCTGTTAACACAGATTATATCTTTTTAACAGATGAGTTAAAGGTAGCTTTTTTTCCCTTCATAAAATGAGCTATAGATCACTCATACACAGACACACACTAGATTCCAGGTCAAATGCTTTAGAGATCGAGTTTGAACTTGACTTGGCTTTTCCTCTCTGTCTTGGAATGTTGAATTCCTTGACTAAGTTGGACCACTATCCTTCGACTTTGATTCAATTCTTTTTGCTGTGGCCTTAAGCATCCCAGAAAGAAATTGTTAAACTAGTATTGAGTCAGAAGTTAATAATACTTGAGAGAAAAAAATGACATATTGAAATGGTAGCTCAAGTTTAGGCTTCCAAACTACCAAGAAAGAAAGAATTGTTCTTTATGATAAATTTGGGAGCTTGGAAATAGATTCTCAGTTAGAACAAGGATTCAAGAGAAAAAGAATAAGAGAACACATGCAAAAGTAGGCGGTTTAAAGGCAGGTGGTGATGACTATCTAACTAAGCTGAGAAGGGATGAGTACTTACTGTAATCAAGATGGCAGCAACATGGATTGCGTATATGGAGATTAGTGGAAGACGTTTCCGGGCATGATCTCATTGAAATCTTTAGTAATGTTTTATCTCTCTGCAAACCTTCTTACCCACTGGCCACTCCAGTATTATCACAAAAAGTTAATTTCATGTGATCCAATCCTAAAAATGTTTAGTGAGAAAAAAAGAGAGGATGATATGCCTTTGCAGTCAATAACAAATAACATCTTTGCCTATAGGACTGAACGTTTTCCATATTGATTTACTGATCCATAGTTGAACTTCAGTTCTGATAAATGAGTATGTATATAAACCCGTGCAATTTCAATCGGAAAACAACCAATATCTTGCATCTGCAATATCACACATACTGTCAGAATGTCTTGTGAAATAAACACAGAAAAAATGTATCTTATGAGACATGATCCTTCATGATATACAATCCGACGTCAACTTCACAGATATAGTTTTGTAACTTGTCACTTCCAACATCATGTTTTTCTAATAAGTATTCAATTCAGCTATTTGTTTCAACATTATAAATGCTGCAGTCTGCAGACGTCACATGATCACATGAACATGGTAGCACAGGCAAACACACACGAGAGTCAGTTGCTAACAATAATACTCTACATACACCGGCAACATATAAAATCGGTCGATTTATGAATGGCATGGAAATCTCAGAGTTAATCTACTCACTGTTGACTTTAGTTTGATTGAGTATTCCCAAATAGATCCACTCAAATTTTCAGACTGTTCTTCAACTGGACTATTCCTTGAATTTTCATAGACCACCATGGCCCATTGTCATCAGACCCAAAATTTTCTTTACTTGAGCATTTGATGTCCCTGAATATCCAACCACAAATCAACTTTTATAGGCTTGGTTAACAAACAGTTGATTGCATTAATTGTTAGTTAATTCTATCAACTGTTAGCTGATAGTTGATTTTATCAGTTAATTTTACTAACTGATTGTATTAACTGTTTGTTAGAGATGTTTGGTAAAATTAACTGCTTAGTTTTAACTGTTTATACGTAAAATGACTTATAAGGACATGACTTTAAAAAAATTATAAGGGTATGAATATTATATATCTTAGTATTTCGTTAAATATTTTTATAAGAATTTAAATTTTAGATATTTAATTCTACAAAATTAAATTTATAACTTTAATAAAAACATAGAACATTTAATAATAATAATAGTTTAATTAATTGAATCAATTATAACATATTATTATTATTGTTATCATTATTATTATTATTATTATTATGTTATAATTGATTCAATTAATTAAACTATTAAGTTTTTTGATATTTAATATGATTTGTTTTAATATTATTTATATTATAGATAAATTATCATATCAAATTTTTAAAAACAAAATAAGGTAACATTAAAGTTTAGATTTGGAATATAATACATTCCAATTTAAGTTACTAGCTTTTGTTTAAGAAATAAGAAGTAATATATATTCACATAATATTGCATTATTTTTATTTTTATATAGAACTAAATTATTAAATATCAAAATTGAAGGATCAATACTAAATTACCTAAATATTTTAAGTAAAATTTATAGAATGCATTAGCAATATCGAAACAAATCCTTGAAATTGCTAACACAAAAAAGATCTGACTTGATAGAAGCAGAGAAACATAAACCCCTAAAGGGGTCTTGGCACAACTTTTCCAAGAAAGAAAAAAAAGCAACATCTATGACAGATCTATGGTCATCCACAGCCTCTCACAGGGTACATTTTCATCAGCTTATTGGCTCCTTTTCTCATTTTTTTTCCCATGCTGCTAAGTTTCTTCAGCAAGCAACAATTTTTCGTCCTCATTAGATGATGCTACTATCTGTGAGATAGGTGCTTCAGTCAACGGTGGCTTCGGAGGAACTTCAAGGACAGGATCCGGTAGATCACTTTCATCTGCATCAATAAATTCACTTTTGTTGATCCGAATTATTGGCTTTCTTCTCCTTTTTGTAGGATAATCAGGAATATCAACGCCTGCTTGAATGCAGAGCTCAACTATAGCAGCTATTCCGGGAATTGAAAATCTCTCATAATGAGTAATACGCTTGGTAAGTCGATCATAAAGGTGGTAGGACTCAATAGGAGCTAGCACATCTTCAACAGCTGCATTTGTCCATAAATGTTTGCCCAATTTAGAAAGATAACAATTAAACTCACACTTCCCATGAATCATATGCAGTACATGATATCTGAAACTGCTCAATTTAGAAAGATAACAATTATACTCACACTTCTCATGAATCAAAGTGAACTTAAGCAACCGTGGAATCTAAGATTAGCACCTTAATTGTTACTCTGATATGTAAACTTCGAAGTAAGGCAAATCATTACCAGACACAGTCAAGTGTAACAAATCATGATACAAGAATTTCCATAAGAAAGTTAATAACACCGTGACTGATCTTTGCATAATCAAAACTCAAAATGGAGTAATTCACACTGACTGTACTTCCAGATACCAACCACACAAAACACAGCCACGAAAGCACAGTAATTGAAGTTCACTACAGAGCAGGGAAAGCATATCAACAAGAGTTAACCCAAATTAAGACAAAAAGTTACTGACTACAGCCGTTTAGTGAGACAGAGGTTGCAAGCCTAATTTTACTTGAAAAGGTAAAAAGCATAACTAAGTGACACAACAAGAGGGACAAAATCAAAAGCTATTCAAAGAAAATTTGAGCGCATTAGATTTCCACTGAAATGCCCTCTGCTGACAGAAAAAATAAATACTCATTAAGCACTAGATGCGATTTAAACTCAACAAGAAAAACCCGTTCAACCAAGCATCAAATTCCAGTTAGTTCCAGCGTATACATAGCACAAAAACACTCCATACCTGCAAAGAATAAAGGAAACCAAGACCTGGGCGATGGTTAAATTTGACAAGCTCTGATCTTTTATGATAAGAAACCGTAAAGGTGTCAACTTTAGCAGGGAAAACCGTTGATTCACAGCGCAACAGAGCCATGAAAAAGGAATATGCAATTTACAAAACTGTGTCGAAGAAACCAATAGCAAAAGAGGATTACGTAATCTGTCAGCAAAAGGGCACTAATCTATCTAATGGAAGCAGAAATCAAGTGTCTTATGGGAAGCTGATGAATAGAGAAGAATGGAGTAGCCTAAGACAAAGGGCACATTCGTCAAGTTTAATCAGTTGAACGCCAAACGCTACTCCTCCTTAACTTTTGGAAAATCAACCGATTGGGTTCAGTCAACCAACCCAATCAGCTGATTATCAAATACAATAACTAGCTGTTTAAAATAGTCAATAAGCTAAATATGGTCAACCAGCTAATTTTTGGCTGATAAGCCATTCACCAAACAAGGCCATAGTCTCCATCAGCCATACCAGAATATTTCTGTTCCTGCTCAACCTCAGGATCAGGAAGAAGATCAGCAGCTCTTGAATGTAGTATCTTCATCAAACGATCAATATCAGCTTTACGAAATACAGAAAGAAGATATCAAGACAATGTAGATAACAAAAAAAATCAAAGAACTTAAATTTGTAGTGTGAATTCCATCTTCACCACCTGGACTCTGTTCCTCTTCAGTTCAGTCCTCAACTTAGCCTGATCCAAAAGAACAGTCCAAAAATCCCAACACAAGGTCCATTAACAACCCAATTAAACTTTACAGGCAACCCTAATCAGTAACACTATTAATTGAAAAGATCGCTTTTTGAACTTACTGTTATCGTCATTGACTGGCTCCCATGTCGAGAAGGACGACATGGCGCCGCTGGAGACAAGACCGTAAACCGGATCAACCAAATTGGAAGACCACCGAGAGTGACGGACTTGGCTCTTGGCCTGCGACGGTCTCACCGGAGCTTCTCCCCGGACATCTCTCGCTTCCTCTACTGGTCTCTCCCCCATGGACCTTAATCCCTATAATACCCATCTCAGGATTCGCGCCACTGACGCCGACTGAAGTGACCTGTGTTCAGATGATGGTGTTCGGTAAATTTTCGAGGCTTACGTGGTCGAGTAGTTACCGTTACGTACGTATGGGAAGTGTAATTAAATACGAGGTTGACAATTAGCGCACCTATGGGAACACGCCACGTGACCAATCCAACAGAACTACTCGTACCAGGATCACATGTTTAAGACAAAGCCAACTGAATACATTATTGTTACATCACATTAATTACAAAAAGTCAATTGTCTTGATTAGTCTCTATTTACCATTTTTTGTTTGATCTCAGTTTCATTTCCAGGAGCTCCTGTGATCAAGTTACTTAGTTCCTTCTCACTGTTTTTCAGTTTCCCGGTAAGATTTTCTTGGTGGAATGTTCATAACTTTCTTTCTTATATTGACTGCACCTCTTGTCCGATCGGGAAAAGTGGATTCCAGTGCTTTCTTTTAGCTGAACTAGGGGCTTCTGCTTGATTCTTGAGAAATTTGTGAGGGAATGACTTGAAAGTTTGGAAATTTAATGTCTTTTCTTGATGGGATTTCTGGATTTGCTTGGTTTTGCCATTTATTATGTTAAATTTCTCTGCTTTTTCACTTTCATTTTGCTTCAGCTCAGAATTTGAAAAAAAAAAATCTCTCTTTAGGAATTCTGAGGGGTGTTAAAAGCGAGCAATGAACCTAAAAGAATAATGGAAAAGGTGACGAGAAGGGTCGGTAAGTATGAAGTGGGCCGTACCATCGGCGAAGGGACATTTGCGAAGGTTAAGTTTGCCAAGAACACTGAGACAAGAGGGAATGTGGCCATCAAAGTTCTGGCCAAAAGTACCATTCTCAAACACAAAATGGTCGATCAGGTACATTTATGCTTCTGTGTACAACTTCATGGATGGTTGGTTCATGGTGTCTTTCTCTGTGAATGATATGGCTAACTCTGGGTTCCAGATAAAAAGAGAGATATCCATCATGAAGATTGTTCGACATCCTAACATAGTTAGACTTCATGAGGTAGTCTTTTCAATGTTCATTATGCACCTCATGACTTGAAATGATTCAGTTTAGTGGGTTCTTTATTGCCCTCTTTTGTTTATCTACCATTGATGTTGATATATATCTTTTAGTTTCCTTTCATCCTGGTTTAATTTCCAGGTTTTGTCAAGCCATACGAAGATATATATTGTTCTTGAGTTTGTTACTGGTGGCGAACTTTTCGATAGAATTGTAAGTTTCTTGTATCTTCTGGTCTGTAGTAGTTTTTTCAAGGGACTAAAATAAACCAGTGCATGATCATCATTTTGCTTTTTTCTTGTTTCCAATTTTCTACTCCTTAAGCAATGGTAATTGGCACTTTGTCCTGACTTGATTTCATTTTACAGGTTCACCGTGGAAGATTGCCAGAAAATGAAGCAAGGAGGTACTTTCAACAGCTTATTGATGCTGTTTCACATTGTCATAGTAAGGGCGTGTACCACAGAGATCTGAAGGTAAACAATTATGTTTAACCCTCAACTTACTTCCTTGATCACATGTTTTGATGCTCGGATCATGACTTAATATACTTTCTTGTAGCCTGAAAATCTTCTTCTTGACTCTAATGGAAATCTGAAGGTTTCTGATTTCGGACTGAGTGCATTACCCCAGCAAGTAAGAGTGTATTGTTCCATTAAATTAAGTTGATGTGAAGTTCTAAGCCACACATATATCCTTGCATACATAATGTGCACATGTATGTTATATGCTACTTCTATAAGTAGATTTTGTTGGTGAATATTTGGCTTCTCATCTGTCCATCTCTTGTAGTCTCTTGATTTCTTTAACGTGTTTGCTTCTATTTTGTGTGCAGGGGGTTGAACTTCTTCATACCACTTGTGGAACCCCAAATTATGTTGCGCCTGAGGTAAACACTCTGTTAGTGAATGGGAACTTTATAATCCGTTTCTCATAACTTGCCACTGTTTTCAAGATTTATAAAAGTACATAGGTTCTGGACTTTGGTTAACGGAAGGCAACTCTCTTCTTCATTTTCTTTAATCATGAATTTTAATATATCTAACTTCTTACACTCGGAGTACTTCTCAGGTGCTCGGTCACCATGGTTATGATGGTGCAGCTGCTGATGTGTGGTCATGTGGTGTTATCCTTTATGTTCTAATGGCTGGATATCTTCCATTTGAGGAGACAGACCTTCCAACCTTGTTCCAAAAGGTTGTTCTCTGAATAGTGTATATGTGAGGGATTTGCTTTGTGAACTTGCAATACCACAAACAAACCTACCTGAGGCTGTTCCGTATTTGTGGCTCCGACACATTGTTTCTATTAGTTAATATTTCTCATTATGTAGGCTTCTTTATGAGTATTAGCAAGGGCACTCGCTCGACTTCTTTGGGTACTGATGTCCTTTCCCTCATCTACACTGTACATTGAGTTTTGGTAGATTTTTATTCAAAACTTGCCAATGACCTCTGTATTATTGTGTGATATAAAATGGGCCACAAAAGACCTTCCTCTTTCCTTTATCACTCCAATGAGAAACCTTTTCTTGTTTATTAAAATACTGCATTCGTTTATAGTCTCACAAGAAGTTTTGGAATTTCTAATGTTTCTTTTATGGATTCTAGATAAACTGTGCAGAGTATACTTGTCCATTTTGGTTTTCCCCTGGGGCAAAGGCATTGATAGATAAGATACTTGATCCCAATCCTAAAACTGTGAGTAATCTCATTCACTTCATCAGTCTAGTTGTAGGTTTTGATTTCTGATCTTGAACTTATTATCACCAAATACAAAGCTTTTCAGTTGCCTGAATCAGACGCTCTAGTGGCAATTAATTTCAGCCTCAGTATTTGGTTATGCTTTGTGCAACTGATCAAATTTTTAGCCATGAGATTCGAAGAATCTTCATGTATCTTATATATTCTAGGTCATGCTGCATGGAAATTCGACGTTAAATCAAAAGTATGTTGTTGATTAAGCCATTTTATGATGATAAGTAGGATCTCCCAGGAGGTAGTTACTGGTTGATAGTTGACTGATTGTAGCCATCATACAGTGGTTGCCCTATGCATATTAGTATAAAAAAGAAACTTGTTTATCCTCTTTTATAATTGTTTCCCACTTAATGCAGCGCATACAAATTCAAAGAATCAAACAAGAGCCTTGGTTTTGTAAAAATTATGTGCCTGTAACACATGTAACACGTAATGAGGAAGAGGAAGCCAATTTAGATGATGTTCGTGCAGTTTTTGATGACATTGAGGTGGGTTGTTTATGCCAATATTTATGATTTCTGATGTTGCTGATCCGGGTTTCCTTTCCTTTAAACTTGTTTTTTTGGCATTTAAGATGTGGTCTGAATATAGAAAGACCTTTTCTTTCTACAAGCTCTTGGCACTTAATCCTGTTCTCCTCACTAAGTAATTGTTTGCATATTGTAGGACCAATATGTGGCCGAGCACTCAAAAGCTAGTGATGGAGGTCCTTTAATAATGAATGCATTCGAGATGATTACCCTGTCACAGGGGTTGAATTTGTCAGCATTATTTGATCGGAGACAGGTAAAAATTTTATCAGTTGTTTTTAGTCTCTTCATTTTTCTTGATTTTTTTCACTGCAGTTTTAATGTTTCATTCATTTTCCTGGAAAGATTCAGAAATATAAGTATGTGCCTTCATGTTGCCTGTGCCTTCATGTTGCCTGAAACATTCTTTTGTGTGGTAGGACTATGTGAAACGACAAACTCGTTTTGTATCTCGTAAACCAGCAAAAGAGATCGTTTCAACAATTGAAGCTGTTGCAGAATCAATGAGTCTGAAGGTTCATTCCCGAAATTACAAGGTACAACTTTGAAGCAACTTATATTCGAATGATCCAAGTTCACTACTTATTGGCTTCAGGTAGGATCCATATTGATTTTAGTGCAATCTTATTCCTCCAGACAAGACTTGAGGGAATACGTGCAAACAAGGCTAGGCCATTTGCTGTTGTCATGGAGGTAACTGCAGATCCGACTTCTGCTCTACTGTCTTTCTTCTTTCTTACTGCAAAAAATTGTAATCTAACAAATACAATTACCAGGTTTCACAATCAATATTTCTAATCAGTATTATGTCTTGTGGATAGATCTTTGAAGTTGCACCATCTCTTTTTATGGTTGATGTCCGGAAGGCCGCTGGAGATACTTTGGAATATCACAAGGTAGCTTCAACTCGGTCTTGAATTCAGTTTGCAATCATCTGGGAAGCTTTTACCTTTCTCTTAGTTGTTGGCTATTTGATCACCACTTTTGTTTGTCCACTTGCGTACAATGCAAATGTTTCATCCATTAATTCTTTTTCATTCAATTTCTGGTTTAAAAGTTTCTACTTGGTTAAGAACATATTAGCATCTGAAGAATCATTTTCGTGTTCTTTCTTTTTCAGTTCTACCAGAGCTTCTGTGCCAAGTTAGAGAACATCATCTGGAAACCAAAAGAATCTGCAAATTCCAGCTGTTTGGAAGGAATGAGTTGCTGATCCATATTTATGGTGGTGAAGCAAACCAATTTAACCGAAGTGCACAACAAAAAATGAATGGATAACAACTGTGTATAGTGCATAGATTAAGAAGGTGATTGTGAATAGATTTTTAAGTTAGAAGATGGAATTTCTTCTTGTATAAGAGAAAAATGATCGGCAGTTCCATTGGCATTATTTATTCGTTTTGCATATGCACTTGGTGAATGTTTCTTCGTAGAGTTGTACAAGTGTTATTGCTGGACAGATGAAGACATATAAAGAATTATGGCCCGACCTTGAAGCCTGAATTCTGAATCCAATTTTTTTTTTAACTCGATTGAACTTGGATTAAATTTAATTATGAACTTGAACTAATGTGAATTCAACTAAATTGCCACCACCTTAGCGGTGGAGTTGTCTTTGTCTCCTTTTCTATGACAAAGAAGACAAATTCACGGTGAAAAACACAAAACAACCCTTCTTCCAGAAAGAAAGCCTGACACTTTTGTCAATTTCCCTGCTTCCAAGGTCCGTTCACTTTTGTCACAATTCAAAGGTCTGCTTGTGTAGCAGAGTCGGTAAGTCTGACTTCTTCCTCGTGACGTTTCGATAATACAGTGCATGTAACCCTTTAAAATCATCTTGTCAAAGGCAAGAAGTAGTACATCTTTGACATCTGTCAATGACATTTCTGCTTATTTACGGATCCCTGATTCCTAATTCGAGTAGACAGATTTGAGTTTCAAGTTTGAACTCAAGCTAGTTTATATAGATGAACTTAAAAACTAAACTTGTTCTAATTTATCAATGTACCAATTTGTTGAACCAGATTTGAAACTTATACATAGAATATAATATGAAAATATTTCAGTCAGTCAGGCTCGAGTCGAGCTTTGGGTCGAATTTCCTGTACCAAAAATCCTTTTGAATGCAAACCATTTGAATCGAAATTTGGATCAACCCATGTTTTCAGGCGTGTAGTAAAGATGATTGCTTTCCTTGAAAGAATCAAAATATAGCAATGAAATATGATCATGTGGTTACTGCAGCTGATTGATTTGCACCTTACTCATAGTATTATCCACAAGACACTTTCATTCCAAGGTGTTGGTTGCAGTATACAATTCATATACAAAGGGTAGCCTGGAAAATCATGACTTTGTCGTAAAAAAACAACCTTAAACAAGGTTTGTGATGGCAACGGCAATGAACCTGTTGTCACCGCCAAAGCCATGCTAGACCGAGACAACCATGTAAGAACTGCTTAGAGCAACCATATACATCCGGAGAGACAACTTCTAAAAGAGACACACTTGTAAAACTGAAAAAAACAACAGACTCCACGAGACTGAAATAAAGAAAGCTTTGGTCGACAGAGACAAAAGCTTAAAACACTGGGTATCAGGCATCCAGCATAAATGGAACAAGGACCTAACTAGGTAATAACAGGAGCCACAAGTGAAAACTTGAACTAGGGCTTGGTATCTGTATTCTCACAAAACTTATGGCCATGACATTGGCCTCCTAGCTATGGAGGCTAAAAGGTTTAACAGGCTTTCCATCTGAAGAGAGCCTGCAAAAAGAGAAAAACTATGGAGAAGTGATCGGCCAAAGTTTCCTGGAAAACAACCAAGCCACCGAGTTACCTAAAAAGTCTGCTGAATGCTGCCTACCCATGTCAACTATAACCTAAAAGAACATAAACTGTCTGCAATAAGTAATATCACACTGGAGTTCCTGAAAACTCCCTCATCCAGTTTCATGCGTTTGATTCAACCTCCTATTTGATTCAGGGAGCAAGCGTCTTTCCTTGCCTAGTTAGAAGAGTACGTCACAACACCACAAGTTCTCCACAAGCAACCCAAATATCTTGCCACTGATTGAACTGCAGTTTTGGAGATTCAACCCTACGAGTGTCCTGCCCAGTTTCTTGAGGCATGAATAGCTCTTACTTGATACTTGGGAACAACCTGACAAGGAAAGAACTTGAAGATTTAGCTGCTCTGCACTAGACAGGACAGCGATGCCAAAATCAGTAATTCCGCATTTAGACACATCAAGATCAGAGAGAAACAGGCAACTTTTGGCAATGGCTGCCAAACTAGAATCAGTGATCCTCCTGCAACCATCCAAGTTCAAGCATTCTATGGTCGAACCATGTAGCGTAACCAAGGCTACAACTACTTCATCAGTCAAACCCAAGCAGCCTCCCAGATTCACCTTAACAAGTCCTGCCTCACAACTCTCTAGCAGTGGAAGAAGGCCTGAATCTGTAATTCCACACAGCCCACTGAGGTCAACATTTTGAAGCTGTGGACATAATTTTCCCACCATGGCCAAGGTAGTGTTTCCAAACCCTGGGCAGTTCCTAATGGACAGGGATCGAAGAGAATTGCAAGGAGAGAATGCTGACGTTCCTTGAGCTACATCCCTTATTCCTGTGCACTTAACCAAGCTCAAAGCTTTGAACCTTTCTCCGCAACTTGAGATTGCACTAAGAACCCCCAATTGGCTAATCCTGTTGCATTCTTCCAACTGCAGGCTCTCAAGAGATCCCACAGCTTTGGCAAAATTGATCAATCCATTGTCTGAAACAAAGCAACACTTGCGGAGACATATATGTTTCAGGCTCGTGCAACCCTTTGCAACAGCTTCGAGACTCACATCTGTCATTCCTTGACATGAAGTAATTGTCAAAGAAACCAACTTTTGCAAGCCCTGTGCATTTCCCATGACCCAAAAGCCTCTCTCGCTTACATGTTGGAGACCATGTAACACAAGATTGGCAACCGACTTGCCATAATGTCCAATTACAACAAGAGAGAAATCTGTGATTTTCAGACCCTGAAGCTTTACCTTTGATAAGACAGAGGAGGTTGAAGATACGAGGCTTGATAATCCACTATCACCAATAAGAGGGCAATCTTTAATAGAGATGGACTGCAAATTTGGGCAGAATTTCCCAACAGCTTGCAACCCTTCATTACCGATCTTAGGGCAAGATTCAATAGTCAAAGAAGTTAAATTTGGACAGTTCTCAGCAATTGAAATCAAACCCTTGTTGGAAATTGAAGGACAATTGCAAATATCAAGCTTCTCCAACAGATGGCATTCCTTGGCCAGCTCGAGTAAACCTTCATCCCCAACAAGAGGAACATCACATAGCGAGAGGACCCTGAGAGAAGGGCATCCACGTGCTACTGCTGCAAGTCCAAAATTCGTAACTCCACGAAAGGGGTTGCTTCCCCTTATCAGGAGCTTGCCAAGTCCCCCGCGGCCATTGGTTCCAACAGCTATGGCAGCAAGTCTCAAGTCTGTTGCTTTCTTCCCTTCCAAGGACCTTGTGAGGTGCCCATCACTCTCAATTTCTTCATTTACCATTTGAACATCATCAAAAGCAGGAACAGCCATCTCCTTGATGGTGGCCGTGCTTTTTCCATCATAAGTTTCAGCCCTACTGATACTGCTCAATAGCATAAGCCAGCGCTTGGAGACACCAGCACAGGAACTCCTTTCTTTTCCTCCAGGAATACGTCTGAAGATCTCAAATAGGCATTCATCTGGAAGAACATCGATTGATGGTCGCTTATCCTGCTCAAACTTGGCTGATCCGAAGAGAAACGGGGCACTAATGCGAGCTCGCTTGCAAGGAGGATTATAAAATCGACCCAAGTCCACAGGATTTGTGTAAAATGAACCCCCTGAATAGAATTCATCATCTCCTGCAAATCCCATCAACAACAACTCATGTAAGCCCAAAGGATCTAAATTTCTACAGGTTAAAACTGAACAAAGATACCTAAGATTTAGCACATAAATAGGAACCTAGCAAATCTAAAACAATCCATCTTCAGATTCTCACCCCGCAATCACTATACCCCTAAGATCAAAAACTAAGCTTGACCCAGAAGACAACATCCAACACTAAAACAAACCAACTGCAACCCAACCCAGAAAGCAGAAATCTTACCACTGTAGTTAACAAGAGCAGGCATGACTGAATCCCAATAAAGATGACACCTTGACGAAGATTCTCAGAACCGAACAAGTTCACACCACCAACAACAACGAAGAAACAGATGAAGAGTAAGCAGATGAATCTTGAGTGCATCACCCAGAAGAGAACAGCTATTAAAGGTAAGAACTTGGAAAAACCCCAACAAAGAAGGGGCAAAAAGAGAGACAGAGCGAGAGAAAGAGAGAAGATGAATGGAACCACTTGATCGTGTAATACTATAATGTCCTGAAGAGTAATGTGTATATATATATATTTACATATATACACAAATATGTTGACAAATAGATATATACGATCTGCAGAGATACATTGCCTTTAGCTTCACTTTACATGCAATGTATTGTTCCTAAAAATCGGTCCGTCCACCTTTTTCTGGTCCAACGGCCTCCAGAGTCCTCCTTGCCATCCAGCCAACCGGTTACCGTCTAAACCACACCTTCTCTTTTATCTTTTTTCTTTGGTTTGTTTAGTTAAATTGAGTAAAGTTGGACTTAATCCTTATGGCCTACCCTTGGAGCAGTTTGCAAGTCGCTCGTAAGTTCCTCCCCTCAAACTCCCATTTGTCCTCTTCAAAGCAAGTGGTGATTCATGATTGACTTTTGAGTTTTATTTACCTTTTAATCTGGATTACCAAACTTTATCAAGTAATTTCTTCTTCTTTTTTTTCATTTGTTCAATATCATAAGTGTATTTATATGCACATTTAACTTATTACGACTAAGCAATACATAAAAGAGTCTTTAAAAGAAAAAAAAAACGAGATAAATTTCGGATAAAGATAAAAACATCGAAAAACAGAAATACGAGTTCAATTAATTTATAAATTTATGTGAATAATTAATGATAATTTAGTTGTTAAAACTTTACCATGTTATAAAACTTTTTGAAATTAGATATAACAATGCATATAAAAGCAAAGACAACTAAGGTTTTATAACAATGCATATAAAAGCAAAGCCAAAACACAAGTTGAGGCAAAAGTCTAGTTGGCCAAGTGCATAAACTCAGGTTGCACTTGGGCTTTGTTGGAAATTAACAACTTGAAAAAGGGTGGATTTGCCACTTGCATGTGCTATTGCCAACTTTTTCTTAAATTATTATTATTAATCTTTTTACTAATCAACTTGCTGCTTTAGGTGTTAACAACTTGATATGAAATTAGGGGACATATTGTTTACTAATGAGGAAGTGGAGGATTAATTAGAAAAATGCAAGTGATCTCTTCAAATTATATATGTATTCAACCTCAAATTGGGTTTTCATTTATTTATTTTTTGAATCATTAAAAAAATTCATCCATAAAAAGAATCATTTTACTTTTGATATGAAGTTTTGAATATTGTACTACTAATTTTAGTAAAAGTATAATAAAATATATTTCAAATCTTAATTCAATAACTAAATTTAAGATAAAAATATTTAATTTTCTAAATATAAAATTATCAACTAATTTAAGCAGAAATGTATATTTTATTTAAATTTTTAATTCACAATTTTTATATATTATACTTTAATATTCAAATCTACATCAATAGTAACAATTGGTACAGATTAAAATTCCACAATACAAAGCACCAATTTAGGGTTTTGCTTTCTCTCTTAGCCATCACTTGTGACAATGCAAATAGGTGTAATTAAAGAATTGTGGGGTACGTTGTGGGCCCCACACGCTCTTCTCTTGTCTCATCTCATGTACATTGAATTTGGGCTTATGGGGTTGATGCAGTGGTTGGTTACTATATAAAGAAATTAAGAGTGGCGTGGCAACAAAACTATGGTTAGAGCCAGTGGATCTGTTCAATCACCTCTTCCAGACAAAACTCACCAACTGGTTTTCCTCTTTTCTTCAACTTTCTTGTTATTTTGAGTGAGCAATATTGGACTAAAATCAGATGCAATCTTTTCAAAGGCAATTGAAAATTCATAGGGGGTGTTTGGTTGAATGGGTTTAAGCTATATTTTAACTTATTAAAAAATATTAGGTGTTTTACTATGTCAAAACAATCAGTATATTTGTTTGGATAGGAACTAGTTGGGTTGACTAGTTTAATTCAATCGGCTATTTTTTTTTTTAAATTACTTCAAGTAGCGTTTTAACCTATCAGCTAATAAAAACCTTTCTCGAAGACAATTATGCCTTCAAACTCATTTCTCATCTTAAGCAACTAGTAGCCCTTAAGTTTTTCACTTTAAAAAGAGAAAGTTATAATTCGTATGTAGATCTTCTAGAATCTCTTCTAATCATCTTCTTCAAATACTTAAAAATCATTGACTTGTCAATTATTATTATTATTATTATTTTGAGAAACATTATTATTATTGTTTATTATTATATATCTTATGTTTTATTAGAGTCATAAACTTAATTTTGTAAAATTAAATATTTAAAATTTAAATTCTTATAAAATATTTAACGAAATAATATTTTGCACATAAATGTACTAATCATAAATAATTAATTTTACCAAACATAAACGACTTATAATTTTTAAGTTATATCTTCGTTGATCATTTTGTACATAAACAGCTAATCCTAAATAATTAATTTTATCAAACATTTTAATAAATAGTGATATTATCCGTTGATCAAATCAATGATATAATCTACTATCGATTAATAGTTAATAAAATCAACTAACAATTAATGTAATCAGTTGATTGTCAATCAATGTCACTATTTTAGTGTTTGAATTTGCAATGGATAAAATTAGATTAAGTTAATCATTATTATTAATGATTAGCACCAATCAAGCATGTGACTACGAAATGGAAGATTTGTGTGTATTCAATGATCGTAAAAAATCTCGAATTATATAATTTTTGATTCGCTTTTTAACTTTTAGTTTAATTCATTTTAATATTTTTATTAAAATAAATAAATAATTAATCAATCAATCAGTTTTATTATTTAATAGTTTCTTAAATCCAAAATAAATTAATTAATTTTCATTTAATAATCTCTTTTAATTAATTTTAAATTCTTTTAAATATAAGAACAATTTTTCAATTATATTTAAAATTCTTTAATTTTATTTAATCTTTAACTGATTTTATAACGGTTTAATACCGGATGAATTTTTTAAATCTTAAATCTCTCATCTTGCCGATTTAGCTTTTGAACTAATCTTAGAAAAAAGATACTCTTCCTCCTACTTTGCAAACCCTAGCTAGAATCATTGGTTCCCCGTCTCAATTTCATTCATTTCGAATTTTCTAACCATACACCTCCCCTTCCCCTTTACCCAACTTGGACTAAGTAAACATATAAGAAAATTCTTAACAATTTTTTTATTTCAAGTTTCAACAATTTTCCCATTCCATGAATCTTTTTCCAAAACCTTGTACCAAGCATGAAATTAGTTCCTCTTTTAAGTATAATCAAGTAGCTTTCTTACGTACTCTTTCCTTGCAATTGCAAGTGTGTGTTGGCTTGTTATATATCATACTCTACAAGTTGATTGAGCCCCAATCAAACCATTCCTTATTATTATATATATGCATAGGTACCCCACCATATGGATTCTCATTTTCAATTGTAGTAATAGTGCATGCACATGTTGACATTCATGCGTGTGTATCTAATAACATAGACAAAGCAAACTCCATCAAAGAGTCTAAGCCGGCCAGCTCTAATAAAAAAGTAGGTTCACACATTTCAAGAAGCAAGTGTCCCGAACAAACGATTAGGTAGAGAGATATTGAATGGTTATACAATATAATTAGCACACGATTCATGCATTTATATATAAAGAAAAAGGTATTACCAGAAGATGAATTGTCGCCACACTCGTATTAAGCAAATAAAGATATTGTCTTTATCAGTTTGTTCACATTGCCTGCTTAAGTATATGTTGGGTTTGGATCAGTTTATATGTGTTTTTCTTGCTTTGGACGAACCTTTACAGATAAACATGGTGGAAAAACTATCAAAGTGTAAGGTGTTGATGTTTTGCAGCGATGATCGTATCAGATAATAGTGACGCCTGCCTGCGGGGACGAATCCAAAGATGTAGTGATCATGAGAAGGTTCAATGTTCTTCCAGCTAAAACATAAACCGAATCACGCTATCCATGTGTTTAAGTGACTGTTGGGACAAAGTTTCCATCTTTTGCTTTTCTTTTTCATCTAACTTCCTTATTTTAGTAAGCAAGGAACATATCACATGTTTCCATTACTCTGTATCTACTCTATTATATATAAATGGGAACATAAAGGGCTGTTCGATCTTCCCATGGTTGATTACTCATTCTTTTTCTAGCTAACAAGTGACACCTATGTACCTATGTGTCATCTTCCTAGTACTTGCTCATCTTCCATGAATTTCCCATTCTTCTTCTTTTTTAAAAAAAAAATTTGAATTCTTTCATTCTTATAATTTAAGGTAAAAGGCATGCACTATTTCCTATAATTTTTAAAAATACCTAAGTTTTATAATTTTAAAATTTTCTTAATTTTCAATTCCTTAAACTTTGATTAAAAATAACAACAAAACATACACAATATGAATATTATACAAAAAGTAATCAAATTGTATTAATATAGTAACCTAACTTAACTTTCAAATCCGAATCGAACTAATTAAATTTGATTTAAATTAATAATTTAAAACAATTAGAATAAATCAAAATATATTAATATAGTAAACTAATTTAGCTTTTAAACTTGAACATAACTAATTAAATTTGATTTAAATTAATGATTTAAAATAATTAGATTAAATTAAATTTTATTAAGAGTTTAAGAATGTAGTTTAATTATCATGCAAATAATATTTTGTCTTAAATCTAATATTTTTTAAATGAAAATTAAAGAGAATTTTTAATGA
The DNA here is from genome assembly GCA_029891385.1 of Erythroxylum novogranatense. NCBI lineage: Eukaryota > Viridiplantae > Streptophyta > Magnoliopsida > Malpighiales > Erythroxylaceae > Erythroxylum > Erythroxylum novogranatense. Next base: position 931,333 of record CM057227.1, on the reverse strand, counting down.
AAATTTTAAAAGATTAAGTTATAAACGATGTCTATATTTTTTAATCATATAATTTAAATACGTATAGAATAAACTCGTTGTTCATATTGAATAAACTATAATAAAAGAGGCGGATGATGCTAATTTCCCACACCTTCTCAAATTCAGACATTCAGACATAGCTAGACAGATCAGGCAGCTTAGTACTGTGATTCTTAAACATATGTGATTGTCCATTAACTTGTCGCAGAAACTGGTCTGATTGTCAGTTGTAATGCCCTTATCAGAATGATAAAGTTCCCACTTCGTCCCGTGTTCAGTGACTAATTTTCATTTTACTTTGTTGGTTTAGTATCAAGTTGTCTTCCAGGCACCGAGACATACTATGCCCATCACACATTCCTCGTGATAAATAGATAAGAAGGAGAAGTTAATGATTAGCTGAGCCATATGTTAAAATAAAATGAAAGGCAAGGTGCACGTTTTGGTCAAACAGAATTGTTGAAGAACATGAACATCGGGCACTTGATATATTCCAACCACTGGTTTCTTGTATTGTATGGTATATATGATGATTCCTTGTATTCATCTAGTTGTTCAAGCTGTCCCTTTTCTGCTCGTTTTATTTTTTAATTCTCAACCAGAATTCACATGCTATGGACGGTGGTGTTCTTCTGCGTGCATCTTCCTTTTGCTGCATTATTGGTTAACTAATCACTGCATTGAAGGCCTTACACCGAGTAAATTTCACCGAACAATAGAACGCCATTGTCGATTGGATTTCAAACGGAGAATGATATTATGCGACACAAGTGATGAAGAGCATAGATAGGCTTAGAAGGACAAACAAACACTAGGAAGGGTCTAATGTAACTATCAGATTGTGAGATAAATAAGCCTTTGTAAATGAGTCCAGATCTTATGTTCAATTTTATGATTTTTTATTATGTCTCATAAATTTCAGTCATTCATTTATGTAAGTCTCGCATAAATAAAGAGTTAAGTCCCGCATAAATGAATTACTAAGATTCATAGAACAGAATAAGATACTATAAAATTAAACAAAGGATCCCGTCCTTTGCCAACATATTCTAGCAGGCAATGCATGAGCACTACAAGTATCAAAAACCAATTACAGTGGGCCTTAGACATGGCTTTTACTTTTATATGTACAATCCTATATGAATATGGCTTAATGTGAAACCTTCAATATGCTGATGTTGATTGGTAAGTGAATGATATAATCAATCAGTCAAGGGTTTAAGTATACAAACTTCCCTTGCCAACTCCACAAATCTCCCTTTCCTAGAACTCTTGCAATCGTCAGAATTGGTGGCTGAATCCAAGCAACTCGAATAGTCGTAATGTTTGTTTTACCCTTTTCGCGGTTGGAAGTAATTTTATGTTCCGACTGATGTTTCATCATTCCTCTAAGAATGCAGAAATTATATAGAAATTCTGCTTCTTCTTCTTTCTTTTTTTTGCCACGGCATCTCACTTTGCCTGTAGCTAGAAATTAGAACAGATTACAACTTGGAAAGCAGCCAATTATATACATACGCAGCAGTATTATTCGTACTACACAACCTTGTAAATGATCACAGGAAGCAAAGTGAACCTCTTATCTCAGAGTGATTCAAAGATGATAAAGTAGAGATATCAAAGCAATTTAATGTTCAAAGCAGCCTTACAAAGAGATAATTGCTTGTTAAATAGATCATCAGTCAAATTGTTGCAGCATATCCGCTACGCTTAATTCCTCGATCGAACAGGATAGATGCAATTCCCTATTTCCCTTACTCCAACTAAATAGTGTTGCTGGTCTGCCTTTTGGGTATGAGCGAAGCCAGATCTACCCCAGCACTGTGATGGGTAAAATCTCCTACTTAGCATTTGCCTGTGCAGATCTGGAAGAAATGCAAACAGTGCATCACTAAACTTTCTTTGGCATTCTTCTGACAGAAAAGCTTTTGAACCCACTTTCTTCACATGGAATTAATTATGTAGTATGCTTGACAGATGGATATCCATTTAGCAGTGAGCAAGTGATCGATCACACAAGAAAATAAGAAAACAATTGCAGGATTTCCAATTTGTAATGAAGTTGGTTTGAATTCTTCGATCATTACAGCAGAAAAGTGAATCATATGATCATATATGCTCAATCATATATACACTTATTAATTGGTGTATAAAGGTAGACTTGTATTCAAAGACAATCAATGGCCTTGATATACGCGACTTTATATGCTCTAAAGTGCGTGGTCAAGTATCAACCCAACCAATTCATGAACCTCGTCTACAAGCACTGACAAATAGTTAAGTCAATTAGGTAGTTCTTGGCAAGAAACAGTGAAGCTCATCTCCACCATAAAATGTCAAAAATGGTTACGACAAACCAAATAACTAGATGCTTGAGAACTTGAGAAAGACAAATTTGCAGAAGTTCTACACAATAGTTGGACGCTAAATCTCAAGTGACATTTCAAGATATGGCATGGCCAAATACATGTGTGACCTAAAAGAGTCTGCATTGTGTAGAAAAGTTTATAACTTTCTGAAGAAAGATCATGAAGTTAGAGCCCAAAGATGTTTCTACTTGCCCAAATCAATACAAATGCAAAGTGTGGGGAGAGAGCATTGGATTACATACACGAGCCCTTAAGATGCAAACGAGGTCATTCCTTGTCGTTGCTTGTGCTTAGGATTGGAAGAGCAAACCACATATACACGACCGTGGCGTTTCACAATCTCGCAGAACTCACACATCTCCACCACAGATGATCTCACTTTCATGGATACTGAAGAATCCGCAAAAGGGTTTATAAAATCGTTGTTCTTTTTTCTTTCAACTAGCAAAAAGAACACCAACTATGAAAAGTGCAAGACAAGTACTTGACTTGACCCGTTAGGATTCATTCAATTCACTACAATCAAATGACATGTAAGACCCGAAACGAACAGGAGCAAATGAACCATTAAAAATCAAACAATTCAACAACCCCAAGCACACACTGAGAACCGTGCCAAAACAGGAAACAGAGGGCAAGAGAACAATTGTGGGTTGACATCAACCGGGAACGACAGTTGAAGTAGGGTTTTGGGTATGTACTGTGTACTTTGCCTTGAAATGGACCCAACCTGTTCGACTAAAAGCCTGAGAGATTGGTTTGTGGTAGTTGGACATAGAAAGCTCACGGAACATGTTGGCCCATAGAGTTTTGCTCAGTTGATGAAACAGTAACTTCCATAGCCTTAAATCTTGATGGGCTTTTAAAAGACAATGCACATAGAAAACTACACCTTATAAATACAATTAGGCTTGACAATAAGTCGAAGTCGGTTATTTTAGATCAAGAAAGCGTGACGGAGTTCGCTCAACTTATCTAAAAAAATGTTGAATTCGTTGAAATTAAAAATCAAAATGATATTGAGTAGGCATGGCACTAGGTGGACCTCATGCTTAGGCTCTGCCCAACATGACTTGAGTTTTAGTGCCTATTTGGATGGGTTTATATCAATAGAGTTTTTGTCAGTAGAATTTTTCTAAAAAGAGCTTTTTTAATAAATCAATTGACTGTTTAACTTGAGAGAAAATTAGACACGAAATACAAGATTAATTTCATGATTAATCTACACAAATAATTAACCCTATAATTGCAACATACTACATACAATAATTGGATTGATAAATACCTGGAAATTGCGGAAACATTAAATCCATTATTGTTTTCGTTGAAGTGGAGCGACAGAGACGCAGAGGATTTACTACTGCTATTCCAAATCCTTAATCAACAAAGAAGACGCATGCAGTTTCAATGGGGCAACTGTATTTAAAAGGTTGGCTAGCAGTAGGGCCTCCTGTGCTTTCTAATATATGGGCCAAGCCTACCCATCATAGCAAGCCCATGAACACAGGCTCAATGACACGTTAAAGAGAGAATTATCATTGACATCTAATTAATCGGGATTTGTACAAAATAATTTCAATTATGTTAGTCCACAGTTATGATAAAATTCTATCATTCTCCCACTTGGACAGCATAACCAATATCATTAAACAACATAAACAAATCCCATATTAATATAACAATATGTGGCCACAATAAGATGTCAAAGTAGAATCAACAATCTCTCAATCATAAGTCCAAAACGAGGTTACAAATACCTCAACAATATAGAAATCAGACCCGATAGGAGTACTGATAACATATATGCAAGATATCCATATCTCGATGACCTAAACAAAATGTGTCATAAGGAAATGCACACAAAATGGTAATCCGTTTGTGCAATTCCAAACAAAATGACCTAAGCATCCACTTAAGATGTCAATTGAGATTTAACAAAATATCTCAGAACAACAAGATGAGGCTTGGTACAAAATGTCTCTAACAAAATGCCATATATATACAAACATTTAAATATATCTGCACAGTATTTCAACAAAGTATATGGCAACAACAATAATAGCAACAATTATATGCAAAAGTCTGTAGACTGAATAACAAAATAGTCAAATACAATGTTGTTATCAAAAATAACATAAAAGACAAACTCCCACTAATCCAAGGCATCAAAAGATCTAAATAGACTCATACGGGTTACATGATTCACAAAAGCCTTAACAGTCAAGCCTTTGGTTAGAGGATCTGCCACCATAAGATCGGTGGGTATATGCTCTATATGAGTTTGAAACTCCTTAACCTTCTCTCTAACAAACATATACTTCGTATCAAAATGCTTCGAACGCTTGAAGTTCTTGCATATTTGAGAGAAGCCCACCACAGCAGAGTTATCACAATATATGGTTAGAGATCTAGAAACACTCTCCACAAGATGAAGCTCAGAAATGAAATTCTTCAACCATATTGCCTGTCGAGTAGCTTCATAACAAGCCACATACTCTGCCTCCATAGTTGAAGTTGCCGTAAGTGTTTGTTTAACACTTTTCCAAGATACAGCTCCTCCAGCAAGCATGAAGATATATCCTGATGTGGATTTGTGATCATCAGGGCAACCACCATAATCAGAATCAGAATAACCTGTCACCTCAAGGTGATCAGACATCCTGTAAGTGAGCATGTAATCTTTAGTATCTTGTAGTGTGATTGGGACAATAAAATATTGAACCTCTTGAGCCAGTACAATAACCAATAAAATAACCTGAAATAGTTCTAGGATCAAGTTTCTTCAATTGAGGATTATAAATCCTCACCTCAGCCTTACAGCCCCAAACACGGAAATGCTTCAAACTAGGCTTTTTTCTTGATATCAACTCAAAAGGAGTCTTTGGCACAGACTTACTAGGTACATGATTCAGAACATAAACAGCAGTCCTCAAAGCATCTCCCCATAAAAACTCTGGTAAGGTGGAGTGACTAAGCATGCACCTAACCATCTCCATAAGAATACGATTTCGCCTCTCTGCAATCCCATTTTGTTGAGGAGTGCCAGGCATCGTATATTGTGCCTCAATTCCACAATCCTGCAAGTATCTAGCAAAAGGGCCAGGGTTTCTTCCAGTTTCATCATACCGACCATAATACTCACCACCTCTATCAGATCTTACACATTTGATCTGCTTCCCAAGTTGCAATTCAACAATATTTTTCAGTGACTTAAAATCCTCCAAGGAATCAAATTTCTCACGCAACAATTCAATCCATCCATACCGTGAAAAATCATCAATGAAAGTGATAAAGTATTTATAGCCTCCCATGGTAATAGGAGTAATGGGTCCACAGATGTCTGTGTGAATTATTTGTAATGGTTCCTCCTTCCTAATCATTTTCTCATTTCTTACTTTAGTTGTAAACTTTCCCTTTAAGCAATCAACACAAGTGTCAAAATCAAAGAAGTCCAAATCATGCAAAATGGTTTCCTTAATCAACCTCTTCATTCTCTCCTTAGAGATATATCCTAACCGGTTATGCCACAACATAGAAGATTTTTCAACAACTCTCTCACGTTTCTTTCCAACAACAGCATTAACATTATCATGCAGTCGATCAAAACGAGAAGAATTAGCAATCAGCATAAACAATCCATCACGCATAATTGCAGAACCAACAACAGCAGAATCATAGTATAAAACAATTCCATTACTGATTATATGGAAATTGTATCCATAACTGTGTAAAAAAGAAACTGACATCAAGTTCCTTCTCATAGAAGGCACATAAACAACATCTTTTAAAAGCAAATCATGTCCACTACTCATCTTCAAGGAAACTACTCCTATATGCTCAACATTAACACTAGATCCATCTCCTAGTTGCACCATCACTTCCCATTTATTTGGTTTCCGCCTGCTTTTGAACTCCTGCAATGAGTTCGTTACATGAATAGTGACACCAGTGTCTAACCACCATGAATTAGGAGGAACATCAACCAGATTTGATTCAAAACAAACAAAGATTTGAAGAATACCTTTCTTCTTTGCCAACCAGTTATGAAACTTCACACAATCACGCTGTCTATGCCCATGTTCATGACAAAAGTTGCAGCTTCCATTAAACATATGCTTCAACTTAGTACCAGAACTCTCACCAGGCCCAGAAGGTAATGCAGGTTTATCATTACCTTTCTTCTTAAAATGAGGCTTACCCTGTTTGTTTTTATAAAATTTCTTCTTTTCACCACTCTTGTGAGAAGTGTGATGAATACTATGAGACTTTCCTTTCTTCATAATATGCTCCTCTTGAATAAGAATAGAAATCAACTCATCAATGCTCCATTCATCTTTCTGAGCATGGTAAGTAGTCCTGAGAACATCAAACTCAGATGGAAGAGATTCAAACACCTGTCAAATCAGATAATCTTCTCTCAACACAACTTTCATGGCCTTCAACTTATTATACCAGTTCACAAGCTTCATAACATGCTCACGAACACCACCCACACCATCATACTTGGTCTTAGACAATAAAGACAAGTAATTAGACTTTTCAGTCTTATCAAACTTCTGGAATTTTTCACCAACAGCCTTGAGATAATCTTTGGCATTATCAATTTTTGTGATGCTCTCTTTAATGGTCTTCTCCATTGTGTACTTGATTCATCAAGCAAACTTTATTAGCACGAACCCATTTATCATATTTAGCTCTATCTACAGCGAAAGACTCAACAGTGGGTTGTGCAGGCTCATCCTCGGTGAGAGCAACATCAACATTAGAAACCGCCAAAAAAAGATTTAAAGATTCAAGTCAGTCCTCATAATTGGTCCCATTCAGCTTAATCAAAGAATTCAAAGCTGAAAATTGATACAAAGCAGGGAGATTTAGCAAATGTATCAAAAAACTAGCATAATTGGGCAAACAACACAGCTAGGTTCTCATGCAATTGCAATCCTGCCTAAGGGTCTCGAATTACAACACAGATCACCTAGAACATTAAACTATGCCCTAAAGCTAATATCGATAGGATATTGCAAACTTTCAAGACATAATTCAATGAATTAAACAAAGCATTAGAAACCACATTGATAAAGACAAACCGATAGGGTAAGTGCATCATTAACATAGCATCTAATGTATGCCCAATAACAACATAACAACAGCAATTTGTAATAATTGGTCTCACGATAGGCGAGCTCACAATTATACAAAATGAATGACAATAGTCCAATAACATTCCCCAAGATTGTTCCCATAGGTTCAATTAGCACCACAATTACAAAATTAACCATAATGGTCATATAATATAACATTATATGCATAAATGACATCAAAATTTAATTTTGGTGCACAACTATATAACTCTGAGAGTACATAATACCCCACAAGCCCAAATAATACTAGGAATAAGTACAAAAATTTTCAAGAAAAAATTCGGAGAGTACATTATATTTTTATTAATTTTAAAATTCGAGAAAAATAAAATAAAAATTCTAGCATTCCAAAAATTTCATAAAAATTACTATAAAATAGTACTGGGCAAGGGGAGCATGTAGGAAAAATTTTGAGGAAAAAGAACCACCGGAGGTGTCTCCACGCGCCGACACGCGCCGACGGTGCACGTGGGCGAGGCCAGCCGAGTCGGGCGTCATCTTCCTCGCCCGGCTGGCTGGTATCCTGGTCGCCCGACCCGGTTCGCGACCCGATTCTGAAAAACGTCCATAGCTCATCCATTTTTGATCCGTTTTCAACGAAATTTGTGTCATTAGATTCAGAATCTCAAGATCTATCAAACCCCTCAATCAATTTCACTAAAAAAGCTACTGTAAAGAATCGAAAAAATCAAAAGGGGCGTTAATGGGTTTCGGTGCTTTCGTTCTTGGGTTTCTAACAGACAACAGCAAATTGCAAAACCTAACACATGCTTGGACATCAAACCGAAACATGGTAACAACATAAAAAACGATTCCACAAAAGAAAACACAGTTAGCAAGAAAAAACGAAAAAAAAAACCCCAAAATTCCATGAAATATGAACCCGAAAATTATACCATAATAGCAGTCACAATTAGGGTTAATTGGCTCTGATACCAATTGAGAGAAAATTAGACAAGAAATACAAGATTAATTTCATGATTAATCTACACAAATAATTAACCCTAGAATTGCAACATACTACATACAATAATTGGATTGATAAATACCTGAAAATTGCAGAAACATTGAATCCATTATTGTTTTTTGTGAAGTGGAGCGACAGAGACGCAAAGGATTTACTACTGCTATTCCGAATCCTTAATCAACAAAGAAGATGCATGCAGTTTCAATGGGACAACTGTATTTAAAAGATTAGCTAGCAGTAGGGCCTCTTGTGCTTTCTAATACATGGGTCAAGCCTATCCATCATAGCAAGCCCATGAACACAGGCCTAATGACACGTTAAAGAGAGAATTATCATTGACATCTAATTAATCGAGATTTGTACAAAATAATTTCAATTATGCTAGTCCACAATTATGATAAAATTCTATCATAACTATCATTTAAAAAAATAACTTTTTTGAAAGAGCTTCATACAATAGACTGTTTGATAACATAAAATTAAAAACACTTTTAATTTTAACTATATTTTATTTTATAATAAAATTTATTTATGCATATAAGTATTATTTAAAATATATTAAACAATATACAAAGCACAATATATTAATTATTATATAATTTTAAACCATATAAAATATAAATAAAATATATCTAACTAAATCTTTTATGTGAATAGCAGTAGTAATAATTAATATATAAAAAGTCAAATAATTTTATATAAATCTCAAAATAAACGTGAAAATATGTTTGTGAGAATTATGTGTAAAAATCAAGATAAAAGGAACAAAAAATAGATTTATTAATTGATCTAAAAAGTCTACCTGAAAAAGTATTTTTTTGAAAAAGCTCCAAATTTGAGCTTCTAAAAAAACTGTATTTTAGCTTTTAGAAAAGCCACTTTTATGAAAAAAAGTAATTTTGAATTTTACAGTCAAACATTCAATTCTTTTAAAAACTACTTTTGTGGTAGAAAAAAGTGATTCTTCACCTTCCAAAAGCTGAACCAAACAGACACTTAGTCCGATCATATATAAGTGGCCTGAAACTCAATCGTGCTCAAGTTTAATCTGATTATTTGTTTCTAATTTAAAATTTAGAAATATTATCAGTTTAATCAAAATGATAATATTTTTTCTAAAATTTTTGAATTTCAGAATTAATGGCTAGAAAGTCTAAACTTAAGTCTAATCTAAAATTTAAAAAAATTAAAAAAAAACCGAATAATCCTGAAGTATATGACATAACCTCTCAACGGTTGGATTAAAATAAGTCCAGTGATGCATCATATGATGACTAGTTCATATAATAAAATAAACCCACACTTCTTAACTTTTGAGTTAAGTATGATGCCACAAACTTCTTAATAATAATATAATGCTTGGTCTGATTGATTTGAATGGACGTGGAGTAGACTCATTGTTGTACTGTGATGTTCGTTAATATGTCAGATTGAGGTACACAACTTTTAAGATGGTCTAACTTTTTGAATTTAATTAAAATTTGAGTAAATACGTTCTAGGGAAGTGAATCTAAGAAGCATGTAGAACGATGAAAGTTCGTACATGTCATGAACCCTTTCCTTTCAGTTTCAGTGGTATTGACACTTTTTACCATTGACTTATTATAAGAAGAAAGCGAAGATGGTAGGGTTAGATGAGATAAGGAAAGGAGAAGATGGAAGGTTGTTTTTTTGAAACAAGGTGCTAATTAGTCATTAAGGAAGCAAGAGATTATTAAATTAATGACATAATTTATAACCATTATCAAATTACTAATATTGGGTTTGTGTTACTTAACCGTGATTCACTTTTCTAATATTTTTATTCCATTTTTGAAGTTCGCATATAACTTAAACATTGATCAATTCGAACTTAACATGTTAATTTAAGTTGAGTTGAATAACGTTTATGATTTGATAAGCATGGTTAGAGTATCTTTCTGACTAATAATTAAATTTGACAAAATAGATTTTCTCTTGGTTTGATCCGGTTCATATTGAATCGATTCAAATTGAACCAAATTAACAAATAAAATCTAATTTAATAAGACTTTATATCAAATAAAGACTTAATTAAAAATTAAGATTTGAGTTATAATTTTGAATTTTAAGAATGAACCAGCGTAATTCAAAATTAGAATTTTCTTATAAAATTTACCAAGGTTTGAGTCAAATCCAACTTATTTCGTTATTAAAGCTATCAATAGTCCAATTATTTTTATAAAATAATGTCAAAAGTTGCTCTAATGTAAATATTTTCCTTTTTGTTTTTGTAAGATAAAACAAACATTTGCTTAACTTTAAGAATATGTAAAAATTCAGTAATATGTTATATTAACAATTTTATGATTAATTAATTAATAAAATGCATTCTTCCATCTTCTCAAATGTTACTTATAAGGTTGATGATTAGTATCCTATAATGTTAATATTGAGATAAGTAAGAACATGATGCCATGTGTAACAGTTAAAGCATTTAGAATGAACTAATAGTTAAATTATTTTTAGTTATACTAAAGTTTATCACCATAAGTGATTTTTATGTATATACATTAATAGATAGTATTACCCGATAAGAGAAGTATATTTGACATCATACTCAAAGACAAGGTATCATTAATCGAAACTTCGTGGTGCATATTTAAGCAGATCTAAAAAAGTTTTTAATCGAACTCATTCATTATTGAGAAATTGTATTGAGAGAGCTTTCGGTATTCTTAAAGCTTGATAGCAAATATTGAAAAAAATGTCAAGGTATTCATCGATGACTCAAAATATAATAATTTGTGCAGCTTTTGAGTTGCATAACTATATTAAAAGAAATACAATTTATGATTTGACTTTTAATATCATCGATCAAGAACTTGAATTTATACCTCTAAACAAGGCCTTATTGTTTGATTGAACTTAAGCTGCGATGATTGCTTTGTTCTTGAATTAAAAAAAACTTATATTAAAATTATGCTTTAGAAAGTTAAAGTAAAATTGCATCATTTTATCAAAAAAGTTTGAGTCATTCAGACAAAGTTTTAGATCAAGTTTCAAGCTAAGTTTAGGAGGATTCTTTAAACTATAAATTGACTTACAACTCTATAAAATTAAATTTAACTCCAATTTAAAATTGGGTGGAATTTGAATCGTTCAGTTTGTTTTGATTTTAATTTTTTTAATTACATACTAAAATGACACTTTTTTTGAAAGTTAAACTAAAATGATATCAAAGAATTTGAGCCTTAATTTTAAATTAAACCGAATTAAACCAGAGTTAACCAAATTTAGTATTCCTAATTAATGCCACAACAGGCAAGCAAAGCATCATATGGATTATGATTCCAAAAATCAAAAGGGAAAAAGTGATAAATGACAAAGTAGCTGATAAAAAGACTTTGAAGATTCTGCTCCAAAATCATTGCCAAAATTTTCAGTTGCCCATAACGTGCTTTTCTCCAATGGGTTTGCTTTTTTTGTTTTTTTTTGTCCCTGTATCTATGTCTATCCAACACATACCGCCCACTTGTCACATGATCAGCTTTCTTCTATGCCTTTACATGTAAAATTGGGTCCTCTAAACTTTGTTTTTCCAAGATATGAAGTAGCAAGAAAGCTTTTGATGATGTGATGAGGACAGCAAGTTGTCAATTTGCTTATTCTATTTCCTCTCTCTTTTTTCTTCTCATGTTGCTATCAGTCAAAATCACATGTTGGCAGGAAACTTCCTAGCACATTGGTGGTTTGTTTTCACATATGGATTAGTAGTACGTGTCACTACTCCATAATCATTGATCATTGAAAAACACTAATTTGGTTCAATTGGTAAAGTGAATCTCTTATGTGCCTGCCTACTAATCTAAAGCTCACAAATTCGAGTCAACTTAGTGATTATTAATTTGGCAATGTGGATATACATGGGAAGTTGATTAACAAGAAGTCACAATAAGTGATACATGTAACAAATGTATGATCTTGAACAAAAAGAAAGCATTCATGGTGATTTCAGAACTTGATGAAGAGTAACTCCGAGAAGATTAGCTTAAATTATATACAAACAAGAACATCTCTCAAGAACGAGAAGATCAACTCTATCCAATATGGACCCATCTCTTCCTTGAAATCAGTAAAGATGTTGAAGAAAACATATGCACAGAAAAGACTAGATCTTTGCATGTGAAAAAGCGGGACAAGTGGTGTACAGAGACAGACAGAGAGTGGAGGATAATAGTGAAATCAACTAGTAAGGGTAGGCCAATCGATGAACCACGCGATCTCTGAGAATCCCATTGTAGAGGGCCACTCTGTTTGCAGGCATTTGTCTTTCTTGACCATCGTGACCACCATTTTTCTTCATTTTTCGTGATGATGATGATGATGAAGAAGGAGAGCTCTTTTCTGCAGAAATGAAGGCTTGTTGTTTCCTGAACTCTTCACCGTCACCTCTTGGATCGACTACGTCCTCTGCAAAATGTACCCTTTTCTTCTTCTTCTTCTTCCTCTCCCCATCTTCACACCAACAGAGAAACAGAGAAGTACCCATCAGACAAAATGAGACAGAACAACACAGAAGAGAGAGAAACAGCTGCCAAGTCGTCGCAGGTCAACGTAAATTGTGGCAATTCCAATGACAGAGGAACTCGACGGTGACTAACACGCGAACAACAACAGAGGATACACAAAAAGAGAAAAGAAAAAAGAGAGACCTTTTTTATCTTTGACATGCATACCTGAGGAAATACAGGGTCTTAAGACCTGTTGAGGGGTGGAGGGAGGGATTTGGTAGATGGGAAACTGTGAAACGGGGAGAGACTTTTGGAGGCGGAGAGCGAGGAGGATTACGGTGCCGGAAACCGCCATGGCAGTGGCAAGAACCATACCTTGCGAGCAGAGCATGGAGGACATGGCCAAGTTAGTTGGTAGGAGGAGAGGACAAGAAAGAAGTTGAATAAAGTGTGCGGATAGGAAAATGCCTTAGATGGTGTTACATAAATAAATATTTATAAAGAAAGTTGGAAATTAACATATCAATATCAAATTTGGATCAAATGGGTAGAAAGTGCCGTTCACTCTTTACTTTGTGAGCGGTCGAGGGAAGCTTATTATTTAATAAATATTTTGATTATTAAATATTTTTAATAATCAACTGTTTATTAAAAATATTTAATAAAATCAGTTATTTATGATTAACTGTTTATGTGTAAAATGACCAATGAGGATAAAACTTTAAAAAATTATAAGAATATGAATATATTTATTTTATAATAATTTAAAATTTAGATATTTATTTTTACAAAATTAAGTTTTATAACTCTAATAAAACATAAGATATGTAATCAACAACAAAACAATAATAATAATATTTCTAAAAATTAAATAATTATTGGCAAGTTGATAATTTTTAAGTGTTTGAAGAAGACGGCTTGAGGAGATTCTTGAAGATCTACACACGAATCATAACTTTTCTTTTTAAAGTGAAAAACTTAAGGGTTACCGGTTGCTTAATATGAGAAATGAGTTTGAGACACAATTCTCTTTGAGTAAGATTTTTATTAGCTGATAGGTTGAAACGTTACTTAGAGTAGCTTTTTAAAACATAGTTGATTTGGTTGAATTAGCCAACTCAACTAACTCGTAACCATATACTAGCTGTTTGACTTAGTCAAACAACTAATACTCTTTAATTAGCTGAATTATAGCTTAAACGCTATCTACCAAACACCCCTTATTTTTGTGATGCGAATATACAACTTTTTAGTTACAAAAGAATAATCTTATCAGTTGAATCAAATAGGTATGGATTTCTAAAATAATCATTAGATTAGTTTATAAATGCTAATTTGATCAATTATAATATAAATTATAAAATTTTCTTATTTATAAACCACTAAAATAAATTACTTAAAATACATGAATCATAAATTGCACTATTATCTTGATTTTTTGTTTTGCCTAAATAGTTTGGTAGGTATATACATACATTTATAAATAATAACTATTAAGACATCACTATATTAGAGTAGAAATAATGATTAAGAGGTTTGATTTTAAAGAAAAGGCAAATGGTGGTAATTCTTCTTGATATATTACAATTTATTATTCTCATAATCAACATTTTAAAAAACTGGACCGTAAGTTAAATTGATAAGACAAGAAGTTTAAGATTATAAAATTAATTAAATATTGAATAAAATTTAAAATATGATTAAAAGAGTTCATTAGAAAAATTTGAAGTTTAATTAAAATGTTAAATAAAATTAAATGATTCATTTTAATTTATAAGAATTTATTAATTTATTAAAATTGATAAATTTATTAATAAATTGATTAACATTTAAAACAATAATTATTAAAACAAATCGAATTGAAAAATTAAATAGACTTAACCGGACAAACACATTAATTAAGTCTTTTTAACAATTGCTCGAAATCATATAAAAATGTTGGAAATATTATGATTTTCTCTAGAAATCTAAACGATTACACAAGATAATCCTAATTAAGGACGGATCTACGTTGAGGGCAAATGAGGACACTTATTTTCACTATCTTCAAAAAAATTTATATAAAAAATTATTATTTTAAATTATGATCCTATAAAAAATAAAATATAACTCTCATTAAAATTTTGGCTCACTTAAAAAATTTTCGGCCTCAATCCCTAATCCTACACCTAATTTCTTAATCTAAGGAAATAACTTTTCAATGTGAAAATTTGTGGTTTAATTTATTTTATTACCTGTTCTTGTTCTTGATTTTAGAGCCTGATCCCCGTAAGAGATACGAAATTTCAGTTATGTTGGGCAACAACCATAAATTAGAACACGTACCAAGTTTCTTCTAACCAACCAATCGTATATATATATATATATATATTTCTTTGTGTTCGTATAATGCTGACAAGAAGATTTCAATTCTGATTCTCTGGACGAAGCATGCAGAAACCTGTCTTGTGTCTCTCTATGACCCATTATGTGTCAGACTTGTCCCAATGCCATGAGATTGGCGTTTGCACGTCAAATCCTCTATTAATGAAACATGACAGTAATACAGTAAGAAATCTGATACTTTGGAGTCTTGGAGTTCTAGCTTTGGGTAGGAATCGGTGGACCTCCTCTGACAATGTTGGGAGAAGTACTTTAACTCAAATCTTATCATGGAGGGTATTCGAAATCATGAAAGGATCTTGTCCTTTTAAGTCTGTTTTGTCATTTGCTTACTTTGTGACACGCCTTTTCAAGTAAAGATTCGACGATGTAAGTGTTTAGAGCCACATGTTCTACTGAAAATGAAGAGAACCTGGAGGCATGTCTTATTTTCATTTTTTTGCTTTTTTTCCCAGAACGGTAAAGTGTTGTTGGTAACGTGTTTGTGGAAATGACTGCCCATCTCATGAATAGATCAAGATACTAGAAAAGGTTGAAACTTTTGTTAATATTTACAAGAACATGACAACAAGATTCTACACCTGAAACAGTTCAAACTAGGTGGTGAGGACTGAAGGAAGTAACTCGGATTTAGAGCCAAAAACCCGTGCATTGGTGTCTGGGAAATGCTCTGTCCCTGCAAGTTCTACAAGCTCTCCATTCCCGGTGACTCCAATGGGATAAGCCAGCAAATGGCCAGGGAGGTCGTGCTTGAATTTCTCAGAGGTGTAGAGATCCCAGTACTGTTTAGCGATGTGATTCACTATATGTATACATTCCAGGGTCTCAGGATGGCAGAAGCAGTCGTCAAGGATGCCCAAGTGTTCGTACCATAATGACATCCTGAATCCATGAATTTGACCCCTGGCTGGTTCGTTGGTGGCTAAGTGGTGCGGTTGGTATGCTCCCATGGCTATTTCTGAATCCCTGGCACCGTCCATTGATCGCTGATTGATGTTGGCTGATCCAATGATTATGTACTCATCATCGACTGCAAAAGAGGAAGGAATTGTGAGTTTTGGTAGAGAAATGTAGTTTTCAAATATCACAAGCCAGGACTTTGACAAGGTTATAAATGATGTCAGGTGAATTCCTGTATTTTTTTCCCCTCAACTTACCGATCATCGTCTTGGCATGAACATAGATCATGAACCGTCTAGCTTCCTGAGCTTTAGTGTAATCTGAATCAGCTTCAGGTACAACTGGAGGAAGATATTCTCCGGTATTCTTTGTCTCTCGATTTCCAAGGCAAAAGAATGACAAGTAGTCCTTTGGATTTGCATCGAGCCCCTTGGAATTGATAGCTTGGGCTATATCACTGTACATCATCTCCATTGTTCTCTTCTGCCAGTTTAGTATTGCTTGAACTGAAGCACTTTCTGGGATACCCTCTGGCCACATTGGAATGACGATGTAGGCCGAAAATCTTTCGCCTGCTTCAATCTTACGGACAATCTTCAACGATAGCTCTTTTGGTATAAGATGCAGAGCACCGACCTCCTGAACTTTAATATCAGATTTCCAGCAAAATGAACTGCCTAGGAAGTACTGATTCTCAATGTAAATGAAATCTTTTGCCCGCCGAATGGCATTGATATAAGCATCTTGAATGCTTCTGTCAATAATGTGATCCTTTCCACTGACAAGACCAGCGCGTGCTGCATCTTCGGGAGCTGTGGGAAAGCCAAAAGCAGATCCACCATCAATGGAGCGAAATAGTTGGACATTCCATGTTCCGTGGTCTTCAGGGGACGTGACAGGGCATGGAGGTATAAAAATGTCACCAAGTTCTCCAAGCTGAAGAAGCAGATCTTTCCTGGCTTGCTTCCTCCACCGCTGCTCGAAATTAGTCAGCACATCCCAGGCAATTGGTCCTTCTAACCGGCAATGAATGTCGTGCCAAGGCTCCCTTGGTCCTCCTTTAGTAATGGTGGCGCCTGCAAAATTAGGTTGATGGAAGTCATTGTGATGCGTTGTGTCCAGAGTCCTGAAAATGGAATGGATTGGAGTGTCATATCTTCCATCACAAAGGTCTATGCCACCAATGAAGCTCACTATCCTTCTCAGTTCGGATTCTCCATTTGGCAATTCTGCATCTACCATCAAAGTCTTCTGGTGATGTGTGAATATCGTTGAGATCTCTATGTCTTGCACAATGGTGCTATAGTCATCAGGATCCCGAGGGCATAAAACACAATGGACTTTGGTGTTATTGAAGTAACTTCTGGTATCTTCATCATGTGTAGCCATGACTCCGTCCTTTTTCAGTAGCTTCACGGAAGTTTTGTCATCCCAGACCAGCATCAGGACTCTAACCCCCTCGTCAGCCTTTTTCTTCAGTAACTCTCCCAGGGTAATGTCTCCTCCTGGCTTTGGCCTCTTCAAGTCCCTTATTAATGTTATTTTAGTGTAAACAGACCAACCTGTGATGTAAATCAGGTGCCTTGCATTAGAAATGGCATCGAAAATGTCTTCCCAGCATTTAGGAGGTTCATAATAATTGCCACTGGATAAAGGGATCCTTGGCGCAAATTTATCTGAGACATGAGTGTCTTGGTACAGAGTAACTCGGCAGTCATTCCTTTGAGAGAAAAATGTGTACGGAACACCTGGAAATCTGGGACTTCTCAGCCCTCCAGACCAGTTGGAATCCTTCATTGCATCAAAATACTGAACCTTGACATGAATCTTTGCATTTCTATGCAGTGGTTTTTGTTTCTTGTTCCACAGAGTAAGCCATCCTTTGATCTCTCTACCATTTAGTAGTTGGTCTGCAGGCATAAAGGCTTGCCCTATCACAACTGATCCAATTGGTTTAACTTCTTTGACAGAAAATACGATCCTGGAGGCCGTATGTGCACAGTATATATGGAAAGACTCCCACCACTGTGGACTGGAGCGTGCATGTTCTACAAGTCTAGTCCGGCCAACTGTAGCTCCTTCCAGATCAATTGTGGTGTACAGTTTACAAACACCTTTTCCAAATCCTACATTTTCTTCAATTCCTTCCAATACCTGCAGAATCATATACATTTTACTTGATTCCTGTGATTCTTATTGCTTAACCTGAGAATAGAACCTATCCTATATGATCTGCAGCTTTAGCAGAAGGCAGCAAAGTATCAAAACGCCATACCTTATTTTGGGCATGAGGACTGATAAATTTTTTTGCATCAGGAATGTTTAAAGGGCAGTAGAAATCAGATACAATCTAACTTCTGAATATAAAACAATATGCCGAAGATAGTAATGAAATTTCTTTCAAGCATGGAAAAAATACCTTGCAGAAAAACCAGCAGCAACCTGGACCAGACGGTGCATTGACCTCATAGATAGTCACATGAAGCGTTCCATGCAGCAGAACTTTTGCCATACTTCTTTACTCTCAGAAATTTTGAAGAAGCTTGCATCTATTTATGGAGTCCATGTTGGAGTGAAGAGGAAGGTGCGTTCCACCCATATAGGAACTATAGATAAACTAAATAATCCTATCAAGTAAATAAAGAAGATATGGGCCAATTGTAAAGCTGGATTTTCGGAGAAGTACTGGTGGATTAGTTACAGTTGTTAGTCATGGAAGACAAAGACAGATGGAAAATTGACTGTCAGTGCAAATTGTTAAAAGAAACTACAGATGGAAAATTGACTTATCAGTGCAAATTGGTAGAAAGAAACTAAGTAGAAAGAAATTAAGGTTTAAGGAATTCAATGTTGGTTGGTCCAGCTGCAAAGGATTAACAGAAGTAATATTAGATTTTTGTAGGGTTAGTTAGAATTGCATATAATTAATTTATGATAAATATTAAAATTTTATTCAATATGTTTTGGTTATATAATTGTTTAACCATTCTAAATTATATATACTTTTGCAAAATTCTCATTCCCTTTACCTTTTCTTCTCTACTCTTTGGCAACTTTGGTTTAGACTATCTAATTCCTAACTTTAGACTATCTATTTTCCGTTTCAAAATACAATTTTATTATCATAAGATCATAAGAATATTCTTAAAGGGCGTTGACAAGTTATGTCTAGTAAAGAAGGTTAGATGGTATTGCTACGAAATTGAATTGGAACTCTTAGTTTATAGATAGGGCACATGATCCTGAGCAAGTAGTGGCAGGAATTGAGGGCATGTTGCTGATAAGATATGTAGCAGCAGTAGAATGAGGCAGAAATTTGAGTTGTTGAGTTCATAAGTTTTGTAAGCGTTATTTGAATCAAACCCGTTATTTGATTTTGAGTCGTTAGTCTATTAAAAAATTTACTTAGAACTCGTGATGACAGGTTATTACGTGTATCTGATAGTTTACGGATTCTATGTATGTCAAAGAAGAAACAATTAGAACATTGCATTCCAGATGAGATTGCAGGATGCTAAGAGTTGCCAGGCTATTTCTCCAGGTGACTTGGAAGAATCACGTTACAGCAAATTGACAGAGAACTTGTCACGAGAGCCAAATATACCCTGGAAACCAGGAACACGTCTGTTTCTTCAATGTCTTAGTGCGAACGAAAGAGATGGTCAAAACGCTCGTCAGATAAAACTGGAACACAGACTGTAATTACATATAAAAAACATGCATCACCACGTGTTTGCTTGTTCCTCTGAATAAGCCTGTTTCTAAGTCTTTACTGGACATTGACGACGTTTTCTGGTTATGTACATTGTAAGAAATACATGAACAGATCATAAACCATATGATCATTTGTACGACAGTTTTCTGGTTATGTACATTGTAAGAAATATATGAACAGATCATAAACCATAGGATCATTTGTATATGCGTGGAAAAAATAGAAATCACATATTTGAATTTCTGTTTTGATTCCACCGGTTAAAGAAGTAAAATTCTCCTCTCCAGAATTTTTCTAAGCACCGTCGAACAGACCAAACACACGTCAGTTCTATTCAAACCGTTGTCTTTGTCTATTTATATTTCATCTGTGAATAACTACCGATGGTAGTTACTCATGACAGATGACCATTTGACCCATCATGGGTGTCAAACGGCATCATCTCCCACTCACATATAATGAGTTTAAAACAAAAACTCTGCAGTACTCATACTCGTTCAATAACCAGTGTGACCAGCATACGACGAGAGTACATAGTCATATATCTGTTAGGAGTATATGACATCTCGATTAATAAATTGATCCTGAGATTTTTGTGTCCTTGAGCAGAAATTGTATGTTATATCCTAGGTCATATCTCGCATTTGCATTATTTTTCGTTGATCTCTTTTAGTTGCTTTAAGTCATGATTGTATTCAAGTTCTCTTCTAAAGAGACGATGACCATCTATTAATACTTTTCATGCGAGTAATTGATCTAAATTAAATGACCTTGCTCTGTCTTCAATTATCTCTTGAATTAAATTTAATTTGTTTTTCTAGAATTATTCTATAGGATCGTATCTTGCATGATCTTTTGACAATAACCTAAAGTAGCAAACCTTAAATTCAATTTGCAAGAATGAAACAAGAGTCGTAACGGTATATGATGAGGTTCTTCTAAACCTCAAGTGTCTTACACAATATAAGATGAGATCTTGCGACTTACATTAATCCCTTTTGTGGTCAGTTATGCACACATGGTACGAGTCATGTGCTACGGTATTTACCCACTTCGTTTAACTTAACATCTTTTATTCAAGAAATACCGTACAGATGATAGTTCAAACATACTTAATGTTTAACTTGAGTTCACTTATCTACTCAAAACTTATTCAGAACTCACCCCTGGCAACGTAAGACAGATATAGTGATTAATATATCACTTTGAACCAATTTCCTTGTGACATTTATGGTTTAAGCTTCTCGTTCTCAATTATCACCTAGATAATAAACTTTAAAACATGCCTTATCTCTAGTGATCATAAACACTATAGGTGATTTCCCGTGTGAAAGGGCCAATCAACTTTAAAACATGCCTTATCTCTAGTGATCATAAACACTATAGGTGATTTCCCGTGTGAAAGGGCCAATCTATAATATGTATCATATATTTATGATTCATCCCAAAATATATTTATACAAAGCACATTCATTCATGAATCAAATGATACACAATGTATAATCTTCATCATACATTATATCCAAACAAGTGACATTAGTCTGAGTGAACATACATAAAGAAATGTTTTATCAGTACATTTCAACATCTACGTAGTCCTAGTGACTTTACATGCCCAATGAATATATCTCTAGAAATTGGCTTTGTCATTGGGTCTGCTAGTAATTGTATTTAGTATCTATGTGCCTTGTCTTACAATAAAATTTGGGGTCTTTAGTATAAGCGATTGTAGCTTGACTATCACAGTTGATGGTCACTGAATTAATTTCGCTCAAATGCACAAGGAATCGATGAAGCCACACAGCCTCTTGTATTGTAGTTGAAAACGCTATAAATTCAGCTTCCATTGTGGATAATGCAACGCAGGATTGTTTCTTACTTTTCCGTGATATTGCTCCATGGTTTAGTAAGAATATATATCCTGAGGTAGATTTTCTTTCATCTAAATCTCCTCCCCAGTCTGCATCTGTATATCCTTGTATACATAGATCATTGTCTTGATAACATAATGCATAGTCTATGGATTCCTTTAGATACCTTAATATTCTCTTTACTGCTTTCCAATGTGCTTGGCTTGGATTTGACTGATATCTGCTTACCATCCCAACAACATAACAAATATCTGGTCTTGTACACATCATTGCATACATAAGACTTCCAACTGCACTAGTGTAGGGAACATTCTTCATTTGTTCCCTTTTTTGTAGCATTGACGGGCAATTTCTTTTACTAAGGTCTTCATTTTTAGCAATAGGATTATCAATTGGTTTGCAATCTTACATACGGAATCGTTCAAGAATTATTTGAATGTACATCGCTTGTGAAAATGATAACAATTTCTTTGAATGATCTCTTGAAATCTTGACTCCAAGAATGTATGCCGCTTCACCCATGTCTTTCATTTCAAATTCAGATGATAACCATTCTTTAATTTCCGTAAGAAACATGCAGTCATTACTAGCAATCAATATATCATCAATGTATAAAGATAAAATCGCAAATTTATCTTTGGATCTCTTAACATACACACAATGGTCTTCATCGATCATTTGAAAATCATACAAAATGATTACATTATGAAAACGAATATACCATTATCTTGAAGACTGCTCCAGGCCATAAATTGATTTTAATAATCGACACACTTTATTTTCTTGACCTGCCTTGATGAAACCTACAGGTTGTTTCATATAGATTTCTTCATTTAATTCTTCATTGAGAAAAGCAGTTTTTACATCCATTTGATGTAATTCACGATTCATACTGGCTACTATAGCCAGAATAAGATGGATTGAAGTAAACTTCACAACAGGTGAAAAAGTTTCCTCATAATCAATTCCCTCATGTTGTGTGTATCCTTTTGCTACAAGACGTGCCTTATATTTTTCGATATTACCATTAGCTTTTCATTTAATTTTGAGAACCCACTTATTCCCAATTGCTTTACGTCCTCCTGGGAGGTCAACCAAGTCCCATACTTGATTTGAGCTTAAAGAAGCCAATTCTTCTGTCATTGCTTTCATCCATTCTTCTTTAACAGGGCCAGTAAGAGCCTCATTTACATTCCTTGGCTCTTCTTCCTCTTACGGAACAATCATATTGATTTCTTCTTCAATCTCAAAACGACGTCGGAGAATTGTTCCTCGATTACTCATTCTTAACCAAGGTTCATCATAAACAAATTCATGATTAATTTGATTTCTCCCACTTGGATCAGCCATTATAGAGAACCTTTCTATGAAATTGCTCCCACTTGGTTGAAGTTCCCCATCTTGATTCATCATAACAGAATCATTCTGATCAAGCGACTCATATATTAATAGGTCTTTACCTATTTCGCCTTGTTTTGAAAAATCATTCTCTAAGAATGTTACATCTCGTTATTCAAATTCAATTACACCTCCATTACCGTGTTCACTAATGAACACATATCCTTTTGAGTGTTCCGAGTATCTAATAAAAATACTTTTCCTCCCTCTTGGGCCTAATTTCTCATGTTTATGAGAGAGATCGTGAACATATGCTGCACACCCCCAAGGTCTGAGACTTGACATATCAGGTCTCCTACCAGTCCATAACTCATATGGTGTCTAGTAATCGATTTTATGGCATACGATTAAGTACATAGGTGGCTGTTAGCAATGCATCACCCCAAAAGGTGATAGGTAAATTTGCTTGGGCCATCATGGACCTGATCATTTCTAATAGTGTCCTATTTCGTCTTTCAGCGACACCATTTTGTTGTGGGGACCTTAGAATTGTTAATTGTCTTTCTATTCCCTTCTCATCACATAAAGCTTTGAACTTTTCTGACAAGTATTCTTGTCATTGATCAGTTCGTAAAGCTTTTATTTTCTTATCTAATTGATTCTCAACTAAGTTCATGTATTTTATGAAGCAATCGAATGCCTCTAATTTATGAGAAATCAAATAAACATGACCATACCGAGTATAGTCATCTATGAAAGTGATGAAATAAGTTGCCCCACGTCTAGCCCTTACATTCATTGGACCACAAATGTCCGAATGAATTGATTGCAATGGATTTAATGCTCGTGTTCCCTTTCCAAATGGCTTTTGTGCCATTTTACCAGTTAAACAATGCTCACATGTAGGTAGATCTACTTGACTTAGATTACCTAATAGCCCTTCTTTAGCCAATCGACTTATTCGATTTTGACCAATATGGCATAGTCTAGCATGCCACAAAGTTGCAACATTGTTGGAATTACTAGATGTAAATAATGAATAACTAATATTATTATTTTCCTTTAACACATCTAGTACAATAAAACCATTCAATAAAAAACTATGACCATAATTAATTGATCCAAGATACAAATCCATTCCACCACTGTGGAAATTTACATGAAAACCAAGTTTAATTAACATCATTGCAGATAAAAGATTCCTACGAATCTTTAGAGCAAATAAGACTTTATGTAGGATAAGAGGTCGCCCTCCACGCATGTCTAATTTACATGTGTCAATTCCTTGTACAACAACTTTGGAATTATCACCTACATAAAGCCACCGACTTCCATATGGGAGTTTACGAAATTCAACGAAGGCATCACGATCTTTTGCTACGTGGTTGGTTGCTCCTGAGTCTGCAATCCACAAAGGATGTGATTCAGTTAGAAAAACAGAACAAGAAACATTCACAGAACAAATGTGTGTACTATAAAGTTGTACCTTCTTAGGTTCGGTACAATCTCTAGCAAAGTGGCCCTTGTTACCACAATTATAGCACTTTACATGTTTCATGTTCTTCTTCTTGAAGGGACGTTTTCCCTTTTCACGTTGGTTTCATTTTGCCTTCTTGGATTCCTGAGGAGAGTGGTTGAATTTATTATTCTTCTTCCACTTATATCTACCATGATGCTTGCGTTTCTTGTTTATAGCTCTATGTGAGCTAGAACTCACTGCATATGCCTCAGAAGACATCTTTGAGGCTTCGAGACGCTCTTCCTCCAAGATAAGATGCCTTGTAGCATCTTCCATTGTCTTGATGTTTTCATTATGAGTTAGGTGCATCTTCATATGCTCCTAACTTTGAGGCAATGAACGAATCACAGCTTGCACTTGTTGTTCATCAGACAATTCATTAGGGGTGAGCATTCGGATAATTCGGGCCCAATTTTTACTGTTCGAGCCCGGCCTGAATTACCCCAAATTTTTTTCATCTTACCCGGCCCGAACCCGAAATTTCATTACCTGAACTTACCCGGCCTTAATTACCAGAAATTTTGTTCGGGTAAAGCCCGAATTATCCGAAATTTTGTTTGGTTCTTTTTCAAAAATTACACAAAATAACTAAATACTTGAATTACATTTTCATATCTCAACAAATAGTTGAATTCAATAATAATATAACCAAATATTTCAATTAACTAGTATAATTAATATGTTAATTCTACAAGAAAAATAACGAAATATATTTTCATAATTTTTTTAAACCTAATTCGTAATCGAGTGCCCGAAATTTTTGGAGTTACTGTCCCTACCGAAAATAATTGGGTAATACCAAAGTTTACTCGAATTACCCGAAATTTAACATTTTCTTACCCGAATTAATTCAGGCCGGGCCGGGTAATCGGGCCAGCCCGAATAATGCTCACCTCTACAATTCATGACCAACATCACGTAACTCACTTACCATGTTGGACATTTTCCTCAAGTGCTTTTGCATTGAATCATCTGGGAGCTTCTTATAAGTGTCAAACTTAATTGTAAGTGACCTCACTTTGGTCACTGAAGGCTGAAGCACCTCCAAAACGAGCAGTCAATCCGGATCACATGTCCTTTGCAGTTTCGAACTTACGAAACTCACGCATGATATCGTTATCCATACTACTCAGCAACGTGATGCGAGCTAAAGAGTTTTTCTTTTTCCATAAGTCATATGCATCACGGTCCCGTCTATGTTGGGCTGTTGTGCCCTCCTCAGGAACATTCATGGTTAGGTTTAATGGTTCTAGAGCCTCTTGCTCTTCTAGTACATATTGGATTTTCATACTCCAGATCTCGTAATTGTCACCATTGAGTTTCTTAAGCCTATTGAGTTCAGCAACTATATTCTTCGAAGCAGTAGGCATTATCGAAACACTAAGTTTTTATAATAAGAAAGAAATATATATACACGTTAATGTCACATTAATCGTTCATATAGCAAATAATTCGATTACAATTGCTTATGAAATCAAAAGTCCGCAAATGTGTTCAATCATCATTCATACAACAATCGAATCCTAATTACTTTACTTTAAACGAATTCCTATATAAAATTCATGTAAACATATTACATAAACATTAAGACCTTGTGCTTATAAAAAATAAACAACCTATAGTATTAAATGTACTTTAACCTACGAACAGTCTATAGGTAACGAATCCTACGTGGAAAAGAGTTCACGAGTTCACGTGACACACTTCGCGAAGCTCGATTTACAATAGATCTTACTATTTCTATTGGAAGACCTATAGGATATAAAGTTCTAATCAACTCTCTTCTACGCATCCTTTTCATAAATGTTATCACTAACAAATTATAAGTCTTCTCAGGTATATTATTCCAGAGCATTTGTAATAGTTCGCCTTGAGGTTGAGGCAATGTTGCAAGCAAAGTCATGTGCTTTACTTCAACATCCGTGTAAGCTAGACAACCTCCAAACTATAGCTTTTGCATCATGTTATTAACTACAATAACATGTTGTGTTATATCATCTCCAGGCATTAAGCGCATGTTGACTAACTGCACATACATGCTTCTAATTCGTCTCTTCTGTGCTTCACATCGAATAAGCTTGCGTGTTTGCTTAATAATAAACATTGTCCTGAAAAACAAATTTTCAAGAATCAGAAGAGTATACAAAATAACAAATTATTTTGTCTAACACATAGCGAACTTATGCTCACATGTAAAAATAATTTAATTTTTTATTAATTTTATCAACAATTTATTAAACTAATCAAAAAAATGTTTTTAATTTCTAATCAATTAGAAACTTATTTCTAATTTAAATTATAATTGAACTAATCAATTATTTTGGTTTTATTAGAAATTAATTTCTAATAAAACTCCTATCTAATGTTAACTAAACAAATTAGTATTGATTCAATTAGAAAATAAACTAACCAAATTAGTTTATTTCTATGTTTATTTTGAACTAAACAAATTAGTTTGTTTTTATTTTAATTTGAAAACTAATTTAACAAAATTGATTAATATAAGTAAATTAGAAAACTTATTTCTAATTCTTTATATTACATTTAATTTAAACATCAATATATATATTAAGGTCTACTTCAACCTTAATTTAATTATTAAGGCCTAAGCCTTCAATCCTAATAATAATATATATATATATATATGTACACACATTATCTTATATAAGTATGTATATATATATATGCCTCTGAAAGTTACACAAAAAAACATTAACTAGTTTTGTCTTATTATACATACATACAAAACGTGACATATGGCTTTTGGAAAAAAAAACTCAAAAATGAAATTATTGTAAGACAAAGACTTGCCAATTTGAAGGAAAACGAAAAGGCCACGTGCCTTTGCATTAATTGAAAAAATAGGTGCCTTTTTCAAGAAGAAGACGTCTTCTTCTTCCTCCGATGTTTCTTTCTCTGCGTTTCGTGTCTGTTTCTCCTTTTTTTTTCTTCTTAGCCTTACGGAAATCCATTCAAGCAGATTAAAAAGGCATAACTTCAACATAACACACACCCATTAACTTCATAAACACCGCAAGGTTTTGTTCTATTCTTCACACCGAAAAAAAACAACATTGCAGATTTACCAGAAACTCATTTCTTTCGGAACTTTCTCATAAATTGATGATTCCATACGACGTTGTTTTAAGTGGAAGCAGTGAAACGCAAAATAAGAGAAAAGAACAAAACAAACAAACACGCATGCCATTACAAAGATAGAAAAATGCAACAGATATCTTTACAGTAGAACATATAACAAATCACGCAAAACCTATTGCTCTGATACCAATGTAAGAAATATATGAAAAGATCATATGCCATAGGATCATTTGTATATGCGTGGAAAAAATAGAAATCACATACTTGAATTTCTGTTTTGATTCCACTGGTTAAAAAAGCAGAGTTCTCCTCTCCAAAAGTTTTTCCAAGTACCGTCGAACAGACCAAACACACATCAGTTCTATTCAAATCGTTGCCTTTGTCTATTTATATTTCATCTGTGAATAACTACCGATGGTAGTTACTCATGGTAGATGACCATTTGACTCATCATGGGTGTCAAACGACATCATACATTTTGAAGTTTCTTTTGTGGATTTGCGATATGGAGTAGCTAGCTTAGATGATTATGTGATCAAACAATATTTAAACAGATTAATCCCTCGATCAACTGACAAAAAGGGAAGTGAAATGGATTAAATGACCTTGATCTTGTATTAACCTTTCAGGAGTAGCTAAGGTCACTAACTTTATCTTTAAAATGGGTACATAAATTAGGTAATACAAAAAAAGTCTAAAAACGGGTCAATCAATATCATATACAATTTATAAAAAATATAGCATGTTCTCCATTCTTGGGATGCAAACTTGTAATAAAAAATATCGTTAACTTGAGTTGAATCGGGTTCTGAAATATTTTTTGACCTAAATTGAGTTTGAATCAACTCAAAATGTTTAGCTTGAATTCGAGTTCGATCAAGTTTCGATTGACTCAAAGTTCGATTGGACTAAACCATTAAATTCAAACTTAGAATCTAATAAGATTTTACAGTTTAAAAAATAATTATTCATTAATATTCAAAATAATGTTATGTACATGGTTTTATTACATATAAAGAACGGCGTTTTGTTTGCGAATAAAAAGGTGTTCGAGTTAGATTCAGGACATGAAGTTGTTGGACATGGGTCCTTCACATAGAAGGATACCAATTTTTTCAACAAATATGGCACCGATTTCGTTGCCACATTAGTTGAAAAAGGAAAGAAGACAGCTGCCTTTACAGTTGTCTCATGCGGTGGAATGCCTATGTAAGGCACTTCCTGCTTCATATAAAACACACAAAAAAATACAGAGGAAAATCAGAGCAAAACAATGCTCTGAAGTTAGGAAAGATTTTCTTAAAGGGTTGGTGAGTAACAAAATAGTGAGATTAATATTTTTAGGTTGGGAAACACCTTGTGAACCACTATTTTGATTTTATCTCTGTATACCTACTATTTGTAATAATAGAAGAAGTGTTCTGAGTTTTGTTCGTGGACATAGCCCAAAATTAAAGGTGAATTATGTTAAATATTTTGTGTCCATTTTGCTCATTTTATTTTTCTTAAAAAAAATACACCTGCTACGCTCAGCAAGTGGTATCAGAGCTATATTTTCATTGAAGGTATTTTTTGAAAAGAAGCACATCACGGGAAAGACAAAATTACAACGAATTTTTTGGTATGATCCGTTCTAAAAGTTGACGTAAGACCACAAAGGTGATGAATAGTACTATAAAGTTTTTTTTTTCAAGAAATTTGCAAGGTGACGGCATTGTAGCAATAGTAACTGGGTCTCACGGCACTATTTGTAGTACTATTCGTAAGTTACTATTTACCGGATCCCGCGGTACTATTCTAGTAGGGTCCGACGATACTATTCCGGTAAGTACTATTCATAAGTTATTATTTACCGAGTGTCGTGGTGAAAATTTAAAAGATATCTTTTTTGCCAAATTTTGACGTCCTGATTCTATCTTTGAGGTTGGTTTTATTAAGTTTAACTTAATTTAGCAAATGGAGATGAAGACGAGCAAAATGATCAATTTAACAGTATTAACTATCGTATATGGCGAACCAAGATGAAGGATCTCTTGATGATTACAAAGATGCATTTTTCGATATTTTCGACAATTAAATCGGAGGAGATGTCCATCAAAGATTGAGAATTTGAGCATGAACGGACGTGTGGTTATATTCGACAATTTGTTGATGATAATGTGTATAATCGTATTTGTAACGAGACTCATGCAAGAACGCTGTAGAATAAGCTGGAGCAGTTGTATGCTTCAAAGACCGGCAACAACAGTTTGTTTTATCTGACAAAATTGATGAAGGTAAAATACCAGGAGGGTACTTCTGTAGCTGATCATTTAAACAATATGGAAGGGATGGTTGATCAGTCATCAAAGATGGGCACAAAGTTTGACGACGAGGTGATTGTTCTAATGGTGCTAGCTTCATTACCAGAGTCTTAGGAGACTTTGAAGGTTTCTTTTATAAATACTGCACCAAATGACGTATTAAATATGAAGTCTGTTAAAAGCAGTATACTAAATGAAGAGATAGGACGTAAATCACAGTATGCAGCCTCTTCATCACAATCAAATGTTCTACTTACAGAAAATAAAGGAAGGAGTCAATCCAAATGTCCAAAGTCTACAGACAAGAGCAAAGAAAAGTTAAACAGATATGCAAATGTGGAATGCCATTATTGCAAGAAGAAAGACCACATTATAAAATTTTGTTGAAAGTTGAAGAAGGAAAAAGACAAAGATGGGAAGAAAGAAAAAAGCAGTGATAATGAACAAAGTAATATTGTTGATGTATTCAACCTTGTTATTGATACAAAGATAGTCAGTTTGGTGTCGCAAGAAATAAGTTGGATAGTTGACAGTGGAACTACTATTTATGTTACATCTCACAAACAATTTTTCTCATCTTACACACCTAGGAATTGTGGCATTGTTAAGATGGCAAATGGAAATCTGTCAAATATTGTTGGCAAAGGAGATGTTTCTTTAGAGACGACGAATGGTTCAAGACTGTTGTTGAAAGATGTTAGGTACATTCCTGATATGCATATGAACTTGATTTATGTAAGCAAGCTAGATGATGAAGGTTTTTGAAATATTTTTAAAAAAGGAAAATGGAAGCTTACTAAAGGCTCCTTAGTAGTGGTCAGAGGTCAAAAGCACTAAAGACTGTATATGATGTAGGCAAAGCTCTCCAGTGATGTTGTCAATATAGTGGAGAATGATAATATAGTTGATTTGTGGCATAAAAGACTAGGCCACATTGGTGAGAAAGGGATGACTTAGTTTGTAAAAAGGAATATGTTATCTGGTCTAAACCAGATACATCAGAAGAAATGTGTAGATTGTCTAGCATGGAAACAAAATAGGGTTTCTTTCTAGAGTTCTCCTCCATCAAGAATGAAGAATGTTCTAGATCTGATTCACTTAGATTTGTGCAGACCATTACCAAAGTCACTTGGTAACGCACAATATTTTGTGACTTTTATTGATGATCATTCCAGGAAAACGTGGGCCTATACTCTGAAGACTAAAGATCAAGTGTAAGATGTGTTCAAATAATTTCACGCCTCAGTTGAGAGACAAATCGGAAAGAAGCTAAAGTGCATTCTGACAGACAATGGTGGAGAGTACATCGAATTATTTGATGCTTACTGTAAAGAACATGGTATTCAACATTAAATGACACCACCAAAAACACCGTAATTGAATGACGTAGCTGAAAGGATGAACATGACTTTGATGGAAAGAGTCAGATGTCTACTTTCACATTCAAAATTGCCTAAGGCATTTTTAGGTAAAGCTTTACTTGCAGTTGTGTATGCATTAAATCGTTCACCATGTGTTCCTCTCCAGTATGAGATTCCAGAAAAGGTGTGATCAAGAAAGGATGTTTCCTATGATCATTTGTGGGTCTTTGGTTGCAAGACCTTTGTCTATATTCCTAAAGATGAAAGAAAAAAGCTTGATGTCAAAACACTACAGTGTGTATTCATTGACTATGGTCAAGATCAATTTGGCTATAAGTGTTATGATCAGGTGCAGAAAAGATTTATCAGAAGTCGTGATGCTATGTTTATTGAAGATCAAACTATTGAAGATATCAACAAGGCGGAGAAGGAAGTTCCAAGCTCCGACGATGACTTAACAAGATTCCGATTGAATTCTCCAACAGTGGTGCCTAGACAAGTTGGAGATGAAGTACAGAATAATCAGCTAGAAGCTGATAATGCAGATGCCCCCAATGAAGTTAAACCAGAGGATGATGATGATGTTCACATTCAACCATCAGCACCTAAAGATTCTCTAGTTCCATTACGAAGATCTACTAGAAATAGACAACCATCTACTAGATATCCAGTTGATCAGTATGTAATGTTGACTGACGGGGGAGAACCAGAAAACTTTGATGAAGCCATGAATGATGAACAAAAGAAGAAATGGAAAGAAACCATACAAGACGAAATGAAATCCTTGCATGAGAATAAAACATTTAAGCTGGTGAAGTTGCCAGAAGGCAAAGGAGCATTGAAGAATAAATGGGCGTTCAGAATCAAGCTTGAAGAACACAACGACCATCCTCGATTCAAAGCAAGATTAGTAGTCAAAGGATTCAACCAAAAGAAGAGTATTGATTTTGATGAGATATTTTTATCGGTGGTGAAAATGACATCCATACGTACAGTGTTAGAGCTAGCCGCAAGTTTTAATATGGAGATTGAACAAATGGATGTTAAAATTGCCTTCCTACATGGGGATTTGGAAGAAGAGATATACATGGAGCAGCTAAAGAGTTTCAAAAAAAAAGGGAAAGAAGACTATGTTTGTGGACTAAAGAAGAGTCTATATGGTCTAAAACATGCACTAAGACAATGGTATAAGAAGTTCAAGTCTGTTATGGGGAGCAAGGCTATAAGAAGACTACTTCAGATCATTGTGTATTTATGAAGAAATTCTCTGATGATGATTTCATTATTTTATTGCTCAATGTGGATGATATGTTGATTGTTGGTAAGAATATTTCTAGAATCAACAATCTGTTGGATAAGTATTTTGCCATGAAAGACTTGGGATCAACAAAGCAGATTCTTGACATGCAGATTATTAAAGACAGAAGCGACAAGAAATCATGGTTGTCACAAGAGAAGTACATTGATAAAGTACTTCAGAAATTCAAACTGGACAAAGCTAAAGCGATTAGTTGTCCTCTTGTTAATCACTTTAAATTGAGTTTCAAAGGGTGTCCTTCTACAGATAAAGAGAAAGAAGAAATGTCCAGAATTCCATATGCTTTAGTAGTTAGAAGTTTGATGTATGCCATGGTTTGTATACGGTCAGATATTGCTCACGCAATTAGAGTTATGAGTCATTTCCTTTCAAATCCTGGAAAGAAACATTAGGCTGCAGTCAAGTGGATTCTTAGGTATCTTCGAGGGTTATCCAAAATATGCTTATATTTTGGAAGAGCAGAACCCGTGTTAGCTAGTTACACAGATGTAGATATGGCTAAAGATATTGACTTAAGAAAGTCTACATCAGGTTACTTGATTATTTTTGCAAGGGGAGCTGTGACATGGCAGTCAAAGTTACAGAAGTGTGTTGCACTTTCTACAACTGAAGTGGAGTTTATTGCAACAACAGAAGCCTGTAAAGAGTTGCTATAGATAGAGAAGTTCTTTAATGAACTTGGTATCAAGCAAGAACAGTATCAACTATTTTGTGAAAGTCAGAGCGCTATTCACCTTGGTAAGAAATGCCTCTTTTCACTCACGATCAAAACACATTGATGTGAGATATCACTGGATCAGAGATGTGATGGAGACGAAATAATTACAGTTAGAAAAGATCCATACTTATAAAAATGGATCAGACATGTTAACCAAGATTCTACTAAAAGACAAGTTCGAGTATTGTCTATCAGTAGCAGGCATGATAGAGCCCTCTATGTAATCGGAAGGGGGAGATTTGATAGATATGGGTCCCTCACATGGAGGGACACCAATTTTTTCAACAAATGTGACACCAGCTACCTTTGCAGTTGTCTCATGTGGTGGAGTGCCTATATAAGGCACTCTCTGCTTCATATAAAACACAATGAAAAATATAGAAGAAAACCAGAGCAAAATAATGCTGTAAAGTTAGGAAAAATTTTTCTTAAAGGATTGATGAGTGACAAAATAGTACTATTTGTAATAGTGGAGGAATTATTATGAGTTTTGTCCGTAAACATAGCCCAAAATTAAGGGTGAACAACGTTAAATATTTTGTATCCATTTTATTCATTTTATTTTTCTTTTTTTAAAAAATACACCTGCTGTATCCGACAGACGTTTGAGTTTAAATTCGATCTAAATTAAATTAGATCTAAATTTAATTTTTCTTAAAGAGATTAAAGAATAATTCAAAACTCAATTAATTTAAATTAAATTTATCATACTACACTTGAGGATTCTTTATCTATCTGCCACATGGAAAATTGAAGATAATTTCAACTCTACAGGGCCATGCCACAATTTATGAAGTTTTAAGGGACTACTTTGGAGTTCCATAATTTTTGGAGAGAATAAGCTGTGGATATTCTCTAATGCCAATGGGAATTATTCCAACACTGACCTCCTCGAATATTCTTGCTCTGGCTTTGGCTTCACCGTTACCTTATGTTTACTCCATCCCTTCACTTTCCCGCACTCTCTCTCACTTTTCCACCACCCAAGCACAACTTTAGCCGAATAGCAAACATACCCAGAATCACTCAGTGAGGAATAAAGCTAAAGATCCTTGCTTTTTGCGCGATGAAGTTCGGGAAGAGCCTTAGCAACCAGATCGATGAGGCATTGCCTGAGTGGCGAGACAAGTTCTTGTCTTACAAGGAGCTTAAGAAGAGGTTGAAGCTCTTAGACCCTTACAAAGCCGGAGAGAGGCCCAACAAGCGCCTCAGGTTGGAAGAAGAAGGAATAACTCGGGAAGAAATCGATTTCATTAAGTTGTTGGAGGATGAGCTGGAGAAATTCAACGCCTTTTTCATGGAGAAGGAGGAAGAGTACATCATCAGATTGAAGGTAGCGTACGTTGTTTTCTTTTTTTTTTTTGTTTCACTTTCTTGATTTCCCTTCTTTTTGTTCTCACGCTAGGAACGGTTTTGATCCGTTGCCTGGTTTCCCGGAAAACTGACCGGAGAAAAGTACAGAATTTTAATTGCTTAAGTTGAATTTGATTGGAACTTAATGTTAGATCTTGACATTGTTGAACGAACAAAGGGCTATCGTAAGGGGGAGTTAAGGCGGTTGAATGAACAATGTCACTTGCTTTGTTTGGACCCTTTAACTGTCACCTGTAAGAATAACGATTTGATTCTGTTAGTCCAATTTTAAAGACAACATTTGATTTCTTGTATGGTTGATACCTCCTGAAATTGAGTGATTTTGAGGTTAGGACATAAGCTAGTCAAAGATTGAAATTTGAAACTAAAATTCTGCAACTCTGGTGCAGGAGTTGCAAGATGGGGTTGCGAAGGCCAAGGGTTCCATTGAAGAGACGATAAAGATTCGTAAGGAGATCGTAGACTTCCATGGAGAGATGGTTTTACTGGAGAATTATAGTGCCTTGAACTATACAGGTGATCGATTCATTAAGTTATGGTCTTAATACAGGCTTCTGGTTGGGTTTTATGTGTTGTGCTTGAAAATGCTGCGTTGTTCCTTGGACAGGATTGGTGAAAATACTAAAGAAGTACGATAAAAGAACCGGTGCACTTATTCGCTTACCCTTCATACAGAGGGTGTTGCAGCAGCCATTCTTCACTACCGATTTGCTATACAAACTTGTTAAAGAATGTGAGACAATGCTCGACGGCCTCTTCCCCGTGAGGGAATCCGCATCTTATGTGGAAGCGGGTGAAGGGTCATGCGATCCTTTTACTGCTCCTACGTCCAAGAATGATTGTATAATCAGAGTACCTAAGGAACTTCCAGAAATTGAGCATATGGGGAGCTCGTATATGAAGAGCACTATATCAGCTTTGCGGGTTTTGCAAGAAATTCGGAGCGGAAGCTCCACCGTAAGTGTTTTTTCGTTGCCACCATTGCAATTAAATTGGTTGGAAGATACCTGGAAGAAAGTTCTTGTCATGGAACAAGTAGCTAAGTCTTAGGATAGGAATGACAATACTTTGTTCAGGGAAAGCGAGGTCCTTCACTTTTGTACTTACTCTACTCCTTTACATATAATGCATATCTCAGATACTAACACCAATGTAAGATGTTATAAATGACGTTGTAGTTTGAGTTCTGTATCACAACAATTATATCCATATATACAAGTTTTCTGTTTGAAGATTTGGTTATAGCTTTTGCATCTTGTACCTTTTAGTTGTATGAAATTCTAACATGTGCATAAAACTATGAATGTTTGAGAATTGAGAATGTCCTGATGACACTGATTTGATTCTGTTAAAAGAAGAATTATCAGGAGAATCGTTCTTTCTCACTTCAGCTTCAAGGTTGATTACTTGTTTACTTGTTTCAATTTACCAGAATATAGAACACAGCTAGAACCCAACTTGGAAATTAGAGCTCCAACAATTGCAATATGACCTTCCAAGGCTCTATACTCTTTGTGACTGATAGTGAAGTAGTACCATGAGAGAAGTGCAACAAGTAGTACTGAAAAGAGAGTTTTACAGAAGAACTATGCAGGTGCTTGTACTTACAGCAGAAAAAGAAATTGAAGTTGGTGTGTCAGATCAGATCTTCATAGTCCAAAAAAAGAACTTGGAAAATAAAGAGGAGG
This sequence comes from Erythroxylum novogranatense, assembly GCA_029891385.1. Taxonomy (NCBI): domain Eukaryota; kingdom Viridiplantae; phylum Streptophyta; class Magnoliopsida; order Malpighiales; family Erythroxylaceae; genus Erythroxylum; species Erythroxylum novogranatense. Next base: position 894,777 of record CM057227.1, on the reverse strand, counting down.
AAGTAGCGGTAGAAGAAGAAGAAGAAGAAGAGAAGGTAGCAACTTGATAGACAGAAGGGTGTAATAGTTCAAAGCAACCCCATCAAGAGTTGATCTTGCAACTGATTAGAAAATTCTTATAAAAGACATGTGAAACTTGCCAAAAATATTGTCCATTGAAAATGGTATTTGTGGTGTTGGCCAATATAGGATTGTTCTGTCCTATACACAAAACTCTAACAAACTCCAGTTCAAATGCCACCATATAACAGCTAAACAATACTTAAAGATATCTTCTCTGGCCAATGCCTCCAACTTTCTGCAAGTACCAAACTGTTCGTGACATGAGACCTGCCACTATGAGTTATGCCCCTTACGTGAATCTGAAGTTGCTCTAGTTCCAATCCTGTGGTTCCATCAGATTCGACGTTGATCGAACTAAAGTCACAAGCCATGCAAACACAAAACTATAATCTGATATAAAGTTCATGTGAATGCGAAGAAACAATGCAAGGGAAGAGAAGGAAAAGTTGACAGTGAGTTTGGAAGAAAAATATTAAAAACGCGTCAACAGAGGATAAAGCTTCAGGATCAATCAAAGGAATAGGAAGTACTGAAAGAGAGCCAGCTTCATTATCATTCCTTCAAGAAAGATGCAATGCAATACAAAGCATTGCAAGATCCACTTTACCCACTTTTCCCATAAACAAAACCAAAATCACAAGGAAGCCACTGCTTTTAGTTTACACGGTCCCACGCGTCTCCACTAAGATAAGGTCGACTCATAGTGATTAGCTTCTGTGTATAAATACTAAGTGGTGATGCTGAATCGTAGCAGGAATGGAAAATGGAAGTCATAGCAGGCCTGGTAGTGATCTTGACGATTGTTTTGCCTGTGACAGGTCAATTGAAAACTGGGTTTTACTCATCTTCCTGTCCAAAAGCTGAGGATATAGTTAGGTCCACTGTTGAATCACACTTCAATACTGATCCTACAGTAGCAGCTGGATTGCTGAGGCTTCATTTCCATGACTGTTTTGTTCAGGTTAACTTGTTCTTCCTCTCCACTTACATGAACCGTATCTAGACAGAGTGTCACTAACATCAGTCAAGTCTATATTTTCACAGGGTTGTGATGGATCAGTGTTGATCTCAGGCTCTTCTGCTGAGAGGACTGCCCCTCAGAACCTTGGATTAAGAGGATTTGAAGTGATCGATGATGCAAAATCACAACTGGAGGCCATGTGTCCTGGAACAATCTCGTGTGCTGATATACTCGCACTTGCAGCTCGAGATTCTGTGGGCTTGGTAATCACTTTTCTTCTCTTTATCATGCCTGAAGGCTGAAACACAATTGAAGTAAACTAACAGTAAACAGTTTACTGATTCAGAGCGGAGGTCCAAGTTGGTCAGTCCCTACAGGAAGAAGAGATGGCAGGGTCAGTTCGTCTTCTCAAGCTTCGAACTTACCTTCACCTCTGGATTCCATCGCCGTTCAGAAGCAAAAATTCGCAGCTAAAGGACTCGACGATCATGATCTTGTCACTCTAGTTGGTACATATATATACATATTACAATCTTGTCAAGTTATAATAAGTGTGTTTATATATATAATGTGACATTCCTGTTTGTCAGGAGCACATACCATAGGCCAAACTGATTGTCGATTCTTCAGATATCGTCTCTACAACTTCACAAGAACAGGCAACGCAGACCCAACAATAAGCCAACAGTTCCTGACGCAGCTCCAAGCTCTGTGTCCAAAAGATGGGGATGGTCTGAAACGAGTTGCTTTGGACAGAGATAGCCAGACCAACTTTGACGTCAGCTTTTTCAAGAACGTACGTGACGGTAATGGAGTTCTGGAGTCAGACCAGAGACTGTTGGATGATGCTTCAACACGTAGCTTCTTGCAGAAATATGCTGGCAATATACGAGGTTTGCTTGGGCTGCGTTTCGAGTTTGAGTTCTCCAAAGCTATGGTTAAAATGAGTAGCATCGAAGTGAAGATTGGAAGTGAAGGAGAGATCAGAAGAGCATGTTCCAAGTTTAATTAACTTGATGAAGAAAAGCCATTGTTGTTGCTCCATAAACATCAAAATTAAAAACTATAAGAAATGTGATCATCAAGTGAGAGATTCTTACAACTTTCTGATGAGAACTACCAAATGGGAATTTGAAATGTAAGGGAAAGAAATATAAATGCATGTAAAATTAGAACATATGTATAATAATAATAAATAAATATTCTACTTTTGATTAACAAGGGTAAAGAGTATAATTAATATTAAATAGTACATATTTATTATTTTATATTCTATATTAAATTTCTTTTCTCGGAGTGAAATCACAGTAGCTAATAGAAAAATGTGTAGCAGAAAGATTCCCATGATTTTGTTCCACGTATCATGGATGGGAAAACGAAGACCACAAAAGCAATTAACCCTTTTCAGGATTCTACACGAAAAACCATTTTCTTGCCTAATTTCTAACGTTGAAACGATCAAACTAATAAAATTTAAATGTTTTGATAAAAAAGATTTGATTTTTAAAGAAAGACAATCAGAAAGGTGTTGGCTTTCCCAATGCTTCAATGGTGTAAAAATTAAGTCTTGTTATTATATTTATTTTATCTACGAGTTTGTGTCCTTTTTAAATTTTGTAATGAAATTTCAAGAAGCTTATCGATTATAGATTTTAGTAACTGTAGCATAATCTATTAATAGTCATACGGAGATACACGAACACAGGAGCATAAAGTGTTCTGTTTTTTCTCTTTGTCTTTACGACTACTTGAACCGCCATTTCAAGCCAAAGCACACCTCAATATCTATCCCACATCCCCTCGATTTCAACTCAAGGGTGCCGTGTACTCCATCTTTGTCGTTTGAATTCTTAATTGCATTTTCTTCTCAATCTCAATCACCTCACTTTGTCCACAAAGATGTCTTCTTTTACTCCTATTTCTTCCCAATCCAGTTCTCTGTTTAACAACACCTGTCATCTCTCTGTAACACCATCTTCGACGAATTTTCAATCTGGGTTTGTCCCCAAAAGGGTGCCTTTTCGATCTCAAGTTCCCGCTTTTGCCAAAATGCCACCGAGAACTGCTGCAGTTGTGACGGCCACGACGGCGGAGACGCCCAAAAAGCGGTACCCTGGTGAGGCTAAAGGTTTTGTGGAGGAGATGAGGTTTGTGGCTATGAAGTTGCATACGAGAGAGCAGGCAAAGGAAGGGGAGAAGGAGGTTAAGCAACCAGAAGAGCAAGCTGTTCCAAAATGGGAACCTACTGTTGATGGGTACTTGAGGTTTTTAGTTGACAGCAAGTTTGTTTATGATACTCTTGAAGAGATTGTTCACAAGGCGGCTTATCCTTTCTGTGAGTTTCTTTTTCAATAACTATGTAGTTAGTGTTTAACTATATTGTTCTGATGAGGAAGAATCGTTTTTTTCTGGTTTTGTTTTGGATTCTCCGATCTGGGTGTGTTCTGATGTTTAGGATAAGCGAACTTGAGGTACCTTTTTAGTTGATTGTAGCGAGTTTGACAAGTTTTTCTTTATTCTGTGAGTGATATGAAGATGAACTTGTTGCTCTTGGAGTATTAAGTCCTGAAATCAGTTTTTCTGTCCCCCTTTAGATGCCGAGTTCCAAAACACTGGTTTAGAAAGATCTGAAAAATTGGCAAAAGACTTGGAGTGGTTTAGAGAGCAAGGTCATGCCATTCCAGAGCCTTCTTCTCCAGGTGCTACTTATGCACAATATCTGAAGGACCTGTCTGAGAAGGATCCTCAAGCATTCATCTGCCACTTCTACAATATATACTTTGCTCACACTGCTGGTGGTCGAATGATCGGGAAGAAGGTAATCCGATCAATCTCAGAATGGGTCTGCATTCTATACGGAAGTGCATGATCTTTTTGTGAATATGCCTGTATACCATTGGTTTTACCTGATTTGTGATCTCATATTTATACTTGAAATCATTTGCAATTTTCATTTAAAGACTCTGTCAGGGTAAAATCCTTGAATCTCCTTTTGCATCAGGTTTCTGAGAAGATACTTGATGGTAAGGACTTGGACTTCTATAAGTGGGATGGTAATCTATCCCAGCTCCTGCAGAATGTTAGGGACAAGCTGAATAAAGTTGCTGAGGTACCTGATCTTACTATTATGAATCATCTACTTCAGTTCAATCTTTGTGTTCATAACTTGTCAACTGATAGATGAATATTTTTGGTGGCATTCAGAGCTGGACTAGAGAGGAGAAGAATCATTGTCTGGAAGAAACTGAAAAATCATTCAAGTATTCTGGGGATATCCTGCGATTAATACTTTCATGATGTATTTAATTGCTTGAATATTGTATATTGGTGCAAGATCCTGATTTAAAAATCCTTTCTTCTTCATCCTTTCTTGTAACTCTCACATTCAATGAAATTGTAAAAGGAACTGTCTTTATGCTCTTGAAACTTCACAAGTCCAAATACCATTGAATGTGTTATTACAGGATGCAGTAAAACCATTGCACAAGTTACTGAATCTGTGTTTCAAGACCTGTTGGATCGTGTCAAAATTCTCAGCTCCTTGTAAGCTCTGATATGGTGTCGTAACCTGTTACTTGAACAGGTACGAGGTATTCGCCATATTAGAAGAAGCAAATAAAACCATGTAGCAGATTGAACTGAAATCTGGATATAGCAGATGCCCGCGTATCATTTTCTCGTCATTTTCTCGTCAAAAACTACAGTTTCTACCATACAGCTGAGTGAAGTGTAAAGGGCCAACCTTGGTTTGATCAGAAAATTTGGATTCTAGTATTGTTTCAAACACGAATATCCAAGTAATATCCCTTTGGAGTCATCATTCGAAATATTCTTATATATAGAATCGTTTATGTGATTCTGATTTAAAGAAAGAAAAGATTAGAAATTTACAAGTGCTAAAATCTAATTTGGATTAGAATAGAGTCGGATTCGAGTTAAGAGAGCTCAAATCAAGCTCAACAAATGATTTAAACCTTTTGAGTAATGTTCGAAGTCCAAACAAACTTGAGATTGTTTATCCATTATGCCAAGGACTCTTAACAACTGGTGGATGGTATTTGCCATTTTGTGTCAGGAATCAGCCCAAAAAGCTCAAGGATGAACAGGTGTTATTTCAATCATCACATGTGCTCATGAATCCACCAAGAAACCCAGCTCCATTACAATCTCCACACAACATTTCCCTTTTCCCTCTGCAAGATATCAAGTACCAAATTGTTTATCAACATAAAGGAAAAACTGTGATCTATGGTGGGTATACCTGCAGAGCCAGCATAGCCCTCCAGCCTTGAATTGTCCATTGAAGTGGTCCACAGAATTAACTCCTGTGCCTTTGCATTGAGAACATTGTACAGCACCTGGCAATTTAGATTCAAGCTTCTCCAAGTCCAGTTATTCTCAGATGGAACTTTATGAATTCGGCAGCAGGAAAAGACAGGATGGACCTATGCATTACTTCAACTAAACAAAGGGGATGATAGGAAAAGTTTTGCTGACCAGGAAAATCTTCTTTTTATGCAAAAATTTTGCTGACTAGGAGTTAAAATCTTCCTATTTAAGTAAACAATTTCCAAGCTCTAATCACATTAAATACTACATTCAAGCCAATATACAGGAATTGCCATTTTATTCCTCTTCAGATTCCAAAACCAATTAATATAAAGAGATGAAGTTTCCCAGCATACTCAAAAACATTGAAAAGCAAGTTCTGTTTTGAAGGTCGATAAACAGAAACGTATCTGTCACAAAATTGTCAATAGAGAACAGAAAAAGTTGAGAAAACAAAGTAAATAACTGAGGGCTTACCATTTCCATCACAATTAGAACACACTATGCTATTTGGTTTAGTGCTTCGGTTACTGTTTGCAGCCTGTCAAAGTATATTGAACAAAGCTATCAGTGATGTGTTTTGTAAACTTGCTTTAAAGTCAATATGTTTTGTTCTAGTAAGTCATTTTTCTTTTGGTATCAGTGGAACCTACGGATGGGCACCGAGTAAACTGCCGAGTGCACGCAATAGCCGGAAAATTATTTTTGCGATGAGAGTCTATAGCAGACCAAAGGGAAAACCATAAGTCAGGTTGATTTAGTTCACAGGCATAGATTTCATACTGTATAAGTTACCAATCCTTTCCAAAGTCTAATCTCATGACATAATAGAACATAGAGCTCAAAGACCACTTTCGAGTACTCACTTGACTATCTCAACGGATTTTGCACTTTCTCCTCTAACAAAGAAACTGAGCCCTTATGCTAAGAACAAAGTTGGCAACATAACAACCACTAACCTTTACTCCTAAGGACTGAAATTTAGAAGTTTTAGAGCTCTGGAAAACTTTGTTCACATGTAGAGCCTTTCCTGCAGCTGTATCCCCAAGAGGTACCACTCCTAGTATAAAGGATGAAACAATGCAATATAATACGAAACATATAACAGGAAGCGACCCTGCATCAATCTGAAAAAGAGAAAGAATAAGAAGATAGGTGTACCTGGTTTTTCTGGAGACTTCAATGAAGAAACAGGTGTGAAACGAAGCGAGCTTGCCATCTTAAGGAGAAATATTGATATGGGGTCCCTCGTAAATTGACTTTATATTAGAGAAAAGAAAGCAAAGAGCGAAGATGAACCTTAACTATAAAGAGTAGAAGAGAGTATAAGTGTGTGTTGAAGAGCGTTTACCTTTATTGGTGGTTACAAGCACCTCAGTTACACAAAGTGGAAGAAGACAATCATGCCGTTTGATTTTACTCGAATGCCCTTCCTCTTATTACCGGAAACAGTTTAGCATGATTGTAAACGAGTCACCAAGAGCTTGCCCAAAACAGACACATTTATTCTGAAACCATAAAGGAAAAGTTGTGGCTGCTACTCAGTGAACCACTGCTTGCTTTATCCACTAACAAAGTAAGTTGCTTCAAACTCAAGTTCAGGACTTCACGAAGCTTTTGTTCACAGAACACAATAGATTTGTATGTTCTACAATAAAGAGTTTTAAGTCGATGAGTTTTTGCAGAAAAACATGGAATATGTATGGAATTACAAGCTTTTCACTTTCAAATTTCTCCTGTAGGAGTTGCTGGATGTTTTTGTTTAAAGCAGAAAAGGAATTGAATGAAATATTTATGAGCTTCAGGAGTTCAATCCATGGGAAAGACACGAAAAATCAAAGTTTTAGCCTTTCAGGAGGAGAGAATAAGCTGCACCTGTGGAGATCATATTTTGATTAAAACTAGAATGTGTACAGGAAAAATTGAACCATCATTTCATAGGGAAAGAGTTACAGTGAAATATCAATGTATGCGCGAAGAGTTATAAAAGAAGTACAAAACAATGTGAATCAAAACCTAGTCACCAAACAGTCCACCAATATTTCCATAAAGCTAAGCTCAAAAAGCAGTTTCTTCTGATCCAAAACCTAGTCACCAAACAGTCCACCAATATTCCATAAAGCTAAGCTCAACGAGCAGTTTCTTCTGATCCTAATTCCTTCAGAGTTTGTGTTAGGGATATCCGCTGTTGAATCAGCACCACAGGAAGCTAAAACCAACCTGTGACAAGCTTCAACTGTTTAGGGGCAAATACTCATCAGGTCAATATACACATTCAGAAATTCTTTGAGGCAATGGTGTATGGACAAATCGCGATGATAACTTCAACATCTAAATCAAAAAGTCATGTCCGCTCAAGTTATGCTGTTAGGTTCTCTTTTCTGAAGGCAAAGTCACCAACATTTACTGATCTTTGGTGCAATGCGCATCGGTGCCATGCTGGATGCAATGAGTATAACCCACTGTTTGGAGAAAATCTCTTATTTCTTTGGCACTACTGTTGCTAGCCTGCAGCAATTTCTCATCTTCTTCGTATATAAGGTAAGGAGCTTCGCCTTTCTTTCTCGATAGTAACTTTGAGGCTCCTTTCAAAACATGGTATTCCCAACCCTGAACGTCAATTTTGAGAAGAAGAACCGTCTCCGACTCTGGAATTACGTCATCAAGAGGTACAGTCCTCACTTGAACTGCTACTTCTTCATTTGACTTGAATGCAAGCTTTGCGCCAGTGGCTGAAACAGCACTATTATCAAGCCGTCCTACAAGCTGGTGGCATAAAAAATGATTGCCGTGAGAAGGTGCAGCAAACAGAAGACAAGTTTAACAGAGTATGTGAATGATTTAGATGTTTTGATGGCTATATGGCCTACTTATATATTTAGGATGTTTATGAAAGGAGTTTCTTTTACACTCCTTTACTTAGTTTCTTGATCATTGTATAGTTTCAATTCAAGCTAATGCTCATTACAAGTACAAGCTAGCTGCATTAAACAGCAACAAGCTGAACTTTGCCAACTTAACAGCAGCTAATGAATAAGGCATGTCAGAAAATGATTCCTCTTCCCATAAATGAAATGAGATGGTACAATTTAGACCAAATAAGATGAAAATAATGCTACTAAGCTGATGCGCTAAATTCCTGCAATTTCTTTGGAGAAGAAGACAAAGAAAACCGCTAACAACTGAGCATCAGAAGCATTAAATTCTAACAAACACAGCAAACGTCAAGACTCATATCATAGATTGAATGAACAAACAACAGATAACCTTGTAAAACGTGATGTTCCCAACACGATCAGAAGCAGCAGCCTCAAAAACAGTAACCAAGTCCCCAACTCGATTAAACCAAACCCCATCACAGATCCTCTGCAGATTCTCAAGCACGGGCTCAAAGGCCAAAACTTTGAACCCCATAACCGCCGCCGCGAAGCTAGCCATTCCGACGTTGGCTCCTACATCGAGCACCATCCCATTTTTCCCCTTAACCCCTTCCAGGAACTCCTGAATGGTGGCCGAAATATCGGGTTTTCTAAAGGGCTTGCCTTTAAGCAGCCGCACAATGTTCTTGTGGGGCTTGTCGGGCAAGGATCCGAAATCTGAGAGCGAATAGATAAATGGGTACTTGAGATTCTCAACAACGTTGGCCACAACAGGGTGTGCTTGTGGGGAAGTGAAGCAATCGAAGGGGAGAATTGGGTATGGTGTGTTGGTAGGGTTTATCGTTTTGGAGAAAGAAGGTGGGTTTGGTGGAGATCGAGTGGTGAGAAAGAGGAAGAGTAGGAGGATTGAGATGGAGAGGAGCAAAAGGAGGAGAGGTTTGGGAGAGAGGAGCTTTGGGTGTCTGTTGTTGTCTCTTCTCCAAGCATTTGCCATTTTCCCGAAAGCTGAAGAAAGATTGGACCTTGTTGTGTCGAACTCGGAAGAGAGGTTTTTTTTTTTTCTTCCCCCCTCCCCGTCGTTAAGTTGTCGGGAACTGAGAGCTGGAAAGTCGGCTGCGTGGACCAATCATCATCTGCCACATTGACTAATAGGAAACCAAAAGTGGAATGCTTACGTATACATTACCAAGACCAAAAGTGGAAGATATTTCCACATCATACGTAACCACAAACGTCTCCATCACCAGCAGTTTTCATAGAGACGAAGACGATAACAGGGTAAGGGACGTAAACAAACGTAGTGCGGACAAGAACACAGAACAAAACAAGCCTTACACATTCTCCTTCTGCTCTTCTTCCCTGTAAAAGTTCAACCTTTGAGATATCACTTGGGGTGACTAAATGGAAGTGACTAACAGGTACGTTGTGATAACAGAGCATGTGGATGGTCCACCGGAGGAGAGACACTTCAAGATCAAATCTGAAACTCTTTCACTGGAGCTCGAGTCAGGGTCCAAGGACATCATAGTGAAAAATCTCTACGTATCTATCGACCCTTATCAGATAAACCGCATGAAGAGTTATACCTCTTCTCAAAGTGCCATGAACGTGGCAGGTCCCCTTAATTCTGGCGAGGTATGTGCATGCGTCATAAACTAACAGATCTGAGATATATATGACTAAGGAGTCGATTCTTATATGACAGGCTATTGCTGCTAATGGAGTGGCGAAGGTTGTGGTTTCTGGGAATCCTGAATTTCAAAAGGATGACTTGGTTTCAGGATCTGTCACTTGGGGAGAGTACAGTGTGATAAAACCAGGTGGTTCCATAAGGAAGTTGGACCTTCTGGGATTTCCGTTGTCATACCATGTTGGACCTCTAGGTAACAAAATAAAAAACAAGCAGCTTTTATGTCTGTTCATCGATTAGTCGATCAAAGTTTGCATATTTTGAAAACATGAATCAACTTTTATCTGCTTTCTGCTACGAAGTTCTTGTAACTGAAACCTTGGCTGTTTCTTTCTATGACTTTGTAGCTTCCAGTGGACTAACAGCCTATGGAGGGTTCTTCAAAGTGTGCAAACCCAAAAGAGGTGAAAAGGTTTTCGTGTCTGCTGCTTCAGGATCGGTTGGACATTTAGTTGGACAATACGCGAAGCTGCTTGACTGCTATGTGGTTGGCTGTGCTGGAACCGATGAAAAGGTAGTTCTTTTGGTAGTTTTGTAGAGTCTGATTCTGAATCTGACAAGCAAATTTTGGCTGTCAGGTTGCTCTGCTTAAGAAGCTTGGTTTTGATGATGCGTTCAACTACAAGCAAGAAACTGATATGAAAGCAACTCTTAAAAGGTCGGTCAGTCAGTCAGTGATACTTTCTGCTCTAATGCATTCTTTTATTCAGATGGAATCCATTGATTCAGGTTTTCATTTACTGTCAGATACTTCCCCGAAGGGATCGATGTATATTTTGACAATGTGGGAGCTGAAATGCTAGAGGCAGCTCTTTCAAATATGAATGTTTTTGGCAGAGTAGCAGTTTGTGGAGTGATTTCTGAGTATACAGATAGAAACAGGAGAGCCGTTCCTGATATGATCGACGTTGTGTACAAAAGAATCACAATCCAAGGTTTTATTTACCTTGATTTTACTGATATATACGCAGATTTCTTCTCAACAACTTGTGATCATCTTCGTTCTGGTAAGATCAAGCCACTTGAAGACATCTCAGATGGAGTAGAGAGCATTCCTGCAGCATTCGTAGGACTATTCCATGGCCGTAACACCGGAAAGAAGATGGTTAAAATTGCAGAAGACTAATTGAGAAAAACTTTGTATGTGCTTAAATTATCCAATGGATAGAAATTTATGAGACTTTTTAAGTGTTTTTGGTACCAAATGTTTATCAGAAAAACCGAACATAGTTACAAATCGACAAGGAATTTGATCTCTTGCCAAGCCTCGCGAATAAGAGAACTGTGACTGAATCCTAATTGTTTGACAAGTTTATCTATCAAACAATGGAACATTCTTGGTATTTGTCAACTTAGTGTCCTTTAGGGATGTTGTTAGGTTCCTGTCATGCAAACTAGATGCATAATTGCTACCTGAGATTCCTAGTTAGATCTGTTTGGAGACTGAAGGTGGTTAGTAACCATACCTACAAAATTACTCCTACCTTTTTCAGGAAAACCGCCTGAAGAGTTACAAGCTCTACACAGAGCTCAAAGAACTTGGCGGCTTGCATGAATCCTGATGAGGTACGTGATAGAACCAGAAATGAATTTACATATATAGTAAATATAAATATATATACGTATATTTGGTTAGTTGCGGGAGGGGGCTGACAACCTCATGATGGGTTGTCAGCTAACCGAATCTGTTAGACATAACAGATTCTTAGTGTAAATAAGGCAGAGGCATGAGGAGGAGGGAGCATCTTGAGTATATTGTGAGTGGATTGAGCCTTAGGCGGGAGGTTGCTGGTCCTCGAAACCAGCCTATCTTGTGTTCATTTTCACAGAAATCAATAGCAATATATACAATTTTCTTACCTATTTTTTTGGAACCTATCATTGGTATCAGAGCAGTTGATCCTCGGTAATGGTTGCCAAGAAAACTGATAATAGGTTGGAAGGTATTGAGAAGGATCTAGAACTGTTGAGAGAAGAGAGGCGAAGGGATGGGGAAGAGATGCAAAGGTCGATTAGCCAAGCTCACCAAGAATTCCAGCAGCAACTCAGTCTCTCCACTCAGGACTGGCAGAGGCGTCTGGACGATCATGGCGTGGAGCTCCAGAAGAAGATGAAGGAGGTCAATAGAGAAATGGGTGAACTTTTGAAGTCAGAAATAAGAAGTATGATGCTGTCGGTGTTGCAAACGTGGAAGAGGGCCGAAGGTCCCGAACCGCCACAGCTTAACTCGGCGAAGTGGGTTGAAGGGGAGTCGTCGATGACAGGATTGAGAAGAGGCCGAAAAGAGGAGGCTAAGGAGGATGTTTATACAGGGAGGGACACGGTTCAAGAAGGAGGAGATGCTGGGTGGGTCGGGTTGGAACCGTATGCCCATGGGCGACCCGCGGAGCTCCAGGTGAAGGATGGGTCTGACCCGACTATTAAACATTTAGTCGAGGGAAGATTAGGGCAAGCAAGAGGGATGGGAGAGGAAGGCTATCGCGGAGGAAATAGATGTGAGGGGAAAGACCAGATTAGGGAGGAGCGATTCACCGGCGAACTCAGGGCCGGACCGGAGTTGAGGGGTTGTTATCGCGAGGCGGAGGGTGAACGACGGGATGAGCACTGGAGAAGGGGACTCGCGGTTGACGATCCCCGACCACCTGAGTGGAGGCGCGATTGCCGACCAAGACGAGTTGAGATGCCGACGTTTGGAGGGAGCGATCCCGATGGGTGGATCTATAAGGTCGAACGATTCTTCTCGATGGGGAGGTTCACCGAAGGGGAGAACATGGAGTTAGTGGGTATGAGCTTGGAGGGAGATGCTTTGACGTGGTTTAGGTGGGTGGAGAGCTGACGACCCATCGTCGACTGGCAAGAGTGCAAGAAACTGGTGACGCAAAAGTTTCGGCCGGCTCACGAAGGTAACCAGTGCCAACGATTGCTAGCAGTGAAGCAGGTCGGTACGGTGGTGGAATACACCAGCAAATTCCTGGAACTCGCCGCCCCTCTTCCTGAGTTACCCGATGCAGTTCTGGAAAGTACATTCATGAATGGGCTGGTGGAGGAGATTCGGCTGGAAGTACAACTCTTCAAGCCTAGGAATTTGGCTGAAATGATGGAACTCTCTCAACAGGTGGAGGAGAAGTTTCGGCGCATGAATGAACTTAGGTGGCACCGATGGGGTGCAGGCACAGGGTTGGGGAATATGGGGGCTGGAGCTAACAGCATGATAGTGGAGAAAAGGAGGGAGGAGTTAGCTAATAATTGGGCCACTATGGAAACTAGGCATAAAAATAGGGAAGAAGGCAGAAGTCCGAACAGGGGAGGATCTAGGAGGTTGACGGTGAGTGAATTAGAAGACAAAAAGACTAAGGGGCTTTGCTTTAGATGCGATGAGAAATTCAGCCCAGGCCACCGATGCAACAAAATAGAGCTCCAAGTTCTGGCAGTCATGGACGAAGAAACCGAACAAAAGGAGGAATTAGAGGAGGAGACCCGCATATGAAGACATGAAAGCTAGATGTTCCAGACTTTCACCTTGCGGACAAGGTGAAGGCGATGGGGGAGTATTGATAGAACCATAAATGAATTTACATATATAGTAAATATAAATATATATACGTATATTTTGTTAGTTGCGGGAGGGGGCTGACAACCTCATGATGGGTTGTCAGCTAACCGAATCTGTTAGAAATAATAGATTCTTAGTATAAATAAGGCAGAGGCATGAGGAGGAGGGAGCATCTTGAGTATATTGTGAGTGGATTGAGCCTTAGGCGGGAGGTTGCTTGTAACATCCCACCCCCTACTGGAAGGGTAAGATGGTAAAATTGCCATAGGATGGGATAGATTGGGATTTCATAGAACTGCTTATGCATGATAGGATTGCTACACAGTGGCAATCGTGCACATGAAATGACTGTACATGCATTCATGACATTTCCCGGCTTGGGTTTCAAATGGAGATCTTTTGTGAAATTCATGGGATACTTGTATTTGAAAACTTATTGAGTGCGCCAAAATTGTTTTATATTTTATGGGATTTTCAGAATTTTCGAATTTTCGGAGAAAATTCGAACCGACAAAATCGCGGTCTAAGGCCTAAAGGTGTTTTGTTTGGAAAACATGGTTTTCGTGTTTGAAAAATTATATGGAGTGAACTGTTAAGTGTTTTACAATTTTGGGTAATTTAGGTAATTGTCAAAAAATAATTGGAGAAATTAGGAAATTCTTTGGGGAAAAAATTGTCAAGTTACGAACCTGGCCGCCGGGCGGCGAAAATTGCTATCAAATGGCACTGCCATATGGGACATATTATTTTTGAGATTTAAATTAGGACTATCGGACTAGAATGGGTCCGATTTTATCAGGATTTCTACATCCTATCCATTAATTTGACCTATTGCTATTTTGTCATTTTCTTCCATCTTATGCCACTTGTCCCTAATGCTTTAATGGGTTTTGTCTTTTGTCAAGCTTCCTTTCTCGGTTGTGTATAAGTGAAAGAGTGAAAGACCAACATTTCTTTGCTTTTAACCCACTCATCCGAACCCTACTTCATGCTTTCACTTCTCTCCATCGATTTTCTTCCTTCTCTCACCAAAGTAACCTAAAACCTTAAGAGTTCCTCCATGAAACCAAGCTATGTTCTTGCCATGAAGACCTTGCTCTTGCTTGGTGTTAGAAGAAGTGGTTAGAAAGAATAGGAAAGAAAGAAGTGAAGAGAATTGAAAGATTGAAAGAGTGGAAAATTGGAAGCTTAAGTAGGTAAGTTGTTTTGTTAGTTTTAATTATGCTTTGAATCATGGTGGAGAGATACATTTAATGGGGATTTTGATGCATTTATTATGATTATTGAAGCCTTACTTTGATGCCAAGTAGTGTTTGAATTGATGGGTATAAAGCTAGGTTAAGGATGACTTGAAAGAAGTAGGATAGAAGTGGTTATGGCTTGATTTTGAATTGACCATGGATGACTAATCTTGCAAATAACTTAAGAAGTAGGTGCTGCCAAATTGAGATGGGTATTCCTAGTGAATGTAAGAATATTGTAGGTACTGATTTTGTGCCCATTTGGATGCTTAGTGATGTGTTATTGGCATTGAAAATGATAGGAAGTGTATTGGAGAAATAAAGCTGGAAAATGGATTGTTGCCCACTGTATTGTTTTGATCATAACTAATTGTGTGGTTATCCAATTGAGGCAAGGTTAGTGCCCACTGAAACTTTGGGATGTTGGCTTCATTTTAGTGTGAAATAGGTGTTGGTAAATTTTAATGTTAGAAGGTCGAAAATTGGCATGGAAAGTTTCTGTTTTTGGGTCTGGGAACAGTACCCGCAAATATGTCAAATGAGTTTTGCTAATTTTTCTAAATTAATTGGTATGGGATTAGGGAAAATGGTCTTCATGAAAGTTGTAGCCTATTGAGTTATCTTTCCATTTCCACTGATCTTGTTAATTTTCGAGTTGTATATTGGGAGATATGACCTGATTACTGATGACTGTTTTTATGCATTGGTTGAAACTTAGCTGGATTGGCACATTTAGTGCACATTCGGGTTTGGAGGAATTTTAGGATTTTTTGTGATTTGATTTGGGGTTTGCATTGTACTGAAGAGTTTTATATGTCAGATTGATCTTGAAAATGGTATATGGCTTATACTTTTTGGAGGTCAGATGTGGGAAATATGGAATTTCAAAATCTGGACCTATATTGTGATGTTAAGTGTTGTTTAGGTCAGAAACTTGCATGACAGATTTGAAAATGTTAGAGGCTGAATTGGAGTTTGGTTATTTCAGGAAGAATTGAAGTTTGGGATTTTATCTTTTCAGGGATATAAAGCTCTGATTTTAATGACTTGTATACAGGGAGTTAAGTTGGTTATAAATTTACTGCTCAGATTGCATGATTTCAGGGACAACAATATTCAGTGAATTGTTTGAGGTGGTTAGCAAGTGAATTTGATGTTGGGTTGTTCATGAGAGTTGTAGATAACATTGTGAACTGATTGCTCATATTTTTGTGGTAATTTTTAACTAAAGAATCAGTGAGTTATGGAATTGGTAAGGTACTGTCCTGTTGTGATAGGTTTTGTGTAGGCAGTTGGTGTGATTGGATTTTTGACACCTTTAGGGGTGAAATTGATTTTCATGGTCTTCATGAGAATTGTAGAGGGTTTCATGATCTTTCCAACAAGGCATGATTTGTATTTTTCTGAGTTGTGTGCTAGGATTTATTGGTGTTGAAAGTTGGCTTGAAATCAGGAAAATAAAGAAGGGAATAAGGGTTATATATATAGAGATATTAATTGGTTAATTTGAATTTTGGTTTCTTTTGTCAAATTCTTTTCCGTCCGACGTCCGATTGACCTGATTTTTGAGGCATCGGATTAGTAAAATATTGAATTTCAATTGGTGAGAAATTGGGAATTTTTGGACGGAAAATTGACGCGCCCGAATCTGAGCCTTTACTCACTTATTTTATTTAATTGGGGACCTATAGAGGTCCAAATTGAGCGCGTCGGCCAAGCAGATTTCTTATTTTAAACGGATTTTTTCTGATAGAAAATACTGGATTAGGGTCGGAATCTCATGAACATGCATTTATCACGCATACGTGCATTATTACTAGTTCGGATTGAAGAGTTAGTGATCGATTTCTTTTCTGCATTTATTATAGAGTGCAGTTGGGCGTCGACTCACCGACGTTGCCGAGACTTCCGGCATTAGCTTGGAAATACAGGTGAGTAACCTAGTTGGTTCCTCGACCTTTATGTGTTTCTGATTTTGCAATTATGCCATGTGTGGAGATAATGGAAGGTTTATGTGTGTTTGATTTTGATTGATTTGGACCATCGGTGTCCGAAATATTTGGAATGAGATAAAGAAGTGCTACTTGTGTGTAATCGTTTGTGAATGGGGATCTCGGACCAAAGGTCCGAGGAATGGGTAATCGATATTGAAGTGTTAATTGTTGGTTTCTATACATTGGATGTGTCTTTAATATGATATGGTATGATACAAGAAAGGGCAAATAGCATTGACATATAAATGGAAACGTGGTCATTGAATTATAATCGATCAGTAAATGGGAATTGGAGCATAGGCATTCATGCATAATGGTATGATCGATAAAGCGATTGTGGACCAAGAAGCGACCAGATGTCGAGGGCATATCACGCCTAACATATATGAGAGCTTTCATTTCAACGCACGAGACCTCGTGTCCAACGTATTTAGAGCCTCAGCTCAATGTATTAGGCTTCAAGCCCATGTTTTCGAGCCAGCTGGCTCAACGCAATGTGCCGCCACTTGGGACAAGCCAAAGCACGGTCACAACAACATAATAAAAATGGAAAGGGTCTCATGTGCATTGCATAAGTGGTATGATTAATGTGAATTGTATTGCATTTATGAATTGTGATCATGTATGATAATTGGTATCTTGATTGACTATGCATGAGTTGAGTGAACCATCGATGATGGTTTCTCATTGAGTTCATAAACTCACCCAACATTGCAACTATTTTTCAGAATTGAAGAGTACCCGTCGGTGAGATGGGAGTATGATTTACTGCAAGAAAGTCGGTGTTTGGAGTCGGGATCGGTTCACGTCGCATTTGTATCATTTGAATTATGTATAAATTGTATTTCCGCTGATGTGTACCGTTAATGTAAAGGGCCCAAGATTTGTAATATGAGTCTTGAAAGAATATTTTGATTGAAAATGTTTGCGCACTCGATTGGTTCGAAAAAAAAAAATGTATTACCGAAGTTTTGAATCGCATTGATCGCTTCTAGCATACCACCTCGTGGGTCGCGGGCTCGGATATCACCGTCGATATCGGGTTGGGACTTGCGGGAGTGGGATGCTACATTTGTAATATCGAGCCCCGTGATGACGTAATGTATCTGGCACGATCAAACATAGGTCAAATTGCATGCATTTGAGTCGTGTCGTTGCGCATCGTGGCAATCGATCCCTAGTATGAGACGACGAGGATAAATCCTACGTGTGCCTACGTGTTAAGTGACTAAGTGAGAGAAAAGTGAGACCAGATAGAAAGTGAACCCATGAATGTGTTTGAGCAATGAGGAATGGGAAAAAGGAAACGTAACTAATGAGAATTTTAATGTATTGTGGTGTGTATGAGTGATTAAGGAAAGATTACGACGACAGAGAACGAATATGTCTAGAACTGGGAGAGGTCCATTGGAAATATGAGAAGTATATTGGTTATAGCCGTAGTAAAAGTTAAAGTTCCGGAGTGAGAGCTCTAACTGTAGATGCAATGAAATGGGAAATATTGAACCGAGTAAAACGTAAATGGTTCGATTAGGCAAATATTGATTCATTGTACTACACCTATTGGTGTTAGACATCGAGATATCATAGAGATGATGATAGTGAGATTGTAATAAGAGCAATATTGCAGTAATGGTTTACCTAGAAGCGAAAGAGTACCTAGTAGGGTAAGAAAAGTAGACATGGTGAGATCAAAATGTACAGATAGATGAAATGAACTCGTGAAACGGTTATGATTATGGCGCATATCGTGAGACTGAAATGATTATCACGAATCTTGTGATAAGGGTTTGGAAATCAAGTATACTAAAATCGTAAGGAAAAGATAGGTCGACAATTGGATTGATTGTATATCGGAAATGTTGGATTGGTGGAATATGTGGATTTAGACACGAAATGGTAATGGATGGGTAAAGTAGATAAATGGATGAAGATACTGATTGGAGTTGTATTAACGGATTTGTCAAGTATTGGGGATTGTGAATCTTGAGGAAAATAATGAGATACGTAGTAATAAGTAGATGACGAAGTATATAAGTCGAGTTGTTATGACTTTACAAGGTTAAGCCTGCATGTGACGGATATGAAAATAAAATGATGAGACATATAGTTCAATGATATGTGGAAAATGAAACAATGATAGTGATATAGGAAAGAGTAGTCGCATTTACCGTGGGGAGTATCTATTGGATAGTAAAGTTGATCGTGATTAATAAAACGTATGTGTAAGATACATGGAAAGCATAGAGGAGATGATCGGGAAATGAGTATAGTGGCTATAAGTGTAAGGGTTATAATGGATTAAAGTATGAGAAGAAATAAAGAATGATTATGGAATCAGTCCTCTATTTGAGGATCAATATAAATAGAGAGGAGTTTGGTGAAAGTCTAAATGGTATAGGTGATTAATTGGTCTCCGTATAAGATGAAATATGTTCAGTGATGTGTAAATTCTGAATAGGTGTTGAAGAAGTGTTTAGGTGGTATCGCATGGGACCTTAGTGCAAGGAATGTTTTGATCTTTAATATGGCATAAAATGTTCGATTGAGGTAGTGCTCAAGAATGATTGAAAAGCAATAGGGACACCAATTGGTGACGAGAATGTCGTGAATAGTATAATGACGGTAGCAAGACTAATGAGAATGACTAGAATAAAAGCGAGTATGTATGTATTAAATCAAAGTGTGAATTGGAGTTCGCATACTCTCGAGGTATTATGCATTGTGTGTGTCTGAGTGTAAAGTATTCAATGACGAAATGGAATGTTGATTAGAGGTGATCCTATTGCAAAGTGAATTCTAGTTGGATCAATACAATTTGTGGATGATTTAGTGTTTGAACATGGCATATTGGGAGATTAAATGAAATAAATTGCGAAGTCTTAAGGAATATATATATATATATATGGAATTTGGAGTTACTTGGGATTGGTTATAGGCTGGATACATCCGAAGTTCAAAGCTCAAAATATTGGAGGAAAACGTATGAGTTATAAGATTGATAAGTGTAAAAGGAGACATTTGGAAAAAATTTATAAATTGAGTATTGATTGTATCGCTCAACTGGAGACTTGGCAATCTGTATAGAAATGTTCGATAAATGTTATGATCTGATCGATGAAATTGTGTGAAGTGATTTTGTGTGCATAGGACAAGTATAATCGCATGGGCTGCTTTGTGACTAGTGATTGAAATATATATTGTACTAACTATTGTTTGGAAAAAAATTGGAGACTCTATTCGTATAAAAAATGTGTTTAGAGGTAGCCATGATAATGATAGTGATAATGATTAAGATAAATTGAACCGACGTTGATAAAAGGTATTGGAGACTTTAGATTCCTATAAGGATACATTGTGTTAATTCGAGGAAAAGATGGGCATGAATGACTACTATACTGACAATTTTGAAATAAACAGAAAATTTTGCCTACTAAATTCACATAGTGAATAGTTGCAAGGAACAAATTACAGATATTGGGATTTCCAATGAATGTCAAGTAGATTATGGGTAAGTGTGCAGTGTTTCTGGAAAATGGAGATACTGGATAAGGGTAAGAATGGTTAATAATGCAGGAGTTTAAGTAGTGAATATGCAAGTCAAATCAGAATTACAATAGCGAATGATTCAAAGAAAAGGTATGTGTACCCGATAAAAAGTGCTAGACGTGAAAAGTGAAATTGTTTATAGATTTGAATGGTCAACAGGCACAATGCGTAAGTGGTTTAGGTTTCATAATAGAGTTCTGATTTACTGTAGGGAAATACTGCTACACTGCACAATGCTTATCGGGTGTCAAAGACCAATATGGATTTGAGACTGTGATGTGAGAGACAAAGGAAAGTAATTTAGGAAAACTGAATGGGTTAGTGGAGGTAAAACCGGATCGGACAAATGAATTAGCGTAAAGTACATATTCGAATAGAGTGTGTGAATTCAAAAGGGAAGTGAAGGGACAAGGACAAGATAAATGATGTTATTGTGTGTAACACCTTGAATAGATGTACACAATGGAATATATGAATTAGTTTGTATGTTACTGGAGAAAAAAAAAATCTTGGATAGTAGTGAGAATAAGACAATATTAGTAATCTAGACTGAATGACTAACACGTGATAAGTGAACGGGTTCGGAAATAAGGAAATGAATCATAGCATCGGAACAAAAGGTAATAGCTATTCTGAAAATGGTAAATGAGATAGTTAAGAGAATGAGATCGCCAATTGACAGTCTTGTGGAGTCTGTTTACCGTGACAAGTGATAAGGAATTAGCCAAATAAGTGATGGAACAACTGACTGAATATGGTTCTTGTGCCTTTTGGAAAATGAATTATGGAATGGAAAAGTGTATAGGACATGTAGGAACATATGATTACCGTCATATGAGCAGATTGATTGAGAATTTCGAGGACGAAATTTTTATAAGGAGGGGAATTGTAACATCCCACCCCTCTTTGGAAGGGTAAGATGGTAAAATTGCCATAGGATGGGATAGATTGGGATTTCATAGAAGCGCTTATGCATGATAGGATTGCTACAGTGGCAATCGTGCACATGAAATGATTGTACATGCATTCATGACATTTCCTACTTGGGTTTCAAATGGAGATCTTTGTGAAATTTATGGGATACTTGTATTTGAAAACTTATTTGAGTCGCCAAAATTGTTTTATATTTTATGGGATTTTCAGAATTTTTCTGGAATTTTAGGAGAAAATTTTAACCGACAAAATCGCGGTCTAAGGCCTAAAGGTGTTTTGTTTGGAAAACATGGTTTTCGTGTTTGAAAAATTATATGGAGTGAATCTGTTAAGTGTTTTACAATTTTGGGTAATTTAGGTAATTGTCAAAAAATAATTGGAGAAATTAGGAAATTCTTGATTGGGAAAAAATTGTCAAGTGGCGAACCGGTCGCTTTTCGGCAGCGAAATTGCTATCAAATGGCACTGCCATATGGGACATAAATTAGGACTATCGGACTAGAATGGGTCCGATTTTATCAGGATTTCTACATCCTATCCATTAATTTGACCTATTGCTATTTTGTCATTTTCTTCCATCTTATGCCACTTGTCCCTAATGCTTTAATGGGTTTTGTCTTTTGTCAAGCTTCCTTTCTCGGTTGTGTATAAGTGAAAGAGTGAAAGACCAACATTTCTTTGCTTTTAACCCACTCATCCGAACCCTACTTCATGCTTTCACTTCTCTCCATCGATTTTCTTCCTTCTCTCACCAAAGTAACCTAAAACCTTAAGAGTTCCTCCATGAAACCAAGCTATGTTCTTGCCATGAAGACCTTGCTCTTGCTTGGTGTTAGAAGAAGTGGTTAGAAAGAATAGGAAAGAAAGAAGTGAAGAGAATTGAAAGATTGAAAGAGTGGAAAATTGGAAGCTTAAGTAGGTAAGTTGTTTTGTTAGTTTTAATTATGCTTTGAATCATGGTGGAGAGATACATTTAATGGGGATTTTGATGCATTTATTATGATTATTGAAGCCTTACTTTGATGCCAAGTAGTGTTTGAATTGATGGGTATAAAGCTAGGTTAAGGATGACTTGAAAGAAGTAGGATAGAAGTGGTTATGGCTTGATTTTGAATTGACCATGGATGACTAATCTTGCAAATAACTTAAGAAGTAGGTGCTGCCAAATTGAGATGGGTATTCCTAGTGAATGTAAGAATATTGTAGGTACTGATTTTGTGCCCATTTGGATGCTTAGTGATGTGTTATTGGCATTGAAAATGATAGGAAGTGTATTGGAGAAATAAAGCTGGAAAATGGATTGTTGCCCACTGTATTGTTTTGATCATAACTAATTGTGTGGTTATCCAATTGAGGCAAGGTTTGTGCCCACTGAAACTTTGGGATGTTGGCTTCATTTTAGTGTGAAATAGGTGTTGGTAAATTTTAATGTTAGAAGGTCGAAAATTGGCATGGAAAGTTTCTGTTTTGGGTCTGGGAACAGTACCCGCAAATATGTCAAATGAGTTTTGCTAATTTTTCTAAATTAATTGGTATGGGATTAGGAAAATGGTCTTCATGAAAGTTGTAGCCTATTGAGTTATCTTTCCATTTCCACTGATCTTGTTAATTTTCGAGTTGTATATTGGGAGATATGACCTGATTACTGATGACTGTTTTATGCATTGGTTGAAACTTAGCTGGATTGGCACATTTAGTGCACATTCGGGTTTGGAGGAATTTTAGGATTTTTTGTGATTTGACTTGGGGTTTGCATTGTACTGAAGAGTTTTATATGTCAGATTGATCTTGAAAATGGTATATGGCTTATACTTTTTGGAGGT
The DNA here is from genome assembly GCA_029891385.1 of Erythroxylum novogranatense. Classification (NCBI taxonomy): domain Eukaryota; kingdom Viridiplantae; phylum Streptophyta; class Magnoliopsida; order Malpighiales; family Erythroxylaceae; genus Erythroxylum; species Erythroxylum novogranatense. Next base: position 871,762 of record CM057227.1, on the reverse strand, counting down.
CAGATGTGGGAAATATGGAATTTCAAAATCTGGACCTATATTGTGATGTTAAGTGTTGTTTAGGTCAGAAACTTGCATGACAGATTTGAAAATGTTAGAGGCTGAATTGGAGTTTGGTTATTTCAGGAAGAATTGAAGTTTGGGATTTTATCTTTTCAGGGATATAAAGCTCTGATTTTAATGACTTGTATACAGGGAGTTAAGTTGGTTATAAATTTACTGCTCAGATTGCATGATTTCAGGGACAACAATATTCAGTGAATTGTTTGAGGTGGTTAGCAAGTGAATTTGATGTTGGGTTGTTCATGAGAGTTGTAGATAACATTGTGAACTGATTGCTCATATTTTTGTGGTAATTTTTAACTAAAGAATCAGTGAGTTATGGAATTGGTAAGGTACTGTCCTGTTGTGATAGGTTTGTGTAGGCAGTTGGTGTGATTGGATTTTGACACCTTTAGGGGTGAAATTGATTTTCATGGTCTTCATGAGAATTGTAGAGGGTTTCATGATCTTTCCAACAAGGCATGATTTGTATTTTCTGAGTTGTGTGCTAGGATTTATTGGTGTTGAAAGTTGGCTTGAAATCAGGAAAATAAAGAAGGAATAAGGGTATATATATAGAGATATTAATTGGTTAATTTGAATTTTGGTTTCTTTTGTCAAATTCTTTTCCGTCCGACGTCCGATTGACCTGATTTTGAGGCATCGGATTAGTAAAATATTGAATTTCAATTGGTGAGAAATTGGGAATTTTGGACGGAAAATTGACGCGGCCCTGTAATCTGAGCCTTTACTCACCGCTTTATTTAATGGGGACCTATAGAGGTCCAAATTGAGCGCCGTCAGCGCCAGCAGATTTCTTATTTTTAAACGGATTTTTCTGATAGAAAATACTGGATTAGGGTCGGGAATCTCATGAACATGCATTTATCACGCACATGTGCATTATTACTAGTTCGGATTGAAGAGTTAGTGATCGATTTCTTTTCTGTTTATTATAGAGGTACAGTTGGAGCGTCGACCTACCGACGTTGCCGAGACTTCCCGGCATTAGCTTGGAAGTACAGGTGAGTAACCTAGTTGGTTCCTCGACCTTTATGTGTTTACGATTTTGCAATTATGCCATGTGGAGATAATGGAAGGTTTATGTGTGTTTGATTTTGATTGATTTCGGACCATAGGTGTCTGAAATATTTGGAATGAGATAAAGAAGTGCTACTTGTGTGTAACTGTTTGTGAATGGGGGATCTCGGACCAAAGGTCCGAGGGAATGGGTAATCGATATTGAAGTGTTAATTGTTGGTTTCTATACGGTGGATGTGTCTTTAATATGATATGGTATGATACAAGAAAGGGCAAATAGCATTGACATATAAATGGAAACGTGGTCATTGAATTATAACTGACTGTAAATGGGAATTGGAGCATAGGCATTCATGCATAATGGTATGATCAGATAAAAGCGATTGTGGACCGGCAAACCGTGATCGGGGCATATCACGCCTAACGATATGAGAGCTTTCACCAACGCATGTGACCTCAGTCCAACGTATTTGAGCCTCAGCTCAATGTATTAGGCTTCAAGCCCATGTTTTCAGAGCCACTGGCTCAACGAATGATGCCCGCGTCATCGACAAGCCGAAGCGTATGCAGTCACAACAACATAATAAAATGGAAAGGGTCTCATGTGCATTGCATAAGTGGTATGATTAATGTGAATTGTATTGCATTTATGAATTGTGATCATGTATGATAATTGGTATCTTGATTGACTATGCATGAGTTGAGTGAACCATCGATGATGGTTTCTCACCGAGTTCGCAAACTCACCCAACATTGCAACTATTTTTCAGAATTGAAGAGTACCCGTCGGTGAGATGGGAGTATGATTTCTGAAGAAAGTCGGTGTTTGGAGTGGGATCGGTTCACGTCGCATTTGTATCATTTTGAATTATGTATAAATTGTATTTTCACGATGTGTACCGTTAATGTAAAGGGCCCAAGATTTGTAATATGAGTCTTCGAAAGAATATTTTGATTGAAAATGTTTGCGCAAGACTCGATTGGTTCGAAAAAAAAAAAATGTATTACCGAAGTTTTGAATCGATTGATCGCTTCTAGCATACCACCCTCGTGGGTCGCGGGCTCGGATATCACCGTCGATATCGAGTTCGGGACTTGCGGGAGTGGGATGCTACATTGCTGGTCCTCGAAACCAGCCTATCTTGTGTTCGTTTTTACAGAAATCAATAGCAATATATACAATTTTCTTACCTATTTTTCTGGAACCTATCAGTACGAAGGATTGTTTAGTGGGGTTATTGAGACTATGGCTTCTGAGAATGCTGAATTCCATAGGGATGACTTGGTTGCAGGATTCATCATCTATAATAAAAACCAGTTTGAATGTTAAGAACCTTGTTTCTTTCTTGGACAATCAGAAACATAGGCCTCACGCGATAAACAGTTACAACAGAAGAATGGAGATTAAAAAAAAATTCAATGTAGATACTGCGATGAACTTGGACATGTGCAATCTCATTGCAAAAAGCGCAATATATGCAATTATTGCAAAAAATTTGGACACATCATTCTGAATTGTAGAGTTCCAAAGAATAAACAAGGTCATTCAACATTTGTTACTATAGGCAATGATGAAGAAAAATCCAATGCTAAGGAGACCCCAATTTCATTACAAGCGATTGAAAAGATGATTCAAGACTCAACGCAAGCAACTCTTCCTGGTGTTATTTGTTCTGTTTTTTCTGTTATCAGGGTATCAGGTAAAGGAAATAAATTTGCTCTTTGGTTCCTTGATTCAACCACCTTTAATCATATGACTGGCCAAAACCATGCATTTTTTGAACTTAAACCTTGTTGCTTAAATAGATCAATTACCACAGTCAATGGAAGAAACCTATCCATTAAAGGAATTGACATTGTTTGCTTACCCACTGAATCCAACAATTCTATTTGTCTACCTAATACTCTTTATGTTCCTCGCTTAATAACCGATTTGGTTTCTATTGGACAATTAACGGATCAAAACTGTTTGGTAAAATTTTCTTCTTTTGGTTGTGATGTACAGGACCTTCAAACAGGACAAGTGATCATGAAAGGGCGTAAACATGGATGCTTGTTTCAACTTGATCTGGATTCTTCTATATGTCTTACAGTATCACCATTCGATTTTGTTTCACATGAAAATAAAGTTTGGGATCTATGACATCGACATCTTGATCACCCACATGGTAGTAGGTTAGAGTATATGTTCCATTCCAATTTTCTTCCAGACAAATTGCATGTTAAATATGATATTTCCAAGAATTGTTAGAGCTGTGCTTTTGGAAAAATTTCTAAGCTACCTTTTGTTTCCACTACTACAAAAGTTGATGCATCTTTTCATCTAATACATTGAGACTTATGGGGTCCTTATCTAGACTTGGTTATAAATATTTTGTTTAGTTCATTGATCATTTCACACGATTTACATGGATCTACTTCCTTCGAGTTAAATCCGATCTAACTAATATAGCTAAGAATTTTGTTGCCATGATTAAGACATAATTTGGCAAAATCACTAAAATATTTCGTTCAGATTCTGGTAGAGAATTTTATGCGTATAATCTTGAATCATTTTTTCAAGCAAAAGGCATTATAACTTAACAATCTTGTCTGAGCATACTAGAATAAAATGGAATTGTAGAGCATAAAAATAGTCATGTTTTAGAAATTGCTAGAACCATTTTACCAATTTTTGGTTGAAGCAGTACACACAACTACCATCTCATAAATCGACAACCTTCTCCAATAATTGGTAATCAATCCCCATACTTTATGCTCTACGATAAAAAAGTGTTTTTGGTTGTGTATGCTTTGTATTACTTCCTCCTCATAAACGAAATAAATTAACTACGAAGGATGCTAAATATGCTTTTGTTGGTTATAGTGATAAACAAAAAGAATATGTTTGCTATGATCCACACAGTCATCGCATATGTGTGTCTCATCATGTCACATTTTTTGAAAACATATACTTTTATTCTTTATCCCCTAGTTCTGAAGTCACTTGTCAATCTATTTCTTTTTTGCATGATTTTTTTGATTCCTCTCCCAATCCTAATAACACTACTGTTGAAACAATGTCCACATTGCCATCAAATCATCTTGTTCTTGAAGGTTTTGTCTCCAACCTCAACCGCAATTGCAAAGATCTACTTGTGTCAATTTTGTTAAACCATCTATAAGGTATGACCCTTTCTATTATTTCTTTACCAATATAAACTCTATCCAAATTCCTTCTACTTATAACCAGGCAATTAAAGAATGTTGGAGAAAAGTAATGAAAAAAGAGTTCAAGCATTAGAAGTAAATTACACTTAAGATTTAGTTTCTTATTCACCTAATATGCCTGTCATAGGAAGTAAATGGGTTTATACCATTAAAGTCAAATTGGATGGTTTTTTTGATTGATATAAAACTTGTTTGGTTGCACTAGAATATAAATAGGAACATGGGATTGGTTATGAAGAAATCTTTGCTCCAATAGCAAAAATGACTGCTATTCATACTCTTCTGGCTATAGCATCCAACAAGCAATGGCCTTTATATCAACTAGATCTTAAAAAATGCCTTTCTTCATAGTGATTTGAAAGAAACATTTTAAACGAGATACACTCTGGATATTCTAATATACCTAATATGATTTGCAAACTTTACAAGTCACTTTATGGACTTAAACAAGCACCTTGGACATAGTTTGAGAAATTTCAGTCTACTATTTGCTCCATTGGATTTCAACAAAGTTCAAATGATCACTCACTTTTTATTTTTCATTTTCATGTTGGCATTATTATTCTACTTCTATATGTTGATGATATGATCATTAAAGGTAGCGATTAATAAGGCAATAGAGAATTTAAGCAATTTCTCACAAACTCCTTTAAGATGAAGGATCTTGGCACTCTTATTTATTTTCTTGGGTTAGAAGTATCGTACACATCTGATGGCATCCTTTCAACTCAATGAAAATATATTGAAGACTTACTCAAATAGGCTAATCTCACTGATCGGAAAACTTGCTCCTCTATGTTGGACTATTCCATGGCCGTAACATCGGAAAGAAGATGGTTAAAATTGTAGAAGACTAATTGAGAAAAACTTTGTATGTGCTTCAATTATCCAATGGATAGAAATTTATGAGATTTTTTAAGTGTTTTTGGTACCAAATGTTTATCAGAAAAACCGAACATAGGTACAAATCGACAAGGAATTCGATTTCTTGCCAAGCCTCGCGAATAAGAGAACTGTGACTTAATCCTAATTGTTTGACAGGTTTATCTATCAAACAATAGAACATTCTTGGTATTTGTCAACTTAGTGTCCTTTAGGGATGTTGTTAGGTTCTTGTCATGCAAACTAGATGCATAATTGCTACCTGAGATTCCTAGTTAGATCTGTTTGGAGACTCAAGGTGGTTAGTAACCATACCTACAAAATTACTCCTACCTTTTTCAGGAAAATCGCTTGAAGAGTTACAAGCTCTACACAGAACTCAAAGAACTTGGCGGCTTGTATGAATCCTGATGAGGTACGAAGGATTGTTTAGTGGGGTTATTGAGACTATGGCTTCTGAGAATGCTAAATTCCATAGGGATGACTTGGTTGCAGGATTCATCATCTATAATAAAAACCAGTTTGAGTGTTAAGAACCTTGTTTCTTTCTTGGACAATCAGAAACTTAGGCCTCACGCGATAAACAGTTACAACAGAAGAATGGAGATTAAAAAAAGCATTCAATGTAGATACTGCGATGAACTTGGACATGTGCAGTCTCGTTGCAAAAAGCGCAATATATGCAATTATTGCAAAAAATTTGGACACATCATTCTGAATTGTAGAGTTCCAAAGAATAAACAAGGTCATTCAACATTTGTTACTATGGGCAATGATGAAGAAAAATCCAATGCTAAGGAGACCCCAATTTCATTACAAGCGATTGAAAAGATGATTCAAGACTCAATGCAAGCAACTCTTCTAGGTGTTATTTGTTCTATTTTTTTTTTGTTATCAGGGTATCAGGTAAAGGAAATAAATTTGCTCTTTGGTTCCTTGATTCAACCACCTTTAATCATATGACTGGCCAAAACCATGCATTTTTTGAACTTAAACCTTGCTGCTTAAATAGATCAATTACCACAGTCAATGGAAGAAACCTACCCATTAAAGGAATTGGCATTGTTTGCTTACCCACTGAATCCAACAAATCTATTTGTCTACCTAATACTCTTTATGCTCCTCGCTTAATAGCCGATTTGGTTTCTATTGGACAATTAACGGATCAAAACTGTTTGGTAAAATTTTCTTCTTTTGGTTGTGTAACATCCCACTTCCGCGAGACTCGAACCCGACATCGACGGTGATATCCGAGCCCGCGACCCGCGAGGGTGGTATGCTAGAGCAGTCAATACAGTTTAAAACTTGGTAATATATATTAATTTTTTTTAAAACCCATCGAGTGCGCAAATATCGGTAAATAATTTGGGTTCGTTCTAATCTAAATCATTTTCAATCGTAACATTATTTCGGTAATCAAATTACAATACAACATTAATCAATCGGGCACTCAGCAATACCAGTACAAATCTTGCGGAAATACAAATTTACATATAATTCAAAAGACACAAATGCAGACGTGAACTGATCCCGACCTTAACTCGACTTGCAATCAAGACTATACTCCCGCGCCCAACGGGTACTCTTTGATCCCTGAAAAAATATTTGCAATGTTGGGTGAGTTTGCGAACTCAGTGAGAAACCATCATCGATGGTTCACTCAATTCATGCATATTCAATCAATTTACCAAATATCACATACTATCACAACTCACAAATGTAAAGCGTATCACCTTTCATACCATCCATATTTAGTCATACCATTTATGCAATGAACATGTGACACTTTCATTTTCGTTTCGTTGTTGTGAGTTGAGCCAGTGGCTCTGAAAATATTGGGCTTGAAGCCCTGGTACATTGAGCCTGAGGCTCTGAATACGTTGGACCTGAGGTCCTGTGCGTTGAGCTGAAAGCTCTCATATACGTTGGGCGTGATATGCCCTGATACATTGGTCGCTCGGTCACAACCGCCTTTATCTCGATCATACTTTGATGCATGCAATGAACATGTTCCAATTTCCATTTACAAGTCAATGTTATTTGCCATATCTTCAGATTTTCGGTCCGGTATTTCAATCATATACATTTCCAATTTATTGCATCCTACCATATCACATTGATAGTCACATCCAATGTATCGAATCAGACAATTAACACTTCAATACCAATTTTCCATTTCCTCGGAACTTTGATCCGAGATCTCCAATGTAAACACTCACAAACAATTACACACAAATAGCACTTCGATAACAAGTTTCCAATACTTCGGACACCTATGGTCCGAAATCATTCAAAAACAAACACACATAATCCCTCCATTATCTCCACATGGCATAACCACATCATTTTCATCACATATAGATTGAGGAACCAACTAGGTTACTCACCTGTACTTCCGAGCTAATGCCGGGAAGTCTCTGCAACGTCGGTAGGATGACGTTCCAACTATGCCTCTATAACAAACAGAGAGGAACCCAATCACTAATTATCCAATCCGAACTAGTAATAATGCACATGTAAGTATATAATGCATGTTCATGAGATTTCTGGCCCTAAATCCAAATTTTTCCCGTCTAAAAATTCCCAATTTTTTACAAAATGAAATTCAATATTCTATGCATTCGATACCTCAAGAATCAGGTCAATCGGACGTCGGACGGAAAAGTAATTGATAAAAGAAACAAGAAATCACAAAATAATAATAAAATAAAAAGAACCCAACCAGCCTCGCTGGGGCGAGACGTCGCCCTAGCGAGGCCGATTGATCCGGCCTCGTCGCTAGGGCGAGGCGTCGCCCTAGCGATGCCGTCTGATCGGAGCCTCGTCGCTAGGGCGTCGCCCTAGCGACCGGGCGTGATTCCACAATCCCATTCCCTTTTTCCTGATTTCTAATCCAACTTCCAACACTCATAACTCTTAGCACACAATTCAGAAAAATACAAATTATACCTTGTTGGAAAGATCATAAAAACCTCTACAATTTTCAAGAAGACCATAAAAATCAATCTCACCCTTAAGGGTGTCAAAAATCCCTTCAAAGCTACTGCCTACTCAAATCCCATTAAAACAGAACAGTACATTTTAAATTTCATAACTCTCTGATTCTTCAGCCAAAAATTACCACATAAATAGGCTCAATAAGTTCACAATGTCATCAACAACTTTCATGAACAAGCCAAAATCAAATTCCATTGCTAAACAAGTCAATTAATTCATTCAATGTTGCTGTCCCTGAAATCATTCAATTTGAGCAGTAAACTTATAACAAGCATAACTCCCTGTACACAAGTCAGAAAAATCAGAACTTTATATCCCTGAAAAGATAAATCCTCAAACTTCAATTTTCATGAAGAACTCAATTTCCAATTCAATTTCTAACAATTTCAAAACTGTCATGCTAGTTACTGCCATGATCAGCAATTCCTAACCTAATGCAGGTTCAATGTTTGAAAAATCATAACTCCCAAATCTGACCTCTAAAAATTATACACCATATATCATTTTCAAGATAATTCCTTCCTCTGCAACTTTTCAGAAGATCACTCACACCAATTCAGTTCACATAATTTGCTAAGGGCCCGTTTGGTTCCACTACATTTTTTACATTGTTGTTTTTAGTTTCGCATTTCTCGCTTTTAGTTTACATTTTTTGCTTAAAAAAATGAAAACCTGTTTGGTTGAGATTTGTAACATAAAAACTGAAAATAAAAACCTGTTTGGTTGAGATTTCTAATAAACTTATTATTATTATTATTATTATTATTATTATTATTATTATTATTATTAATTATTAATTATTGTTATAAAATTTCTACTTACTATTATTATTATTATTATTATTTATTGTTAATAATAATAATATTATTAATTAATAATAGTAATTATTATAAAATTTCTACTTACTTTTTATTATTATAAATTTTATTATTATTATTATTAATTAATAATAGTAATTATTATAATTTTATTATTATTATAAATTTGGTTGAGATACGTAATATAAAACCGAAAACAAAAGAAAATTTTATTATTATTATTAAAACTTGAAGGTGTTGAAGATTCAGAATCTGAAGTCGATACGTAAAAGAAAAAAGTTGAATATGTTATGTTTTTGGGAGAAAAAGTTATGGAAACCTGTTTTCAAAAATCATGAAAACGTTATTTTTACGTTTTTATAAATCTGTTGCAGTTTTTTTATTTTTAAAAACAAGAAATACAACAACCCTCGTCCAAACATGTTTTAACAATTTGTTTTTCTTTTTTTGAAAATCACAACAAAAAACAGAAATAAAAAACGGAAACAAACGGGCCATAAAATAGCTTCCAATCCGCAAGCTCACAAACTCAACACTTAGGCTAGGTTTCATCAAAATGCTCAAAACCAGTCAATAGTAATCAGTTCATATCTCCTACTATACAACTCGAAAATTAGCAAGATCAGTGGAAATGGAAAGCTAACTCAATATGCTACAACTTCCATGAAGACCATTTTCCCAAATTACATCTCAATTAATTTAGAAAAATCAGCAAAATAATCAGGTCATATATGTAGGTACTGTTCACAGACCCTACAAACAGAAACTTTCCATGCAAAAATTCACCCTTCTAACTTTACCATTTAACAACACCTATTTCACACAAAGTTGAAGCCAACATCCTAAAGTTTCATTGGGCACAAACCTCACCTCATTTTCTCACCTACACAATTAGTTATGATCAAAACATTACAATAGGTCAAAGATTCATTTTCCAGCTTTCAACATTAACCTAACTCCTATCACTTCTAACATCAATAACACTTCACTAAGCACCCATTTATACCTCTAAATCAACCATAAACTCATCACAACATATACTTATATAGTAGAGCATAAGTTGCAGCACCTACCCATATTATCTTCCTAAGTTTTCCATTCATCAACCTAGCAAAAACTCCATCCAAACCAAGCCAAAATCAATGGAACTATAGTCATTCATTCATCCATAACCAAGTATACATTTAAACCCATTTAAACCTACCCTTATAATGATCAAATAAATGCTCAAAGGATTCCCATGCATGCTTCTAACTACCAAAAGAAGGAAAGCAAACATCAATACTCACCTTAAACAAGTTCAAGCTATCAATTCTCCATGTCTTTAAACTCTCCACACTTCCTACTTTGATACCTCATCCACGACTATTTCCACTACACAAGCATATCATCATCTTCTCAAGGATCAAGCTTGGTCTTAGGTAGGCACAAAGAGAAGCAAGCAAAGAACCAAAGAAGATCTTCTTATATGGGAGAAGTAGAAGCAAATTTGAAGGAGAAGAAGAAATACACCAAGAAGATGAAGCAAGTTACGGATGAGAAAGAAGAATGAGCTTCCAAAGCTTTCCAAATGATTTATTTGTTTATCAAAACAATGAGAAAGTCGTAGGTGCTTGAGTAGAAGAGACAAAGTTAATAATTAAAGGGACACTTGGCCATTTAAATGAAGAAAAGACAAAAATGAGTTAATCCCAATTAATTAAGCACTAATCCCACTTAAACTCTAAACATGGCACTAACATAATTCTCACAATTATTTATTCACTAATCTCATGCCATTAGGCAATCCCTTTTCAGTACAAAAAAGTTCACTCAGCCAGTCAGTTGGAATTTTCCGGTTTGGAAATTTCCGAGAATTTCCCCGAATCATTTTTTTGAAAATTACCTAAATTGTCCAAAATTGTAACACATATGACAGTCCACTCCCAATAATTTTTTAAACACGAAAACCACATTTTTCACTACAAAAACACATTTAGGCCATTTCTGGCGATTTTGCGGTCCGGAATTTTCTCAGGATAATTCCAGAAAAATTCCCATAAATCCCTAAAAATGTAAAACACTCAATGGCACATTCCATATAATTTTTCAAATACAATTATCACACAAATTTCACAAAAGATCTCAATTTGAAACCTAAGCCGGAAAATGTCATGAATGCATGTATGACTATGTGCACAGGCAAAAATCACCATTTATAGAGGCTGTATAATGTACGTTCATGTCGCGATATAAATCAATACTCCTAGCCCGTCCCAATTTACCAAAATACTATTCCCATCGGAGATGGGATGTTACAGGTTGTGATGTACAGGACCTTCAAATAGGACAAGTGATCATGAAAGGGCGTAAACATGGATGCTTGTTTCAACTTGATCTAGATTCTCCTATGTGTCTTACAGTATCACCATTCGATTTTGTTTCACATGAAAATAAAGTTTGGGACCTATGACATCGACATCTTGATCACCCACATGGTAGTAGGTTAGAGTATATGTTCCCTTCCAATTTTGTTCCAGACAAATTGCATGTTAAATATGATATTTCCAAGAATTGTTAGAGCTGTGCTTTTGGAAAAATTTCTAAGCTACCTTTTGTTTCCAGTACTACAAAAGTTGATGCCCCTTTTCATCTAATACATTGAGACTTATGGGATCCTTCACCTGTCTTATCTAGACTTGGTTATAAATATTTTGTATAGTTCATTGATCATTTCATGTGATTTACTTGGATCTATTTCCTTCGAGTTAAATCCGATCTAACTAATATAGTTAAGAATTTTGTTGCCATGATTGAGACATAATTTGGCAAAATCATCAAAATATTTCATTCAAATTCTGGTAGAGAATTTTATGCATCTAATCTTGTATCATTTTTTCAAGCAAAAGGCATTATAACTCAACAATCTTATCAGAGTATACCATAACAAAATGGAATTGTGGAGCGTAAAAATTGTCATGTTTTAGAAATTGCTATAACCATTTTTCAAATCACATGTACCATCTCAATTTTAGGTTGAAGTAATACACACAGCTGTCCATCTCATAAATTGACAACCTTCTCCAATAATTTGTAATCAATCCCCATCCTTTATGCTCTATAATAAAACACCTACTTATGCCCATCTCCTGTTTTTGGTTGTGTATGCTTTGTATTACTTCCTCCTCATGAATGAAATAAATTAACTATAAAGGCTGCTAAATGTGTTTTTATTGGTTATAGTGATAAACAAAAAGGATATGTTTGCTATGATCCACACATTCATCACATATGTCTATCTTGTCATGTCACATTTTTTGAAAACATATACTTTTGTTCTTTATCCCCTAGTTCTGAAGTCACTTGCCAATCTATTTCCTTTTTGCATGATTTTTCCGATTCCTCTCCCAAATCCTAATAACACTACTGTTGAAACAATGTCCACATTGCCATTAAATCATCTTATAACTGTTGGGCCCGGGTCCCGGATCTCCATTCCCGAGGGGACCCCTCGGGCTGCGCTTGCGACGAGCACCTCAAAACGTCGGACCCGATCCCAACGTCCATACATAGTTAGATTCATAATTCACACACAAAGATTCTCATACAATCAAGCGCTTACACATGCATTTAAAACATGAATTAAACACCTCATAAACTAAGGGGCTTCATGCCATTACAATATGAAGAAATTTAACAAGTATGCATAATCATACAAAATACAAAATAAAGTTTCAATCCAAAATACATGAAAATGCTCCATGATAAGATGCTCGGAGGGCCAACCAAAATACTAACTTAATACAAAGCTCCTAACTAGCTCGAAGTTTCCGATGTCTTGCAAGATCAACGATCGGCCTGTTCTTCACCTGAGGAGGGAAAGAAATGGGTTGAGCTACACAGCTCAGTGGCTAATATAATTATAGCCATCGGGGACTAGTACAAAGTCAGGCATATGTACATATATACATTATATATATACAGGCATCAATTCAAGCACTCACATGCTAATCAAGCAATTTATGCATTCAACATAATTAATTCAACTCACAAAACATGTCACAAATATGCTTCATAACAAATAGTTCAAATGCAATGCACATCACATGGCTCGAGGGTTACATGGAAACAAAAGGGAGAAACTGAAGTTTACACCCTGAACGAAATAAGTCCATTCGGATCTCATAGGCTACAAGCGGGCAGCCGGGAGAAGGCTCTTGTCGACGTGTACGTGACGAACAAAATGGTTCCACTCTCGCCCAAACAAAAGCACATAATCATGCTCATAATCATTTTATCATATGGTATGCTTTCATACTTTGCATTTAGTCAAAATGCCATGACCGAAGTCGAGGCATAACATGCTCAGAATCAAAAGTTAATGATATCCATTCTCATAATTCTTTCAAAGTATAAGAAATCAAAATCATTCAAATCATCATGTTTAAACATACATAACATATAACATATATTCATACATAGGCAAGAAATTGCCTAGTCACACAATAACTATAAGTACATTACCCACCTAATATCGCTTGAGTATCCGACTCACTGATGTCCTTCCTCTTGCGATGGAATCGGGTCAGCTTGGTTTCCTAAAACAAACCAAGTTTCCATTCAATCAATATCCACAGAAAATATTCAAAGCTTGGAAATCCAAAATAAAGCACTAAAAGTCTACATTTGACTTCCGCCTAAAATTCCAAATCCTTCGAGGCAAATTCTGAACTTCCCTTCTTCATACAACTTGTAGCCCTTGATCTCTAGTTCACAATGAATCAAAAATTACCTCAATTGGACATCTACATCAAAAGATATGCCCAAAAATACCAAAAATTTCTATTTCGGACAACATGGGACTCGCTGCGGCGAACGACTCTACTTCGTCATGACGCAGACTGTGCTCGCCGCGATAAAGCTGGCTCGACGCGACGAAAGCATTAAATGTGTCCGCGACGACGTGCTCACCTCACGACGTCGCGACATGCACATTTAGCGCGATTGACAGCACGCCATGACGCGGCACCTTCAGGCACGCAGCAGGTGCACATCGTGGCGTCTTTTTCTTCAGACGCCACGCTTGTGGCGTGTTTCATGAGCATCGTCATGACGCGCGGGTCGGAGAGGCGACTCCGAACCCTATTTTTTCTACATTTTCTGATTTCAATCCTTCCCTCAACCAAATGCAACACATCTAAACCTTAGATCAAGTCCTATACTACCTTTCTAGCGCAGCAACAACTCAAAATCAGTCATAAACGCATCAACCCAAGAAATCTAACCATTTTTGCCTTAAAAACCCCAAACCATCGATTACACACATTCATCCTATCTTAGAGCTTAATCCAACCTAAACAAGTTTAAACAGAGTGAAACTTACCCGGAAACACCTCGAATCGTTCGGAAATCACTAAGATCACAAACCCTATTTCTCTTATCTTTTTCCTACACCGACAACACTTCTCCTTCTTTTCTCTTCTCTTTTCCTTTCTTTCTTCTCTTTTCTTTCTCTAATTCTTGACTTAAGAAAAGGCCAAAACACCCCTCCTAGACATGCCTTAAGCTCTCCCAACTAAGCAATCTTCCCAAAATGCCCTCATATAATTTTATCTTATAATTTCCATTTAGACCACATTAAACGCAAATAACCCGCAATTATCCCCTAATCCTCTCAATTTAATCAATCTAAGACATAAACACATAAGTAACACAATTCATGCTTAATGACATCATAAAAAAAATTCAGGATCCAACAGTAACCTGGCAATTAAACTCTATCCATCTATCCAAATCATCTTGTTCTTAAAGAATGTTGGAAAAAAGCAACGAAAGAAGAGCTTCAGGCAATAGAACTGAATCATACTTAGGATTTAATTCCTTATTCACCTGACATGCCTGTCATAGGAAGTAAATGTGTTTATACCATTAAAGTCAAATTGGATGGTTTGTTTGATCGATATAGAGCTCGTTTGATTGCACTAGGATATAAATAGGAATATGGGATTGGTTATGAAAAAACCTTTGCTCTAGTAACAAAAATGACTGCTATTCGTACTCTTCTGGCTGTAGCATCCAACAAATAATGGCCTTTATATCAATTAGATGTGAAAAATATCTTCCTTCATGGTGATTTGAAAGAAACATTTTATATGATATACACTCTGGATATTCTACTACAGATCCTAATATGGTTTGCAAACTTCACAAGTCACTTTATGGACTTAAACAAACAAGCACCTCGGACATACTTTGAGAAATTTTAGTTTACTATTTGCTCCATTGGATTTCAACAAAGTTCAAATGATCTCTTAGTTTTTATTCGTCATTCTCATGTTGGCATTATTATTATTCCACTTCTACATGATGATATGATCATTACAGGTAGCGATCAACAAGGCATTACAAAATTTAAGCAATTTCTCAAAAACTCCTTTCAGATGAAGAATCTTGGCACTCTTATTTATTTTCTTGGGTTAGAAGTATCGTACACATCTAATGGCATCCTTCTAATTTAACGAAAATATATTGAAGACTTACTCAAATTGGCTAATCTCACTAATTGGAAAACTTGCTCCACTCCGATGGATCAAAATCTGAAGATGAGCGATTGCGCCTCTCTCTGATCCTACATTGTATTGTCGCTTAGTGGGAAGTCTCATTTATCTCACTACTACTGGTCCTAACATTTCAAGTGCCATTTAAGTTGTTAGTCTGTTTGTTTCCCAACCAAAATGACCTCATCTTTTAGCTCTTCATTGCATTATTTGCTATTTAAAGGGAACTTATGATCACGAACTCCCTTTTCCCTCCACTTCTTCTCTTACTCTTCTAGCATATAGTGACGCAGATTATGATGGGTGTGTTGGTACACGACGATCTACGACAGGATGGTTCGTGTTCTTGACTAATTCTTTGTTCTCTTAGAAATGTAAAAAGCAGGAACGGGTATTTAAATCTTTTACTAAAGCTGAGTATCGTTCAATATCCTCAGTTAGTTTTGAAATTGTATGGCTCCAATAGCTACTAATGGATTTTGGTATTTCTTATTCTAAACCTGTCACCCATTTTGTCGATAACACAAGTGCTATTAGCATTGCTACTAATCCCATACACCATGAACGCACAAAACACATTAAGGTTGACTGTCATTAGATTCAGGATTTAGTTCATGACAATATTATTCACCTTGCCCACGTCTCATCTTAAGATCAACTTGTTTTCATATTTATTAAGTCTATGTCTTCTATGTGTCATGCTTATCTTGTGAGCAAATTGATGCTTGTTGACAAATGTCATCAATTTGAGGAGGGATGTCAACGTAAGATCAAGGAGAATCACATTACATAAATTGAGAAGATCACGACAAAATATCAAGGATCGTAACAATCAATCCACAGATTTGTAGCTAAAGAAAATATTTAGAAATCTTTGTATTTATGTTGATTTATTCACCTGCCTAGTTTAAACATCAACCTTGTACATAAATTTACCTATATATATCAATACAACTAATCTAATTCATTCAACTCTATTTCAATTATCAAGTAGATAAGTCAACTTGAAATATAGAACTCCCCGAAACCTCTTGTGTAACACCCCACTCCCGTAAGACCCGAACCCGATATCGTTGGTGATATCCGAGTCCGTGCCCCGCGAGAGTGGCATACTACATCAGTCGATTTAAAACTCAGTATACATTTTTTTTTTGGAGCCATTAATTCAACGTTAGCGCGCAAACACAAGAAGTAAATAAAACCCGTGTTCAATATAAACCGCCATTATTACGGTCATCCAAAGAATAATTTACAATCATCAATGCAAGAAACATGAAACCACAATGGGCTCAAGAAAATGCAAAGCCTCAGGATACGTTGATCATGAACACAATTTACTAAGACACTAATGCGCATAACTAACCGATCCCGACCAGCACCCTTTGCTTGCCTACAGAGACATACTCCGTGTCAACTGGGGTATTCTTCAGACCTGAAAAATAGATGCAAATTTTGGGTGAGTTTTATGAACTCGGTGAGAAACCATCATCGATGGTTCACTCAAATCATGCATTACGCCCATGGCGTAAAGACACGATCAAGAATAATCAATTACCAAGAAGCAAATCAATAACAATGTCCAAGAATGTAAAACCATTCACGAGAATTCATGCCATTACAAAAGCAAGACATGTCACGTAACAATCATTTATGCGAATGCAATGCATATGTGACTCTTTCCGCTTATTGAACATTGTGCCCAAGTGCTCATCGGTGTTCATGGGACGCTGTGATTTCTCCCTGCTCGAGGCGGCCAAGATAAAGATGAGAGCTCAAGCTCTTATCAAGAAAATAGCAACTGGGGCACGCCCATTATCCGATCATGCAATTATGCACGCAGCGAGATTCAATGAATGTACGGTGTTTGGCTATAAAGCCCGGTGTATCAAGAATCAATGATATGGCTATAAAGCCCAAAGATAGCAAAGATTCAAGATTTTGGCTATAAAGCCCGAAGACAAGAAAATCAATAAACATACAATAGTCCACTCTTATACATGTCGAAATCATCTGATTCATCATTGCATGTAATTCACGTAGAACATATAAGCAACGAAATTTGAGAAACCAACTAGGTTACTCACTTATTACTCCGAGCTAATGCCGGAAGTCTCGTGACGTCGGTCAATCGACGCTCCAATTGGGCCTCTATATGAATCAGAAAAATTCCTATAAATCTCAAAAAAAATGTAAAACGCTCAATGGCGCACTCAGAATAATTTTTCAAATCCCATAACCACGTTAATCACAATAAAATGCCGTTAGGCCCAATTATCGGGAATGTCATGAATGCATGACCAAACAGTTCGCGTGCACAAATTCATCGAGCACCGATCAAAGATACTGGACACTACTCATACATCCCTATTAGTCTCATCCTATGCCAATTTTACTATTTTACCCTTCCAGGAGGGGGTGGGATGTTACATCCTGGCAACTTGATTTTTCCCCCTTCTCTGTTAAATGATAGTGAGGACACAAAGGACTTCGCAGGTGGACGACAACTGAGAAGATGATAGGAAATACTATAAAGATTGTATTATTTATGTATGTAAGAGAGACAACTTGAGAGAGCTTCCCTCCTGGAAAAATATACAGGCCTAAACAATCCTTCTTTTTAACAAGAATCATAGGACTTGAGAAGGGACTCATACTCGGCCTAATGACCCAGTTTCTAGCAACTATCAAATCTGCCTCTCAATCTCATCCTTGTGATGATGTGTGTGCCTATAGGGACGAATGTTCACAACTTCTGCCCCTTCCTTCAAGTTGATTGCATGGTCATTAGCCCTCTTAGGTAGTAGCTTTTTTGTCTCTTGAAAAACTGACTTAAATCTGAACAAAACAGCTCGCAATTCCTTTTGTTGCGCTGCATTCAAAGTTCCCATTTCTTCATATACAGATCCGTTGATTCCTATGAACTACAACAATCTTTCTACTTCCACTTCCTGGTGCTTGAGTATCTGTTGTAGAGCATGACGAGAAGAGCCTTACATATTAATTCCTTACAAAGTGACTTCTGCTCCCGTTTGGTCGAAGGACATACACATCTTCTTCCAATCAACTCTCACCACTCCTAATGTCTCCAACCATGCAATGCCTAATATTAAATCAGGTCCCCCAATATAGAAAACTTATGCATCTACACTAAACTCTACCCCATTCATTTCTAGTTTTACCTCCTTGTAAACTTCTTGTGAGAAATACTGATGCCCATCTCCCAATCTTACTCAGAAGGTTTGAGTAGGAATAATGGAGATTCCCATAGCTTGCACCAACCTATAGGACACAAAACTATGACTAGCTCCACTATCTACCATAATTAAGATAGGCTTTTCATTAAGCTTATCCATTAAAACCATGGATTTCGTGGGTGAGAATTGAACTTTCCTGATTTCTCTGAACTCAATTGAGTTGCATACTAATTCCCAATCCTCTTGTTGCTCTTCCACCTCTGTTGTTTCTTGATTATTCACCCTATTATTGCCTTTGTCTCCTTCCTAAACAATCAACTTGTATTCCTTGTCTGGACATTGGTGAAGTGGACTAAAAGTTTGGCCACACTTAAAACACAATCCTTTAGCCCTTCTCTCCATAAGTTGTTTGTAGGATAAGTTTCTAGTGCCCCTCCATTTTGGACCATCTTGTTGATTACCATCTGGCATGGTATTTTAGGCAACTCCCTCCTTTCATTCTTAGTGCTTACAGTTATATTGCTCGAGTCAACGGGTCATGGATTTTGAGTCGATTCCTGATTTCTTTACGTAGCGCACCTAGAAAATGGCTCATGAACCTCTCTTTGGGAAAATGGGTGATCTGTAAAGACACTCTCTCTAATTCGTTGATATACCCATCCACAGAGCCACTATGGACCACCGACTTTAGTTGCTCAATCGGTTTCCCTTCATCCTTTCTCCCGTGTTGGTCAAACAAAGAACGCTTGAAATGTTCCCAAGTCATGTAAGGATCGAACTCAAATAAGGTCATGAACTAGTACAATGTAGTTCCCTCCACACATATTCGAACCATTAGCAAGCGAAGTTTTGAAGGAATTTTGTGGACCATGAAATATGATTCAACTTGCATGACCCACGCAAATGGGTCTTGTCTTGGAATGAAGGAAGGTCGACTTGTCGTGTTGAGTTTCTATACTTTTTCCATGCACGCTCTATAGCAGCTAAAGTAGTGTGATCTTCCAGTCTGTAAGATTTTGACTTTTGTTGGTCTGTCA
Organism: Erythroxylum novogranatense; assembly: GCA_029891385.1. Taxonomy (NCBI): domain Eukaryota; kingdom Viridiplantae; phylum Streptophyta; class Magnoliopsida; order Malpighiales; family Erythroxylaceae; genus Erythroxylum; species Erythroxylum novogranatense. The sequence continues at coordinate 852,005 of CM057227.1, read as the reverse complement.
CTAGTAGCAGAAAAAGATGCAAGGTGGGATAACACCGGTGGTCCTTCTCCTTCTTTTCCCCCACTCTACTTCTGTGGGTTTTTGGCCGTAAGAGTTTGAAATCCTTTTCTTAACTCTGACTGTAGAAGATTTTGGGACTTGGCCAGTGACTTAACACTAGTCATTAAGGTACTTACCTGTGTTTTTAGGTCCTTCAACATGGTATCGTGTGACTTAACTATTCTCTCTTGGACTGAGAGAGATCTTGCCTTCTGAGAGACACTTCCACCATATATAATCTAGCCTTCATTCGTGTTTGCATACAATCTCTACCCCTCTGGTTCTCTCAATGAAAGCACCAATTGATAGGAAATACTATAGAGATTGTGTTATTGATGTATATAAGAGAGACAACTAGAGCAAGATCCCCTCCTGGTAAAATATCCAGGCCTAAACAATCCTTCACAATTTAAAAACATACCCCTTCCTTTTTTAGTTCAGCTATATTCCTCCTTACATATTCTCTCTTTTTAACTACCTATAACAAACTCATAATAACTTGCCTACATGGCAAATTCCCGCTTCCCCATCTTGCTTCTACAAATATAAGTTTTAATGGGGTTAGCTTGCTTAGGTAAAATGGGCTGATCATTAGGAGAAGTGCTAACATTGCTAGCAAAGAATGATTTAGATTGAGAAAGCTGTTATTATCTACCTAGTGTTAGTGTGCTGGCATTTCAATTCCACCTTTTTAGTTCAGATTCTTTTCCTTTATTTCTGCAATCGTTGCTTGATTTCTTGAGCTTAGTGGCTGTTAGTAGCAGGATTTTCTCAATTAGTTTATCCACTATGTGAAAGTGGCTACTAGATAGGGAAGTTTGTTATTTCCTCTGTGTATAAATTTTGCAGTTTGAATAAATAAAATGCTTCCTATTTTTCAATCTTTGTTGTCATATTTTCTTTCTTGTATAACTGTTGTTTTCCAACTTTAGTATAGCAACTATGTCTTTCTATTTGTACAACAGTGGTATCAGAGCTTTAGTTGGTCTTATAGGATGTGTAGAAAAGTTTTTTGATTTAGTTTTTAAATCACAAAACGAACGTCCAAAATTTTTAAAATGAAGCCATGACACTTCAGATACAGCATTAGCAACAACGCGGTATTCGGCTTCAGCACTAGAACGAGAAACAATTGGTTGGCGTTTTGAAGACCAAGAGATGAGATTTGAACCAAAGAACACACAATAGTCAGAAGTAGATCGACGAGTATCAGGACATCCTGCCCAATCAACATCAGAATAGACTACCATTTTATCCAAAGAACCAGGAGAGAGTAAAAGACCATGATCAATAGTGTAGCACTTCACTCTCGCGAGACCCGAACCCGACATCGACTGTGATATCCGAGACCGCGAACCGCGAGGGTGGTATGCTAGAGCAATCAATGCAGTTTAAAAAAAACTCATTATGATATTTTTGTTTTTGAAAACAGTCGAGTGCACGGAAATAATAAACGGTTCGGGCCCGTGATACAAAAACCCTTTTCAGTCATACACTTTATCAAAGATCACATTTCAATACAATATTTATCAATTAGGGCCCTCAAACAATTCAGTACTTTTTTTTTGCGGAATATAAATTTACACATAATTCAAAATGACACAAATGCAGACTTGAACTGATCCAGACTTCAAACACCGACTCTCTTGCAGTAATCATACTCTCGTTCCACTAACGGGGTACTTTTCAATACCTGAAAAATAATTGCAATGTTGGGTGAGTTTGCGAACTCAATGAGAAACCATCATCGATGATCCACCCAACGCATGCATATACAATCAATTCATATCATAGCACATATTAACACATTCCAAATTATCCCATGCATTGCCAATTTTATACATATAAGGCGACGCTTTCACACAAATCACATTTTATCATTCATATATATGATGCACATGTGACACTTTTCTATTTTCATTTCGTTGTCAGGACCGTACTTTGAATTGTCCCAAAGGCGGGCATATTGCGCTGAGCCCGAGGCTCGATACTCGTTAGGCGTGATATGCCTCGATACATCGAGCCGTGGCTCAGTAAACATGGACCAGAGGTCCTGACGCTGAGCTTAAAGCTCATATACGCTAAGCATAGCTCGATCATCGAAGTGAAGCTCTAATTACGCTAGCTCCACCGGTCACAACCGCCATTATCGATCATGCAATTATGCATGAATGCATATGCCTCGCTTTACAATAATTTGTGTCACAACCTAATACACTAAGTCCAATTTTGCACTTAACCAATTCACTTTCAATTATGCACATTTAACACTTCTATAACACATTCCAAATATTTCAACACCGTGGTTCAAATCAATCAAAACAAACACATAATCCTTCCTTAACTCCACATGGCAATCGTACATGAAATTAAACACATATAGGTTGAGAAACCAACTAGGTTACTCACCTATTACTTCGAGCTAATGCCGAGAAGTCTCGCTACGCCGGTCGATCGACGCCCAGCTCGCCTCTATAAGAATCGAGAATAAAACGATCACTAATTGTTCAATCCGAACTAGAATGATGCACATGTAAGTGTAAAATGCATGTTCATGATATTCTGCCCTAATCTCATTTTTTTTAATTAGAAAATTCGCTTAAAATTTGAAATCCAATGGCGCCGACGACGCCAATTTGGTCCCAGATAGGTCCCCAATTAAATAAAATAGTGAGTAAAGGCTCTGCTATTACGAGCCCACGTCAATTTTCCGTCCACAAATCCCCAATTTCTCAAAAAATGAAATTAAATAATCAATGAATCCAATGCCTCAAGAATCAGGTCAATCGGTCGTTGGACGGAAAAGTTATTCACGAAAGAAACCAAAATTCAAATAAAACAATTAATATATCTATATCTATAAGCCCTTATTTCCTCCTTTTTTTTTCCTGTTTTTCAACCAAATTTCAATCCTCTATAACTTTTTGTACACAATTCAGAAAATTGCAAACCATACCTTGTTGGAAAGATAATGAAACCCTCTACAAGTTGCATTTAGACCATTTAAATTAATTCCACCCCTAAGGGTATCAAAAATCCCATGAAAGCCACTGCTCACTCAAAGTCACTCAACACAGTACAGTATCTTGTAAATTCAGTAACTTTCATTATATTCAGTCAAAAATTACACAATAAATATGCTCATCAAGATCACAACGTTATATAAAACTTTCATGAATAACCAAAATCTCAATTCATTTACTAACTAGGTCAAATAATTCACCGAAGCATCTATCTACTAAACTATCCCGATCTGAGCAGTAAATTTCCAACCAGTATATCTCCTAGCACAAATGTCAAACAAATCACTACTTTATATCCCTAAAAAGATAAGATCTCAAAATTCAATTTTCATGGAGAACCCAAATTCCAATTCAACCTCTAACAATTTAAAATCTGCCAAACAATGTACTGATCAGGGAAGCAGTGAGAAACCTAATGTAGGTTCAGTTTTTGAAAATTCATAACTCCCACATATGATCTCCAAAATTACATGCCATATACCATTTTCAAGATAAATGTGTCCTATACAACTCTCCAGTAGATCACTCAAGCCAATTCAATTCACAAAAATTCTTAAAATTTCTACTAATCAGAATGTGCATCAAATCTGCCATTTCAACTAGGTTTCACTCAATGCATTAAAACAGCCAACAGTCATTAGTCCATAACTCCTAATATACATATCGAAAAATTGCAAAATCAGTGGAATTGGAAAGCTAACTTAATAGGCTTCAACTTTCATTTAGTCCATTTGTCCTAATTGCTTCTCAATAAATTCGAAAAATTAGCAAAACTCTAGGGTAGGGTTTCGGTTACTGTTCATTCCAGTCAATAGCAGTAACTTTCCAAGCCAATTTGCAACCTCTTACAGCTAAAATTGGACAACACCTATTTCACACAAAAATGTAGCCAACAAACCAAAGTTTCATTTGGAACTAACCTCAACTCATTTCTATAACCACACAATTAGTTATACTCAAAACAGTGCAGTAGGTCAAACTCACATTTTCAGCTATATTACACAATTCCTCTTCCTATCATGTCAATTGAACTTCTAACACCATAAGTATTCCAATAAAGCATAAAAATCAGTATCTATAACATTCATACATTCACTAGGGCTAATATTCACAAATTGGCAGCATTAAACTCTCACTTTATTTGCAAGATTAGTCATCATCTACCATCCAAATTCAAAGCTAAACATTCATTCAATCCTAACTACTCCATCAATCATCAATCAAGTCATATTCAACATACCCTTACCCACCAAGTCAAGCAATAATTATCATCAAATTAAAGCATCAATCAACATAATAAACACACCAAAATTCCCATTAAATGTTTCTAACACCTATGATGTATTAAACTACAAAATCAAGCATAATACAATTCTTACCTATTTCAAGCTTCCATCAATTTCTTCTTCACTTTTCCCAATTTCTTTGCCAATAACTCTTTTATTCCCCCACACCAAACATGACCATCATCATGATAAGAGAAATAACTTGATGACAAGTAGAAGAACTCTTGAGTTTTGGAGGAAGAAAGGAGAAAAACAATGGAGAGACAAAAGCAAGGAGTAGGTTTCGGTGGAGATAAACATAAGCCAAAAAATGATAAGTTTCCTTCTTTAAATGAAGCAAATCCGTAGGATGAAGCAAGGAGGCATTAAATGGTGTGGATAGGTGGCAAATGGAGAAGAGATGAAGAAAAGTCAACCAACCAATCATAATTTGATAAAACAATTAATCCAAAAACAATTAAACTCCACCAATTTCGGTTCCCACTAGTTTTGTGGGTCCATTTATGGGTCCCACCAAGATATTTAATAGTTTAGTCCCAAATAACAGTAGAAAATTAACCGGTTCACCACTTGGCGATTTTTTTTTCGGTCCGGGAATTTTCTCCAAAAAAATTCAGAAAAATTCCTAAAAATCTCGTAAAATATAAAATAGTCAATAGATCAGTCAAAATAATTTTTCAAACCCAATAACCATGTTAATCCCAATAAAAGTGCATTAGGCCCAATTACCGGGAATTATCATGAATGCATATGAGAATTCCATGTGCACAATTGATATCGTATCAATCTTATTATGCATTTAACAAGATACTAATTATTCCCTATCAATCCCATCCTATGACAAATTTTCTATTTTACCCTTCCAGTAGGGGGTGGGATGTTACAAATAGTACCCTTAATATACCGCAAAATACTTTTTACGACTTTCATATGACTTGTGTCACGGGCATGCATAAATAAAAAACTTCTTTGAGCAAAGAAAGGCTAGGTCAGACGGTGAAAGTGAGGTATCAAGAGCGCCAACAATACTACGATATTCAAAGAAGATCGATAAAGGTTCACCATCGCTAATGATAACTTACACTTAGAATCAACAGAGTGGAGATGTAATTGGCGATGAGACATATGAAAACGGTCAAGTAGTTCTTGAGCATATTTGGACTGTGATAAAAATAGGCCAGAAGGAGAATGACTAACAGAAATACCCAAAAAATAGTGCAAATTACCCAAATATGAGATGGAAAACTCTTGTTGTAAAGAATTAATAATGGAAGATAATAATCACGCCGTGGAACTTGTAAGAACAATGTCATCCACATAAAGAAGAAGAATAGCCATGTCCTGACCTTGTCGAAAAACAAACATAGAGGAATCAGCTTTACTATTAACAAATCCCTTTGAACATATGAAAGAAGCAAACCGGTGGTACCAAACACGTGGTGTAACATCCCGTTACTGTCAGCAAGGGTATTTTGGTAATATAGAGACCGATCGAATCGATCGGAATATGATTGAGTGAGTAATTGGGTTCAAATGATTGATTTAGAATAATTTAAGTGTAACTGGTATTTTATAGTGGCTTATAGGAGATTTCCGGGAAATTCAGGAGATAATGCCTCGACCGAAAATATTGGAGAAACCGATCGATCGATTTGATAAGATCGAAAGAACTGTCTGATGGCAATGGAAAAGTTAGAGTGGACTGATAGGAAATACATATCCGAGTCATTGAAATTTAGAGATGAAATTTGGACCGAAATTTGGAGACCTTTGTCTATAAATAGCTAGGTTTGAAAGAAATTTGGGAAATTTTGGCTAAGGCATTTACGAGTTCTCTTCTTCCCTCTTCGGTGTCTTGCGATTCCTCCCATCGGTGAGAGATCCTTCGATTTCTTCTCATGGTTTCTTCCTAGTATGCTAGGCTAACTTGTTTACTGTTATTGACGAAGGATTGAGAGGCTGTAAGTGGAGAAATCGTTGATTGCAAGGATTTTAGGGTTTACGGTGGAATCGTAGATTTGAGCTTGATTGGTAAGTGTTTTTGTGTTTAATGTTGTTATTAATGGTTTCTATAGCAATTATGGCATTTAATGTGGTTGATTTGGGGTAGTTGAAAGTATTAATGGACGTTTTTAGTGAGAGAAATGGTCGGAAATCGATCAAGAAGACGACTGGTCTTCGCGACGTCGCGACGAGCATCGGTTGCTAGGGCTTCGTCATGATTTAATAAAATTGAATTGAGTTAAATGTATTGGTCGCGACGTAGGCAAGAAGACGTCGCGGCGAGTCATAGTGGAGACGACGCCATGTGAAGCGTGCCCTCTTTCGTCGCGGCGAACGCCGGAGGTCATGGCGAGAACCTATTTTTATGGATTGATTGTATTTAATCGGACATAATTTCATAGAGACATATGCATTCTTGTCATTGTTTAATTGAGCGATTAGTAATGGGTGCATCTTGTCATCGTTATAGAGGCACCGATTGGATCGTCGTTCCACGGACATTCTTTGGGACTTCGTGCAATAGCTCTAAGTAACAGTGAGTAACCTAGTTGGTTTCTCAAATTCTCGAGTGTCTAAATGTTCACCGTAATTTACTTGATAACGTGAAGTACATGATTCTCAATTATATGTGATTGATTGCCTTGTATTATTATGAAATGTAAATGACCGAGTTGTATGTTCTTCTTGTATAGAATCGAACAATGTGAATTGCAATGTATGATCGCATGACCATCAAAAGGGTGCGATTGAATTGTATGTGTTATCTTGATTGGATTGGATTATTGCATTCTTCGACATTGTTACCTTCGGGCTTTTATAGCCATATATCGAGCTCATGAATCTTGAATTTATCGAACATCGCATTGCATGCATAAATGCATGATCGATAAAGGATCGTGACCCAAGTTGCTAATTTCACCGAAAAGAGCCTAGAGTTCAACATCGATCGTCTTGCTTAGCCCTTAGAGGGGAGAAATCTCGACGCGGCCCCCATCACATCGATCGAGCACTTGGGCACAACATCAATAACCGGAAAGAGTCTCATATGCATCATATACATGATCGATCGAATCGCCAAATTGTGTGACGACATCGAATCGCATGCGATGCCATGATTTATCAGTAAATTGTGATGTAATATCAGAAATCGCTCTACGCCATCAGATATTATTGCTAATGATATCAGATATCGTAGCAAACTATTATAGATCATCGTATAATCGTTATATAATATCGTTAATTGTTATTCTTGTGTCGTCTTTGCAATGATTGTAATGCATGATTCGAGTGAACCATCGATGATAGTTTTCACCGAGTTCGCAAACTCACCCAACATTGCAATTATTTTCAGAATCGAAGAGTACCCCGTTAGCAAAACGGAGTATGGCGCAGATTCAAGTGAAGGTCAAGTCGGGATCGGTTCGTTATTCGCATTGCACGCCTTTACTTTTGTACTAAAATGTTTATTATGTATTTGTAAAATTGACCTAAGTGGCTTTTGAAAATGAGTGTATCCTATTGGGACGGATTGAATGAGTACCCAAATTGAGTATAGAATTCAGCGCATTTGTTATAGAAAGTAATGTACCGATTTTACGGCGAGTGTTCTAAGACGCCACCCTCGCGGGTCACGGGCTCGGATATCACCATGGATATCGGGTTCAGTCTCGTCGGGAGTGGGGTGCTACATTTAGGTATCGAGCCCGTAAGTACAATCTTACATGGGCGCTCGAGAAAATGTGTCTAGTGCATGCATCTAAGTCGTGTCATAGCAGACAACAGGTAACATCCCGTTATCGAAGTAACGTATATCTCAGAAATGGATCGGGTCAAAGTTAAGTACAAAGCTAATGTGAATTGTGCATGCATTATAATTTCTGTACTCATCGGTACATGATTATTTATGACATAAACATATGAATATACGTACATGTATGACATTTCCGATTGAATTGTGAAAATTGGAAATTGTGTGATAAGTGTATAAATGAGGTTTTGAAAATGGAATTAGAAATGAAACTGGTTTTGAATATTGGAAATTGAAATTTGAGTGTAGGAATATGTAATTCTAATTTTGTGAAATTATAGGAACTTTCTTGGAAATTTTTAGAGAATCGAGTCGGATAGGAAAAATGATATAATGACTGATAAATTAGATTTCGGGTCCGTGATTGATTGGCAATTGATACGAGACATTTTGAGTTATGACTTTAGGATTTATTATTTAATTGTTATTGCGAATCGGGAGAAATTAGAATCAGAAATTGGATTGAGGTGGTTCAGATTTGGACTTGTGGCAATTAAATTGCCAAACAAGCCCTAAGTCTCTTTGTATATATATAAGTTAAAACCTTTGAAAATCGTCATCGACGGTTTTCCTTTGTTTTCAAAGAAAAGGGAGTTGTGCGTGGGTGAAGATAGCTTGATTTTGGAGATTCTTCGAGGAATTTTGAAGATTTAAAGTTAGAATCAAGTAAGCTTCTTCTTCTTTATGCCTCAATCGCTTAATTTGATCATTGATTGAGTTATGAAATTGTTTAGAGATTGAAAGTTACGGAAGTTAGGTTTTGAGAAAACGTTGATTTTGATTTGGGTTTTAATGAATAATGGTTATCTCGATGGATTTAAGGTTAGAAATGAGTGGAGTGTAGTATATGTAGTTGATCGGGAGTAATCTGTAGTGTTTTGGATGGATTTAAACCGGAAGATCTCGAGAAATTTCGGTTTCTATCGCGATTCTGCGATCGCACGCCATGACGATGTGATGAACACGCCATGGCGAAGCCAACCCAAATGGCACGTCATGACGATAAGGAAATAATTTAATTTATATGCCGCTGATTTAACAGAGGATTTTACGCCGCGGCGAGAGGCTAGCATGTGTGGATTCGTCGCGGCGAGGTCACGTGAATCCGAAGAGAAATGGTTTATTTTAATTGGAAATTTTGAGGATTCATTTCTTATAAATTTGGTTATTGAATCAATTGAATTTCTGAGACTGGGAATTGCAATTAGAAGAAATGAAATTAAGTGATTTTAAGGTGATTGTTACAAGTAATGTGTTGGAGGTTTGATTTCAAATGAATTGGTCCCTTAGAAATTAATTAGAAAGTAGAGACTGAGAATTTGGAATTGATAAGATGAGAATTTGGAATTTAATCAGAGGATTATCAGAATCGAGTGGCAATGAATAGTGAATGTGATTTCAATCGAAATGTGACTTTAGAATATGAAATTTGTACATTGAATCATGGTATTAGGAATTGCTATTGGTCAGAGGAAAGAGAATTGAATTGGGAATACTCGGGAATAGGATCGGAAATGTCATAACATGTATAGTATTTATCGCATTTGTTAAATATGTTTATTGATCATTGAAATTGGTATAATTGGTAATATGAGATTTATTTGATTGGTATAGAGGCACCGATGGAGCAATTCCACGGCGATCTTTGAGACTTCAGTGTAGTTTCGAATGCAAGTGAGTAACCTAGTTGGTTTCTCAACCTATATGTGGTTAATTTATCGCATGATGCCATGTGGAGTTAAGGATGGATATATGTGATTGCTTTTGATTGATTTGGACCATGGGTGTTGAAATCTGAAAATGTGAGATTGAAGTGTTAATGTGAATAAGTGTTTATGAGTGCATAAATGCCTCAAGGTAAATGATGGTAAATGCATATAATTGCAATACCGGACTAAAGGTCCAAGAAAGGAGATATGATCAGATAATGTGAAATGACTGAAAATGGATAGGAACATATGCATTCATGCATAGTTAAATGATTAGATTTAATGATAGTTGTGGACCGAGACGCCATCAATATTTGAGGATGCCGCGGTAAAACCCAAGAACACACGCCGCAAGAAACTCGCAAACACCTACGGGTGGGGTGTGGGGTCTATTATGTGAAAGGGATTAGTGCATACCCGAGGGCTCTCCTATCCCTAATGTGAGTGGGCGTAGTGCATACCCGAGGGCTCTCCTACTTGCCAAAAATGTGATTCTCGATTTGAATGCGCCGTCACAACAACGAAATGAGAGTGAAAAGCGCCACATGTGCATCATATATGTATGAATGATTGGAAATGAATAGAATGAGAGGCTAAGGCCTTATTAATGTGACATTGAGTGTGTGTGACGATGTGACTTATGAATTTGTTAATATGTGAAATAAATGTGATTTGTGTATATGCATGAGTCGAGTGAACCATCGATGATGGTTTTCACCGAGTTCGCAAACTCACCCAACATTGCAATTGTTTTTCAGAAATCAAGAGTAACTCGTTAGACCAACGGAGTATGATCGCCGCTAGCAAGGCGTAGTATCGGGTTGGGATCGATGTCGTCACATCTCGCATTAGTATAGTGTTCTATTTAGCGGGCCCTAGGGTAATAAATGTAAAAGTGTATCGTGTTTTCAGGTTATCGAATGTGTTCGTAAATGGCATTGGAACCCACTAGGGTCATGCCTTTCGCTTATGTGATCGATTGAGCACTATTGAGTGCTAATTAATGACCGAAAGTGTTTAGTATTTGAAAAATGTTGTTGAAATAAATCGGCCCAAAATGTTATTGTTTTCACAAGACTCAACTGCTTTTTGAAAGAAAATGTCATAGTGAGGTTTTAAGTGTATTTGATCGCTCTAGCATGCCACCTCATGGTCACGGGCTCGGATATCACTGTAGATGTCGGGTTCGGGTCGTGCGGGAGTTGGGGTGCTACACAGTGACAACTGATCCCTAGTCTAGCATATGAGTCACATACATGAGCATGTATCAGTCGTTTAAGCGATTAGAGATAGTGAGGAAAATGATAATGTGTGAGAATGTGATAAAAGGAAGTTGTGTACATCATGAAACCGAAAAGAGTATATGGTTTGATTTGATAAGTGAAGATTTGTGTCTTGGTATCGCCGGTTATAGTATGAAATGCACTATGAGAGTTCTCATTGAGTATACTTTTGGAATGTGAAATAGAAATAAAGTGATAGTTATGGATTGAGAGAGGAAAATGAGAATAGAAATATGATGAAAATGAAAAGAGTTCAAGTGTATATTGTGGATGAAAAATAAAGTGTTCTATGTTATAGAGAAGTTGCAATTGGGATTGATTACCGTGATGAGAGTTATAAATCATGATTTATGACTGAGAATCAATTATCTTAGTAAGAAATCAAGAATGATTGTATACAGTGATGATATTGAGTTGAGTGTGAAAAGTTCGTGAGTATGAGACAATTATGAAAAGATTAAAGTGTAAAATACTGATAATAACAGGTGAAAGAGTGGATAGGGTTCAGCTGATTTGTCTAAGTGAATACACACCTAATCATGGAGCCCGTGACAAGTGGAAATATGGAGCGTAAGTGTCTTATTTGTGAAATGGCATGAGAATAAATTAATGAGTTAGTGGATAATTGCCAGTTCGATTCTTATAGAATGAAAGTGTTTATAGTGATCAATTGGAAATGAATAGAGATTGTATTCGATCCTCTCGCACGAGGTCGGGTGCAAAAAGGAAAGTTGTTGAGCTCATATTTGATTTCCACTGGAAGTGTACATTTGATAGTGGGATCACCCTTATGGGTGAAATGATTGGGCATAAGTGAATAATATGTGTGAATATGTTATAGGAGGAAATTAGGTGGCCTATTAAATAAGCCCCGATTATTATTCCTGTGGCCCCAAGCTCGAGATGAGTTAGGGCAAGGCACGAGAATGTTTGTAGTGATCAATTGAGAAAGAAGTGAGACTATTAATGATCGAGAGCTGGTACCAAAAAGAGAAAGGTTATCGAGAATTAAATGAGATTAAAGTGTCCTTAGTAGTATAGGCTACTAATGGGTAAACTGATGTAAGTGTATATTCAGATATGATGTGATGATTATAGCGATGCGTTCAAGATATTAAAGTAAATGACATTATTTAAATGCTCTGTAGAGCCTCATCATAAGGAATGTTATAATCTTGTAAGGCATGGCATGAATCGCTCCTATTGGAATAAGAGTGGTGATCGATAGTGAGGAGAGATAGTTGATTGACAAGATTTTATGAACAGTGTTAATGAGTGATAAGGTTTGATCCGATAATTTGACTTGAGAGTGACCATTGAAGAGATACACTTTGAAATGAAGTAAAAGTTAATTTTTGGAGTCCTCATCCTAGTGAAGACTCAAGTGTAAGAGATACCATATGTTACTGAAAATGTGTACATTATGTTGATGAGATGACTCTAATTGTGTAAGAGAATTACTGAATATCAAGGGAATGTTAGCTGCAGATGTGAAAAGAAAATAGAGTTGTATATGTTTGTGTTGTGTTTCGAAAGTATAAAAGTGAGTGATATAAATGTGAAGTGAATGAGTTAAATGTGATAAGTGTTAGTGATTGCACCAAGTGTGTGGTATATATAAATGTGAATACTTGTGATTGAGAATTAGTGTATACAATTGTGAGTAAGTGCTCTGATTGTGACAAGCGAGTAAAGTGATATATAAATATATGTGTTAGTGATTGTGCAAGTGTGAGTGAGTATAGCGGTGAGATAAATGTCTCGAGAGGCTGTGAATAATGTTCGAATATGATAAGTGTAGTGAAATGAGATACATGTGATTGATTGTGCAAATGTGAACATTTGTGACTGTGATTGAGTGTATAAAATTATAAGTAGCGTTCCAACTGTGATAAGCGAGTGAAGTGCTAGATATATGTCGATAAGTGCTAGTGGTGTGTAAATGTGAGTAAATGCTTAGTACAATAATAAACGGTAATTAAACCGTTGTGGTGGAGCTTAGTGATCGAGCTTTGAGCTCGATATCGTTGAAACGGCCTATATTATAACGGCAAGAAGGCATACCCGTAGGCTCTCCTACTTGCCAAGAATGCGATTAGTGTAAAAGGGAATGGTGCATACCCAGGGCTCTCCTATCCCTTATGTGAGTGGGTAGTAGTGCATACAGGAGGGCTCTCCCGCTTAGAAAATGTGATCGGCAGAAAAGTGCCCGAATCGACAAGGAAATGCTCACCACAACAAGATTATAAATGGGAATTTGTTTACATTAAGCATCGGATGTGTTGTGAGTGATACATTGTGATAGTGTGAAAGGCGTTACGCCTCATATGTGTAAAGTGGCAATGCATGAGAGGAAGTGAATTGTGAGAATTGCTCAGTGATATGGTTAAATTGTGATTATAATGAAACGTGAAATTGTCTGATAGTGTTCTGATTGTGTATTGTAGCTGTGTTGTGAAAATTGAGAATCAATGCAATTAAGTGACAAAATGTGTAAATAGATCGGTAAAATGTTTTATGGACTGGAATAATAAACAGTGTTAAGATATGATAGATATGTTTCTGGTACCGAATGTGAGGTCGTGCGATTAATTATAAAGATGTGAGTGAGAATCAGAATAGAAGGGAGCGGGTTAATTCCCTTATCTGAGATCTATTGTATATGAAATTTCGAGGATGAAATTTTAATTAGGAGGGGTGAATTGTAACATCCCGTTACTGTCAGCAAGGGTATTTTGGTAATATAGAGACTGACTGAACTGATTGGAATATGATTGAGTGAGTAATTGGGTTCAAATGATTGATTTAGAATAATTTAAGTGTAATCGGTATTTTATAGTGGCTTATAGGAGATTTCGGAAATTAGGAGATAATGCGGGATAGGAAATATTGGAGAGCGATCGATTGATCAGTATAATCGAAAGAACTGTCGATGGCAATGGAAAAGTTAGAATGGTGATAGGAAATACATATCCGAGTCATTGAAATTTAGAGACTGAAATTTGGACCGATTTGGAGACCTTTGTCTATAAATAGCTAGGTTTGAAAGAAATTTGGGAAATTTTGGCTAAGGCATTTACGAAGTTCTCTTCTTCCCTCTTCTGTCTTGCGATTCCTCCCATCGGTGAGAGATCCTTCGATTTCTTCTCATGGTTTCTTCCTAGTATGCTAGGCTAACTTGTTTATCGTTATCGTGAAGGATCGAGAGGTCGTAAGTGGAGAAATCGTTGATTGCAAGGATTTTAGGGTTTCTGGTGGAATCGTAGATTTGAGCTTGATTGGTAAGTGTTTTTGTGTTTAATGTTGTTATTAATGGTTTCTATAGCAATTATGGCATTTAATGTGGTTGATTTGGGGTAGTTGAAAGTATTAATGGACGTTTTTAGTGAGAGAAATGGTCGGAAATCGATCGGAGAAGACGACTGGTCTTCGTGACGTCATGACGAGCATCGGCGTTAGGGCTTCGTCGCGATTTAATAAAATTGAATTGAGTTAAATGTATTGGTCGCGACGTAGCAAAGAAGACGTCATGGCGAGCCGAAGTTAGACGCACGCCGCGGAGAGCGTGCCTCTTTCGTCGCAGCGAATGCCGCGAGGTCGCGCGAGGAACTATTTTATGGATTGGATTGTACTTAATTGGACATAATTTCACAGAGACATATGCATTATCGCATCGTTTAATTGAGCGATTAGTAATGGGTATCTTTGTCATGTTATAGAGGCACCGTTGGATCGTCGCTCCACGGACATTCTTTGGGACTTCGAGCAATAGCTCTAAGTAACAGTGAGTAACCTAGTTGGTTTCTCAAATTTTCGAGTGTCTAAATGTTCACCGTAATTTACTTGATAACGTGAAGTACATGATTCTTGAATTATATGTGATTGGATTGCCTTTGTATTATTCTTGAAATGTAAATGATCGAGTTGCATGTTCTTCATCAGATAGAATCGAACAATGTGAATTGCATTGTATGACTGCATGACTACTGAAAAAGGGTACGATTGAATTGTATGTGTTTATCATCGGACGGATTGATTATTCTTGATCGACATCGTTACCATCGGGCTTTATAGCCATATCTCGAGCTATGAATCTTGAATTTCTTGAACATCGCATTGCATGCATAAATGCATGATCGATAAAGGATCGTGACCCAAGTTGCTAATTTCACCGAAAAGAGCCTAGAGCTCGAACATCGCATCGTCTGCTTAGCCCGAGGGGAGAAATCTCGACTTGCCCCCACATTTCATCGACCGAGCACTTGGGCACAACATGAATAACCGGAAAGAGTCTCATATGCATCATATACATGATCGATCGAATCGCCAAATTGTGTGACGACATCGAATCGTGCGATGCCATGATTTATCAGAATTGTGATGTAATATCAGAACCGTTTCTACGCCATCAGATATTGCTAATGATATCAGATCTTGTAGCAAACTATTATAGACTATCATCGTACATCGTTATATAATATCGTTAATTGTTATTACCGTGTCGTCTTCATCGTAATTTGCGTAATGCATGATTTGAGTGAACCATCGATGATGGTTTTCACCGAGTTCGCAAACTCACCCAACATTGCAATTATTTTTCAGAATCGAAGAGTACCCGTTAGCAAAACGGAGTATGGCGCAGATTCAAGTGAAGGTCGAAGTCGGGATCGGTTCGGTTCCGCATTGCACGCCTTTACTTTTATACTAAAATGTTTATTATGTATTTGTAAAATCGACCTAAGTGGCTTTTGAAAATGAGTGTATCCTATTGATCGGATTGAATGAGTACCCAAAATTGAGTATAGAATTTCGCGATTTGTTATAGAAAGTAATGTACCGATTTTTCGAGCGAGTGTTCTAAGACGCCACCCTCGCTGGTCACGGCTCGGATATCACCATGGATATCGGGTTGGTCTCGCTGGGAGGGGTGTTACACGTGGCGCTGTTTGAGCCATATAAAGCCTTGTTGAGCTTGCAAACATAATCTGGATGGCTAGTGCTAACAAAACCAGGAGGTTGTTTCATAAAAACAATCTCAGTTAGAAAGCTATGAAGGAACGCGTTTTTGACATCCAATTGATGAATTTGCCAATTCTTGGATAGTGCATAACTCAAAACGGTGCGAATAGTGGCAGGTTTCACCACAGGGCTATATGTGTCACCAAAATCAACTCCAGGCTGTTGATTGAAACCTTGTGCAACAAGGAGAGCCTTGTATCTTTCTAAGGAGCCATCAACATGTTGTTTAACTTTAAAAACCCATCAAGAACCAATGACATTAACATCAGGTGGTCGAGGAACAAGAGTCCATGTCTCATTCTTGTTTAAAGCATTTATCTCCTCTTGCATAGCAGCTTGCCAATTGGGATCCTGACATGCTTCGCGAAAGGACCGAGGTTCCTGAGGAAAAGCATTAGAAATAATGCCATGTAAAGAAAAAATAACTTTAGGTTTTCTGGTACCATCTTGTGTTCGTGTAACCATGGGATGGCGTAGGGGTAAAGTGTGATCTGGGGACCAAGATGAGGTGATATTATCACGGGAGGCAGACATATGGGCAGTAGATGTTGGTGATGTAGTGTCAGAGGCAGAAACTGATATGGATTGTTCAGGTGTTGAAGGGCAGGTAGTTGGTCTTGCTGAAGTGGTATCATAGTCCTGAGATGATTGAGACATGTTAGAATTAGAGTGACTAGAAATTGCTGAAGGAATAAGATCTTGGGGATTGGGAATGGGAATAGAAGAAGTGGGTGAAGGGGTTATTGAATGAGCAAAAGGAAAAGAATGCTCATCAAATATGACATGACGGGACACAATGACTTTATGGGTATTGAGATCGTAACATTTGTAACCTTTTTGGTGTTGAGGATATCCTAGAAAAACACATAAAGTGGATCGAGGTGACAATTTATTTTGGGCTTGAGAAAGCAGGTTTAGATAACAGGCACACCCAAAAATCTGAAGATAATCATAAGATGGCAGTTTAAGGTAGAGAGTCTCATAAGGAGATTTATAATTTAGTAAAGGAGTAAGTAGAAGATTAAGAATATGATTAGCTGTAAACAGTGCTTCAACCCAAAAAGAAGAAGGCATGGAAGCTTGGATTAACAAAGTGCGAATCATATTTCCAATAGTGCGATTAATGCTCAACTTTTCCATTCATTGTGAAGTGTATGGACATGAAAACGAAAATGAATGCCATTAGATTGGAAAAAATTCCGAAAGAGAGAATTAAAATATTCAGTACCATTGTCACATTGGAACATTTTAATGGTGGCATGAAATTGATTTTTAACAAGAGCATGAAAATGAAGAAAGTGAGTGTTGCAATTTCAGGTGCACCAGAGGAGTCCCATCAGCAAGCGACCCTAATGAGCAAAGTCCGTAAGAGTTTGACGGCCCAACCAGCAAAGTGACATCAAACATGTTCCATTCCACCTAACGGAGGCGGCAAAAGGTGGCATCCACCAAAGATAGCATCACTTCTCGAGTAGCAAAGACGCGAGTTAAACAAATACCAGCCAAGCTCCGGATTAATAATGTAAACACGAGAGCATACGGTTATGGTAAGAGAATAACGGATTATACAAATTGTTTTAATGAATGTAATGATAGCGTTCATTTATATTAACACTGGAATGAAAGAAAGGATACGATTAATGAAAAGAAAGTTATAGCCTACTCTCTTTCTCTCTTTCCTCCAATTTTTCTACGCACCAGATCATCTGGTGCTTTCATCGACCTCCATGGATACACCACCGCCATGGGTTCAGATTTTTGCAGGATACCCCGTTGGTATTGACACTCGCCACGGACCATTGAAAACCAAACTCATCATCGGCCGATGGAACGGAGGCTGTCCTTCCCATAGCCAACCCTCCTCTTATTCGGTCTCTTAAAATTGATCTTCCCAAATTCCATGGCGATGACGCCACCTTTGGTTGGGTGTATCGTGCTAATCAATATTTCAACTCGCATGACGCTCCTCTTGATCAACGCCTTCCTATCGCGTCCCTCCACATGGATGGCCCCGCCTCTCTTGGTATCATTGGATGCATGTCAATGGCCTCTTGACCACTTGGCCCGCCTTTATCAAGTCACCGTCTTGTCGCTTTGGGCCCTCCTTTACGATGATCCTCGTGGTGCTTTGGTTGTTACACAAACTACCACCGCTATGGATTATCGGCTTTTGAATTGTTGTCACGAAGGTGCATGGCATCTCTAACCTTTTCTTGTTAGCATCTTTGTGTCCGCATTAAACCTGAATTGAAACGTGAGCTCCAGATAGCCCAACCTACCTTCCCGCAACATGCTATCTCTCTTACTAAATTACATGAAGCCAAATATAATGACCTCCGAGCATACACTAAATCTTCTTGGACTAAACCGTCACCTTCCACATTACGGATTATTTCCGACACCGCCGCCAAAGCACCCGCCCATCCCCTGCTTCCCTGTGCCTTAAACCCATTCCTATTCGCAGCTTTCCAATGAGGAAATGCAGCAACGCTGGGCTCAACAACTTTGCTATAATTGTGATGAAAATTTGTTAGGGCCATCGTTAAAAAAGCAATTCTCATTATGTCCTATGAAGATGCTCACGGGATCTACACTTCTTTCCAGACACCCCAGCAGCAGATATAGTTGAATCTGAGGTGACGAAACCCCATCCGACTCTCCTCCAATTAGCTATTTAGCTTTATCTCACCCAGTCTCTTCCAGACCTTTCGCCTCACAGTCACCGTGCTTGGCCATACTATTCATATTTTGATCGATGATGGGCAACCAATAATTTTGTTCACCCAAAGGTTGCAAGCGTTTGGGCCTCCTCTACATTCCCGCCTTACGAGTTCTTTGTTCAAGTTGGTAACGACGATCGTTTGCCTGCTCCCATATCTCGCCACAATGTTACCCTAACTTTACAATAGCACTCTTTCACCGTGGATATTTTGTCTTGCCCATTGAGGGAGCCGAGTTAGTTCTTGGATTACAGTGGCTCTATTCCTGGGACCGGTGCTCAAAGATTACCAAGCTAGAACCATGCAATTCACGTGGAACGATCATCCTGTTCTCCTTGTGGTGAAAACCAGCCCCCTTCTTCTCGCTTCCTTACACCATCTTCACAAAATTTCCCACTCTAATGAAGCCATTTCCTTCTTCTATTTACTTCACCCATGTTACCACCTTCTCTTTCCCTACACCCACCATTCCTACGTAACTTCAAGTCGTTATTGCTAACTACCCCGACGCTTTTCAACCACCCACCGGTCTTCCCCTTCTCGTATTTTTGATCACCGCATCCACCTCCTACCAAACTCCCACCCAGTCAATGTTAAACCATACTGGTATCCACACTTTCAAAAGAACGAAATAGAGACCCAAGTCTTCGACATGCTCAACCAGGGCATCATCAAACCCAACACCAGCTTCTTTTTCTTCCCGCCTTACTTGTCAAAAAAAAGATGGGACTGGCGCTTCGCATTGACTACCGCTCCTTGAATTCCATTACTGAAGAAGGATCGCTTTCCCATCCCTACCATTGATGAGTTGATTGATGAACTCCACGATGCTGTGATTTTCACTAAACTTGATTTAATGTCCGGCTACCATCAGATCCGGATGGCTGCCCAAGATACTTACAAAATCGCATTCCGCACTCATGAGGGCCACTACGAATTTTTTGTTATGCCTTTTGGCTTGTCCAACGCCCCTGCCACCTTCCAAGCTGCCATGAACACCATCTTCCGCCCTTATTTACGCAAGTTTGTCACTGTTTCTTTTGATGATATTTTGGTTTTTAGCAGGTCTCTTTCGGAGCATGTGCAGCATCTTCGGCTGGCCCTCCACACCCTTCGCCAACATCGGTTCATTGCTAAACTTCCTAAATGTGTTTTCGGGGCTGCAAGCATCGACTATCTTGGCCATATCATCGATCATGAGGGGCTCAAACCTGATCCGCCTAAGCTTCAGCCATGACTTCGGCCTCAAATTTCTGCATCGTTAAAGACTTGCGTGGCTTGGGCCTTATTGGTTACTACCGCCGGTTCATTAAAGCCTATGCCATTATCGCGCTCGCCACTGATTTATTCAAGCTCAACTCTTTGTGTGGATGACGCCGCCATCTTTGTTGCCTTCAACCACCAAGTCCGCCATGTGCTCGCCGGTGTTGTCTTTACCTAATTTCGATCGGAGTTTTGCGGTGGAAACCGATGCGTCGATGATTGGGATTGGTGCGTGATAATTTGCATTTTTGTCATGTTAATTCTTTGTGTTTTATGTTCTTTTGTTAGAATTTTGTGATGTTCTGCTTGTGTTTCCATAGTAATTTATGTTTTTGTTTGTTTTAGGTGACGAAACACAAAGTGATGCAATTTGAAGTGGAAGCTAGAGACATTTTAATTATCCAAGCAATTGGCTACAGCAAAAGAGCAAATTAAAAATCAAGACGCAAATTACAGAATCAAATGAGGAGAAGCAATCAATAAGCTAAAGCCAAATAGATCAGCACAATTAATTAGAGAAGACGCAACGTGGAGAACGCATGAGGCAACAGGCTAGAAGTGGACGGTAGGAAGCTAGCAGCACGTGGGATTTTCAATAAATCAAGGCAACAAAGCAACAAATGAATTAAATGGGCCAGCATTTCTTAACGCAACATACAAGTGTATTAAGAGAATGAGTGGGCTGGAGAATGAATTGAAGAGGGGCCCACGTCATTTAAGGAGAAGGGACAAAACCTAGGGATGGGTGAATGAAAGGGAGGCGTGAACGGCAACTTAGTGAAAAAGAAGAAAAGACAACAGGAGAGGAATAACGCATTAGGAGGGGCGACAGTGGAGGCTGGAGGCGCACAACACAGGGAGATCAGCGCAACAGCAATGCACAGGACGCCAGAGGAACAAGGAGCAGCTGCGCGCAAGTGTGGAGACAGGTGCGGCTTGGGCTTACGGCTTGTAGCTGACACTGGCGCAATGAAAAACGAGGAGAGCAGTGCGACGCTGAGGAGAATAAGAAGCAAATAGCGGCAGACCAAGGAGCAACGTGGATAGCAATGTTTTTAAGTTGATGGGTGACCTTTAATGGTCCCATCACCCATCAACGCACAGTAATGACGCACCAGTGGGCAGTTTTCGGTTGAGGCTTGTTTGGTAACAGTGAAGGTTTAATTCCTTTTATTTTAATTTGTTAATTTTAGTTTTAATTGTTAGAGACTAGAATTATGTGTAGCTAATTTTTAATCTAGACAAGGTACTTGATGTTTGATACATGTAGTTCGTGAGACTCTCATGGTTTAATTGTTTTCGTGAATTTCTTATGTTTATTTAATCTCTGCGTTTAATCGATTTATTATTGTTGAGTTTGTTGATTAATGTGGCTAGTTAATTAATTGACTTGATGATAAATTGCGTCAATAGATTAGTTAATCCGTGATTGCCGCTCATCGAGTGGCTAATTAATTTCAATTAAGAGGTTAATGGGATTAAATAATTTAGTCTAAATAGATTGGTGTCCGATTACATTGGCTAAGACGAGGTCCATTAGAATTTATTCACGCCATATATTATATTCGTGGAGCTTTACTCGGGAATAGTCTAATTGGTTAGGGAAATAATCATGAGCTTTACTGGGGTTATCGAATAATTACGAATGGATTGGTAGATTTGTCGTTTCATCGCCTCGCTATAACTTTGTCCATAGGAATGAACGAAATTTATATTTTGAGTCTATGATCGAATTACGAGATCAAATGAGAGAGTACCTTGGCTAGGTTTTTATTCATATTATTTTCAATCTTATTTTAATTTCTTCTTGCGTGATTTCGTTTTCTAAAATCAATCATTCTCAAATCAATTATTTTCATTATTTTTATTTTCATTTGTTTATTTTTATTTTTAATTTCACACAAATAAACAATTACTACATTGGTCTCTGTGGTTCGACCCTATTCACCACTTTACTCGCTTAAGTGTTCTAGAGTAGGAATTTATTTTTGTTGGTTTGACACACCATCAAATTTTGGCGCCGTTGCCGGGGACCGGTGTTCAAGTTTTTGTTTATTTGTGTTGCTAATTATTATTTTTTCTTTTTAGTGTTTGCATGCGACATTGTGTTTCTGCAGATAATTTATTGTTTGATTCGGAGATAGAGAAGACCGCAAAACGACTCAAGAAAGCCGTAAACTTAATTGCAAAGAATGGCCACAAATCTTCACGATTCGGGTATCATTCGGACACACACACTCGAGGTGTCCATGAGGGACCGCAAGTCCCTATTTGTCACATTTGTGGATTTCAGGGTCATTTTACTGATGCTTGTCCGATTATGCAAGATGATACTGTGGAAGATGAAGTTATGGCGATTAATGATGATTATCAGTCTCAAAGACAATATGATCCCTATTCGAACACTTACAACCTAGGATAGAGGGATCATCCCAATCTGATATATAGGAATGGGCAACAAGGTCAGAGTAGTCAGCAACAGCAGCAATATCCGATGCCTAACTATGGTGACCAAATTTCCACTTTGGAAGATCTTATGTCACAGTTGATTACTGCTCAATTGAGGACCAATACACAACTGCAGAGTTTGGTTCAATTTCAGTCGATTCAAAGACAATTCCAGCCGAGACTAGTAAAATTTTCAAGAACTAAAGGAGCAAATTAGTCACCGGCGCTGTACGTAATCAAAGGACATTGCCTTCTCACCTCTTGTCAATCCTAGGCGAATATTAGTGTCATTACCTTGCAAAGTGGAAAAGAAATTGAAAGTGCTAGAGGATCGCAGAAACTTCAACATGACCATGTTGAAACCTGCTGAGCTAGAAAAGAAGCTAAAATCGAGGAAATTGTGACACCAAGATGTAAGGGCCACCATTCCTACACAAAGTTGGCTAAGAATAAGAAATTGCAAAGTGATGAGGAGCTTGGGAATTTTGAGGTCAACTATCAACGAATCGCTTGTGTCGGTGAAGTGGAGAAGGAGTCAGTTTAAAAGAACACATCTTTTAGCTCTGAGGTAAGCACGAGTCCATAATTATTTTTGAAACTAATTTTTACCTTT
The DNA here is from genome assembly GCA_029891385.1 of Erythroxylum novogranatense. Lineage (NCBI taxonomy): Eukaryota > Viridiplantae > Streptophyta > Magnoliopsida > Malpighiales > Erythroxylaceae > Erythroxylum > Erythroxylum novogranatense. The sequence continues at coordinate 828,791 of CM057227.1, read as the reverse complement.
ACATTACAGATTGGAGGAGTTAATTGAAGATGAAAAGGTGAGGAGACGCTTGAAATATTTTCTAATGTATGGACTCACCAAAATTGAGAAGTCAAGATAGGAAGATCTTGGAGGAAGAGGGTGATCGACTAAGGCCCTATCTGGAACTACCTCACGTGGAGGAGTCACATGTGATACCAAGATCACAATTTTGTCACGTGAGAAGAAGAAGGAGTCGAGCCAGCGACTCTAAACAAAGGCGCTTCTTGGGAGGCAACCCAAGGTTTGCTTTCATTTTGTTCTTCGAAATTTAATTTCTAGTTGTTTATAATTCATCAGTTCTGCTTTTTCGGCATTCTCTTTTTGAACTATCTTCCAATATTTTGTGCTGTTGTTGGATGTCACTTTTTTATTGTCTTGCAGGATGGTATCATCTGATCAGTTATTGGCAATTGAAGGAAATTGGATGAAAATTACGCCATAAAGAAGCGGGTTTGAGCGGAAAGCTTTTATGTGGGAGGAATCAAGACTTTGTGTTATGCCCTTGAGCCCATTAATTTTTGAATCCCATCTTTCTATCCCACCCTTTACCCATCAAATTCCAAATACCTACCCTTTAAGCCTACCTCCCACTAAAGCCCAACAGCCCATTCTCCTCAAAATCCCCAAATTCATCTAAATCCCTAATCCTCTCATCATCTGCCTACACCATCCACCAGCAGACCAGCTTCCCACACACGTCCACAAAGAATATCGGCGCCCAAAGATTTCAAGACGACGCCCAACCTTAAGAAGCAGACTAGTCACGACGACTCCAAACACTGCATGCAAAGAACGCACTAACGTCCAACCAAGCAGCCCACGACAACGCCCACCAAAGAGCCATGCACGAAGCAACATTTCCCCCCCAGCCATTTAATTTTAACGCCATTTGTCTCTTTGTTGATTTAATTTCATAGCTGATTTAATTTTCTTTGCTGAATTTTTCTGATTGTCTTGTGTCCTTCGTGCATTTTTGCGTGATTGCCTATATACTTGTGTCTTTCTCTATATCTGCTCTCTTGAATTTTTCTGCCATACACGGATAACGCCTAATGCTGATTTGATTTAATTTGTTGTTTCGCTCCTTGTCTTGTGCATTGTCGTTATTGCATTTTTCTGCATTTTCTCCATCGTTTGGGTTCTTCCATAGCTAATTTTCTGTCACTTGTTGAGTTGTGTAATTCTTGGATTTTGCAGGAACCATGCCTAGGAAATCCGGCAGTAGCTCTACTAGACCGGCAGATTCTGCTCCCATTCGACGGTCCAATCGCAAACGTCCGGCAGCAATCCACCACATCCACCGTCACCTCCGAGCGTCACTTAGAGAAGCTCTTTCTTACCCTTTACTTTTTACTATTTTTGTCTTTAATTTGCAAACATTGAGGACAATGTTTAGTCTTAAGTGTGGGAGGAAAGTTTCAATTGTTTAGATTTGTTTGTTTTATTTGCATAATTGTTCGCTTATGCTTCGCTTTATCTTTAATGTCATGTTTATCACTTGTTTTAGGTTAATTTGTCCATTCTTGCATCGTGTGAAATGTTTTGGTAATATTCATTAAAAAAGTTTGAATTCAACTCGTCGTTAAACATGTTTTTGTCGACAATCTTGCCTTCTTTGTTTGAGAAACTTGAATTATTGGACACTGGGCCCAATTGATCTTTTCTTGATTCTGCTTGTCATAACTTGATTTAGTGTGTCTTGGAATTAAATGCATCGCTTCATTGCTTCATGTTTGTAGAGAGTAATAGGCATGCATACACACTAAACACACCGTGAGATTTTGAGACATAGGATGAGAGTGCAACCTTACACGCACTCTAGTTTTCTTTCAAGAGCGCACACATTTGTCCCCTGCTAGAAACTGACATAAATTCTGCTTAAAACCACATTTAGTACATTGGAATGAAGCTAAGGCATTGTTTGTGCAAACCTTTTGTTTTACCCATGTTCTTTCAAATCCAAACCAAAAATTTTATACCCTAGTTCAACCCCCTTGAGCCTAAACCTTTTCTTTGTTTTAACACACCCGTTTTAACCTGCAACTTTTTCTTTCAAAACCCAACTTTTGCACCTAGTTGAGAAGAATTACCAAGTAGCATATGTAATTACATATCTTGTATACCGATGCTTAGTCACTTTGAGATATATCTGACTTGTTCGCTTAATTGTGCTTTGTTGATAAAAATGAGAGAAAATCATAGCTGGCTGAATTGCATTTGTGGTTTTTGTTTCAAAAAAAAAAAGAGAGAGAAAGAAAAAAAAGGAAATGCACGGGAATTAGTTTCAGCAGCTTTGGTTCGATTTCATTATTATAGTTGAAGTTAAGTGAATACTGGATTTGCGATTTGGTATACTTGAATGAGCTTAATGGTTTAATCTTTTCATTTGTGTTGAAAGAAAATTTTGGATGTTAGCATGTGTCTACTTGGTACAACTATTTGCTTTTATCAACTCAATTTTTTTGGTAGCCAACAAGCCCCATTACAACCCAATAAAAGACCTAATGACTAGTGTGGGTTTTAAACCCGAGCTAGTGGTAGAGATGTGAACTCGTGTCACCCCTATGGAAAGAACAGATCTCAGGTTGGATTTTGAGGGAAACACCAACACCTAAATTTCACTTGAGCGAATGAGTAAAACATCATGAGGGTATGGATGTTTTACTTTTTACTTAGGCATTCTGAAGCGATTAACATTCCTAATTAATTAGAGATCAACCTTTATGGGTTTGTTTGTTTTATTCATTGCTTACATGAACTTGAGAAGTGATGAGTGCAGTTGAAAGAATTGTGATAAGATGTTGAAGTGTCTTGATAATTTGAGTTGATTGAATACTTGAGGGCAAGTATTGTTCAAGTGTGGGGAGTTTTGATAATTTGCATTTTTGTCATGTTAATTCTTTGTGTTTTATGTTCTTTTGTTAGAATTTTGTGATGTTCTGCTTGTGTTTCCATAGTAATTTATGTTTTTGTTTGTTTTAGGTGACGAAACACAAAGTGATGCAATTTGAAGTGGAAGCTAGAGACATTTTAATTATCCAAGCAATTGGCTACAGCAAAAGAACAAATTAAAAATCAAGACGCAAATTACAGAATCAAATGAGGAGAAGCAATCAATAAGCTAAAGCCAAATAGATCAGCACAATTAATTAGAGAAGACGCAACGTGGAGAACGCATGAGGCAACAGGCTAGAAGTGGACGGTAGGAAGCTAGCAGCACGTGGGATTTTCAATAAATCAAGGCAACAAAGCAACAAATGAATTAAATGGGCCAAGATTTCTTAACGCAACATACAAGTGTATTAAGAGAATGAGGGCTGAGAATGAATTGAAGAGGGCCCACGTCATTTAAGGAGAAGGGACAAAACCTAGGGATGGGTGAATGAAAGGAGGCGTGAACGGCAACTTAGTGAAAAGAAGAAAAGACAACAGAGAGGAATAATGCATTAGGAGGGCGACAAGTGAGGCCGGAGGCGCACAACATGTGGAGATCGGCAGCAAAGAAGAACGCATGTGACGCCAGAGAACAAGGAGCAGCAATGCGTAAGTGTGGAGACAGTGCGGCTTGGGCTTGCGGCTTTAGAATGACATCTGGCGCAGATGAAAACGAGGAGAGCAAAGCGTACCGAGGAGAATAAGAAGCAAATAGCGTACTCAAGGAGCAACGTGGATAGCAATGTTTTTAAGTTGATGGGTGACCTTTAATGGTCCCATCACCCATCAACGCACAGTAATGACGCACCAGTGGGCAGTTTTCGGTTGAGGCTTGTTTGGTAACAGTGAAGGTTTAATTCCTTTTATTTTAATTTGTTAATTTTAGTTTTAATTGTTAGAGACTAGAATTATGTGTAGCTAATTTTTAATCTAGACAAGGTACTTGATGTTTGATACATGTAGTTTGTGAGACTCTCGTGGTTTAATTGTTTTCGTGAATTTCTTATGTTTATTTAATCTCTGCGTTTAATCGATTTATTATTGTTGATTTTGTTGATTAATGTGACCAGTTAATTAATTGACTTGATGATAAATTGCCGAATAGATTAGTTAATCCGTGATTGCTGTCTATCGAGTGGCGAATTAATTTCAATTAAGAGGTTAATGGGATTAAATAATTTAGTCTAAATAGATTACGGGTGTCCGATTCTGTTGGCTAAGACGAGGGTCCATTAGAATTTATTACTGCCATAGATTATATTCTGAGGAGCTTTACTGGGAATAGTCTAATTGGTTAGGGAAATAATCATGAGCTTTACTCGGGGTTATCGAATAATTACGTAATGGATTGGTAGATTTGTGTTGTTCACTGTCTGCTATAACTTTGTCCATAGGAATGAACGAAATTTATATTTTTGAGTCTATGATCGAATTACAGTATCAAATGAGAGAGTACCTTGGCTAGGTTTTTATTCATATTATTTTCAATCTTATTTTAATTTCTTCTCATGTGATTTCGTGTTCTAAAATCAATCATTCTCAAATCAATTATTTTCATTATTTTATTTTCATTTGTTTATTTTATTTTGATTTCACACAAATAAACAATTACTACATTGGTCTCTGTGGTTCGACCCTATTCACCACTTTACTCGCTTAAGTGTTCTAGAGTAGGAATTTATTTTTGTTGGTTTGACACACCATCAGTGCGGTCTTGAGCCAGGATCATCATCCTGTTGCTTTCTTCAGCAAGAAGCTCGGCCCTCGCATGGGTAAGTGTCGGGACCCGACCCGGAGACCGGACCCCAACTGTTGGATCCCGTTACCAGAACCCAACTCTCTTGCTTAAGATCGTGAAACCTGAGCGCATGACATCGTGAAGGGTTTTAAAATTTTTTTCATTCTTAATCCTTGAACCCTTAAAGACATCATGAATTCATTCTCATGCTCAAAACGCCCCAAAATTCACTTACCAAAGTTCCAGTAATGTGCCCATGTACCTAATCATCTTACTTGAACTTATTTTCTCTACGCTGCTCACCGAATTTGAAAACTTAAAATCTTAAATTCATTTAGAATTTTCTTGTAAATCATAGCCTTATGACTCTTGTTTAATTTAAGACAAGAATTGCTTCAATCGGAGTTATATAACTCTAGATATACTCCAATAACCTGAAAGAGTTCATACCGGAAACATGCTCTCTTAACCGGCCTTTCACTTTCTTTAATGAGAACTTCCTCAATTTAAGTCCAAATGATACCAATTTCTGTATTAAGAATGATATATGTCTTATAAATCCAATGGTTCAAGCCTCACCTCATTTGGAGGTCGTATGAGGGATTTGTACCCAAAACAATCGACCATGCTCACTTCAAAAATCTAATTGAGACTCTTTTGGCGAGATTGCCATAACTTTTAATCTAGAGGTCGGATCATGTTCGTTCTTTCACCATTTGAAAGTAGACATCTAGATCTACAACTCTCATGAAGACCACAAAACCAAATTCGGCCTCTAACAATGTCCAATATGCCATTGTTTCCGTAACTCGAGGTCTGCTGATGGATAACTCGACTTATCACTAACAAGTCAACTTATCGAGACAAATAACTCGACTTATCACTAACAAGTCGACTTATCGAGACAAATAACTCGACTTATCACTAACAAGTCGAATTATTATTCAAAATGTGCTTCACAAGTCGAGTTATGGAGACAATAACTCGAGCTATGTCTATTATTAGCTCGTCTCCAACCCTCTATACGCTCTCTTGACCTAACCCAAACACCATGAACACTCCTAACCTTTTTAAACCTACCCATTTCTATGCCCAACTCATTCATTCAATAATTTAACACCTCAATATGACTTTGCCCAATCAACCTCACACAAGCCTCATTCTCACCTTCATTACACATGCATGACCATCAATCCCAACCTCATAACATTTACCTATCTATATGATATTCATGCCCTCTCATGCTAACATACTTTATAACGACTCAAACATCACACTTATTTTATCATTCTATAAATTCTTGATTCAATTTGCTCATCAAACCCTAAATTCCTAGGCAACCATCAAAGCTATCCTCATCAACAAGACTTAGGCATCATGCTAACTTTCAACCATTGCTCCATATTCGCTTATATGCAATTTTACATTCACAACCATACTCAAATCCATATTGCATTAATCATCATACATAAGAGTTTTACAATTTCATTGGCATTTCTAGCCAAAATCCAAAACCAATAACCTTATTCAATTGCTAATATGAATTACAACTATACATTTACAAAACCAAACTTCAAATACACAATAAAACAAGCACAAGATGTCTTGATCCACTTCCTCTCGACTTCGCTAAAACCTAGAAATTAGGAAAATAGGGGGGTGAGCTTGGGAGCCCAATAGTTCTATGCTTATAACCAAATAATGAACAAAACAGTTTTAGAAGTCCATTTCATATAAATTTCCTTTGGATCATAAAACATTGTTTTCTTCAAAACTCTTGTCATTTTCTTGAAATCACAAATCATTCATTTTTTCAAAGTTTCATAAAATCATAAACTAAGAACTCTTGTCATTTTCTTGAAATCACAAATCATTCATTTTTCAAGGGTTTATAAAATCATAAACGCAATTCATGCATTTTTCAAACTTTCATGAAATCATGAATGCAATTCAACTTATCACAATTAACATCATATAACACATACTGTTGGAACCCCTCCCTGGTGCGACACGTGTCCGACGTCCTACGTGACATCTGAACGCGCATCCCACGAGGAAGGGATTCCTCACCAGATAAGAATCCTCGAATTGAACTTAAGTGTACGTCCTCCGAATAAACCTTGATAAATTTGCTCTAATCATCCTCCAATAAAATTTGATCTACTTAGGGCCCATAATTACTCCTATGCCTAAGCTAAGCCAAAATCTCATGCCTCTAGGTCAAGTGAAAACAGAAAACACCTCATTCGGATCTTTATATCTCACAAAACGCATAATTACTAAAACCGACCCCCATCGGCCCTAAAGCCCAACGAAGACCCGACACTCTCATTTTAGCCAAAAAGGAATAGAAAATGTTACTAGTTAATCAATACTTCAAATTTTATGCAAATTGGTGGTCAAATGGATAAGAATCAAGGAAAATAAGAAAAGAAAGTATTAGGTCTTCTTAAAACCAACTTTACTAATTTAACGCGTTTTTAATCCCGGAATCCGAACTTTCGTACATTTAGTGCCCCTCGAATCATAATTGTAACTTTATAACATCTTAAAGGGATGAAAAAAAGAATACAAAATCATTCATTAAGGAGGTTATGAGTTGTTGTAAAATTTTACCTAAAGAATAACCAAATGAATAGTAACCCTTACCAAATGAATAGTAAACAGGAAATTTTAAAAGTTCATAACTCTTTCATTTGAAATCGAAAATTTACCCATTTTATACCATTTTAAAGATCTTGACTAGCTCTACAACCCTTAAAAAATACCTCATATTCAAATTATCACTCTAACATGCCCTAAAACCCAAAGCAAGGTGGCTGCCCATTTTTTTTTAAAAAAATGGACAGCACCTCCCCTAAAAATGCACTAGCCAACTCTTCAGTTTCTAACCAAACTCCATACCTACACAAAATCACTTCTATCTTCCAATTCACAAACATATTCAACAATCAAACCACCCCAACTCCAATTGGCAACAACGCAAGCCTAGGTATCTAGCATTTCATCAATTCAATTTCTTAATGACATACCAATCCATCTTTACTTTTACAATCTCAAACATGAAATCTCATAATCATACATAACCATACATTCTTAAACATATACAATGAAACTTTAAAACCTTTAAACTTTATATGAAATGGACAATTACAATGCTTTCACGAGCATTTTGCCCGAGATACCCAAAAGCCAAAGAACGGTTACAAAAGCCCAAAATGCTAGTTAAAGCATTGGTTTCAAAAGTAAGACTTAAAAAAACAAAAGCATCGGAGTAATTCTTCATTCCGATGACGACCCGATTTCTCGCTCTAAACCTGTGGAGGGAAGGAAGGGGTGAGCTCGGACTCCGTGGGTAACAAAGTTAATAAACAAGTATAAGCTAAAACATGCATCGATAATTATAATTTCAAGTCAATAATCATCAATTTCATTTTTTACAAATAAGACATTTACAAAATCACCAAATATCGATAACATCACAAAAGCATATCACAGATGGTCCGAGTGATCCTAATCAGACGCACTACACATGTTCGACAAAGCACCATGTAGCCGTGAATGTAGGGAGTCTGATTTGGATCTCCTATGCCACTAGCAAGGCAAAGTGAAGTTTATGACAAGTCTTGCACTTACAACAGAGGGATCACTACAAACCCAAGAAATCATACATGTTCACATTTGGCATTCTTCCTACATCTCATATTCACATTTTGTTCACTTTCAATCAAGTTTCCACAATTTTGCCATACATGCAATCATTCACAAGGATTTGCCATAATTGGCCATTTCAATTCGGTACGTTATCATGTAACAAACAATTTTACAAACCTTGACACATATATATACATCAAAAGGCACATAAAACATGTTCAAACTATCACAACCACTATTTCATTCAAAAGTTGAAAGTCATAGGAAACTACTCAAGAGTCATTTAAGTAGCTTATTACTTAATTATTAACAAGTTACCCACCTTGACTTCGTTGGTTCGGAATTTAGTTCACTTGCCCCAATGGATTATTTTGACCCTCTTCACTTTCCAAACGCCGCAAATGACCTTAAATCAAGCATAATAAGGCTAATTAATAAAAGAGTAAGGTGCTGGAATTTTAAAAGAAACATAAACCTTGACTTTCATCTAACCTAACTCTCCCTACACCTTTCCTCAGCCATTGCCACTTACACCTCTCTCACTTCGATCAGTTTTTTTTTTGATAATTTCGTACTTTCATAACCCATCTTCCTTCCTTTAGCTCTAGGATAGATTACATTATCTCCATTCACCTTCATTGAATACATTAAACACAAAAATTCTAAGTTCCAAGAGAAAGATAACTGCTGAAATTTTCTCCAACTGTAAAAACTTAAATCTAAACCAATATAACCTCACCTAAACCTTCCTATAATTCTCCTAGGCTATACCAACATGAAACCCCCATCAAAACTACTCTAAAAGTTCAAAATTTCTCAATCCTAAGCCATGAACACATGCTGAAATTTTAACAAAGCTTTCTTAATTTTGCTTCTTTCATTTTTCTTTCACCAATACCTTTCAAACCACCATTATTAACCAAACTAACATCGTAACCCTTAAAATTTCAAATCCACTTGACCATCACGACATCCCTTCTATTTTCTATAGAAACCTACACAAAACTCTTTCCTTTCTCAATCTTTCACTAAAACCTCATCCAATCATCCATTTAAACATGAAAGAAGATAAAACTCAAACAAACCAATCTATAATTTCGAAACCCTAACCAAACCTAATCTGATTTTTGTTTCTTCTTCCTCTTCTTACCTTCTTCTTCTACTTCTAACCATATATTTTAAATAAGAAAGAGGAAACCCTAAATAAATAGCCAAAAATTCGAAATCTTCTTACCTAGGTTGAAACCCACGACTTCTTCTTCTTCTAAAGATGAAATAACTCCTTCCCTTCCTCTTTTTCTTACATAAACCACGTGAATATACCTTGCTCAAGCTTGAAACACCTTCTTCTTGGATGGCCGAATCTCCTCTCTTCTTTCTCCTTTGAAATTTTCGAAAATTTCACCAACTCTCCTCTCTTTGCTAACTTTCGGATGGCTTGTTAAAAGACCTAAGATTTTTCTTCTTTCTAACTTACTTCCTATGCAAAAACGACATCATCTCACCTATTCCTCCCTTGCATTTTCGTTTCCTCTTCTTTTAACCCTAATTCTTCTTTTAACTTAAACCTAATTCCTTAACCTAACTCTTTAACCTAACTCTTAAGCCCAATTCTTCAAGCCCAAGTCTTTTCCCTCCTTATAACCTTTCCCAAATTTTCATTTTCCTCCTTCCATTTCAAACTTAACTTTTGTGGGCTCCTACTTAAAAGCCCATAGCTCCATTCCTTTTCATTTAATCTTCCATACAAACCTAGCCCACTTAATTAATAAACCTAAAGCCTTATAACCATTTAAACAAATTCTAATTTATTCCTAACATGACCTAATTTAATAATTTTATTCTTTGAAAATATAATACAAAATGTCTAATTTAACTAAATTCCTGAAATTTAATATTATTGCTATAAATTCTAACTCTCAATTTCTTCAATTACTAATTATTGCTCTAAAAATCCCAAATTATTCTAACCAATCGGAAATCTAATAAAACCCTAATTGAAACCCTAATTACTTCAATTAATACTAGCCAAAAGATAATGAACTTACCAATAATTTAAACAACCTATTTAATAAAGAAAAAGGGAAGGGGTCTAACACATACAACCTAACACATCATAATGGTTTGGCAACTCCACAATTCTAGGCAACCATATAATCTCATTTAATGAGCTTATATGGGCAAATCTTTAGGAGTCCGTATCTTGGATCATCCTATGCTGCAATCGGGCAGCCGGGCGAAGACTTTTCATAGTCATCGTGCACGAGACGTTTCTTGGGTGGACTTAACCTAACCCACATAACATATAATCATGTCTTGAAACTTGATTGCCCAAAGGCAAAAATCTTGGAAATCTTGTTTTGCATAAATCATGCAAATTTTCATAAATCATCTCATGAACATAAAGCATTTCATATGCAATGCATCATCATTCCTCAAGCAAAATCACATAACATCCACATTCACATTTCAAATCATCAATCATCCAATTCACATAACATTTTCAAATCATTCATACCATTGTACATCAATTATAGCAATTTCTCAAGGCATTCAAAAACAATGAGTTTGAAAGCATTTTTATATTCTTAATTTTTTTTGAAAAGTATATCAATGGCCCATTATTTAACTATAAACATAAAACCTACCTTATGATTCCTTGCTAATGGAGTTCCTCTTCTTGTTCTTCTCCTCTTTCTTCTTTCCCTTCATTAAAACCGAAAACCCATAATCACTTAGGGTTTTAAAATTGAAAAACCTAATGCACTTAAATCATGCTATAAACTTTAGAATCACTAGACCCATCTTCTTTCTAAGCTTTCTAAACCATAAAACCAACAAAAGCTTAACCTTAATCAAGATGTTTACCTTGAATCTTTAGCTAACCAAGTGATTTCTTGGTTCAAAGTGAAGCTCTAGTAATTTCCCACACTTTTAACTCTTGAACTTTCTTCCAACTCTTGCTTAATCTCTTGGAAAGTCCAACCCTAGCAAGCTTCTTCTTCTTTTCTCCTTTTCTCCCTTCCATGGCCGAAACTCTCTCCCTCTCCCTTTAATTTTCGTAACTCCTCCCTTTCCTCTACAATCCTACTTATTTCTTTCTTCTTTCATACTCCTTATTTAAGTCACTTAAGCCCATTAACTTAAGGCCCATTCACTTACTCTTCTTCTTTTCTTATTCTCCTCTTTTACTACTTAAGCCCATTCATCTTCTAAGCCCAACCTATTCTCTTTTCTTCTTTTACTTCCCTACTACATTAAAGCTCATTTCAAATATATCCTCTCTTCTTTTTATTTCATTTGGACCCAAAGCCCCATTTAACACATTAAATTACCTCTAATTCATTTAAACCAACTAATACATTTAATACATGCTATCCAACTCATTTAATCACATTCATTTATTACCTAACTCCTTCTTTCTTCTCATCCTACTAAATCACTTAAGTCCAAACCATTTCTTCTTCTTTTCATTTGATTTAGGCCCATTATTCTCTTAGCCCAATTGAACTCTAAACTCTTAAATTCAACTAGCACATTTAATTGTATTAAATCATGCCACCTAACTCATTACTCTCGCTTAATCCTCTTCTTTTATATCACCACTTGCTTCCAACTTGAGTCCACGACTCATTTAACCCTTAATAAATTTATAACCTGCATAACACCTTAATACACTTAATCCATGTCATATAGTCTTAGTCTAATCAACATGTTAATTAAATTTCCTTAACATGCTAATTAAGTCCACAAAATATAATATTTGAATCCCATTAAATCATGCCACCTAATTTCATGACACCTTACCTTAAGCATATTAACATGTCAATTAATTCCACATTAATCCATCTCATATTTATACCATATCTTCTATTTCATTTCAATTTCAAGAATTCTTAACTTCTTCACTCATGAATAATCATTCAAAAATCCTTATTTAATCATCCTAACTTACTAAAAGATTCGGGGTCCAATAATTCTCCCCCTCTTAAAAGAATTTCGTCCTCGAAATTCCTATCTTACTGATCTAGTGGCAAGGGTTTAAATCCTTAATTAACAGATTCAACTTATTCTTGCATGACTTATTCAGATAGCTCACCATCCTGACCCTGCTTATTTGATCTTGAGTGCACCTTGTCACGATGGCACTCTTAAACATGTACTCATAATCATGTACTCGTGAGAGTAAAAGCATGTAACTCTGAGAGCATTATTGGGGTAACTCGTCTTATGCTTGATGTTCACATCATAATAATGGTAAGTGACTGTGAGCTAACACACCACTTCCATGCCTATTCTTGGATTCTTCTAATTCATCTTTCTTACTTCACTTGATTCTTATCACTCATTCATTTCACCTGTCCATAACCTTTTCAATTCTAGCCTTCTATAACTTGTAGACCTTACTTATCATCATAATGCTAAAAAGATGAATCTTTCTATCATCTAATTCTTCATACCGCATTTGATTGAATTCACTAGAATCGTGATTTTGTACTTAAAATAAACTAAAGTTATACTTGGATCTCATAATCTTATGAACTTCAACTATATACTTTAAGCATATTCTTGATAATTAAGACCATCAATTCCTACATTCACTTGCTTATTTGACATTTTTATCACTAAGAGATCTTTCGATGAAATCCTCGCTAGATGCATACCTCATGTTACCATTTGTACTTTGCTAGCAACCTTTTCACTTAATCATCTTTATTGATTTCATATACCTCCTATTTCATTCACCTGGTATCATTCTTCCTATTTGAACTTGAAATTCAGATCCGTATCAATTTCTTAATAAGATTCACAATCGTTTTATCCTTAATTTGGGATAAACTATATCCCACCCGCTATGCTTGTTGCTCTAGTTCTCGACATCATAGTATCGAATTCATGCTTAATGTATCGGATGCAACACTTAGCCTCCTTGGAATCTCTTATGGTGCAATCATAGTCTTTGATACATATCTCAATCTCTCGAGTTTCATATTTAATTCTCCCAATTCAAGAATTGTCTTGTACTTTTACAATCTGTATTTGCATGCTCATACATGTTCTCGTACATATGTTGTCTCCAAACTTTCAAACAATAATCAATGTTGCAGTTCTAAGTCATGTATCAAAATTCACTCATAGGACTTTACACATTTCTCTTCATGTATTCAAACCATTCTCCTCAATTTTTTTTGAGCATCTTTCTGAATACCTTTCATACATCATCAAATAGTCTCCAATTCCATAGTGCTATTGGGCATTTGTTAACTTAAGCAATCATTTTCAATTTTCATGTATCTCTCGATTAGCCCTTGTGATTCCTTACTTAGCTAATTCCTCAATGAGGTATATTGACTCACTTTCCTTTCGATTCCTCTTATTGACTTTCTTCCTCGAATGATTTTTCTCCACAATTTGCAGCTTATTTGTAAACTTAATTAGGGTGATTTTAATATATTCATCAAGTCATACCAATATCTCCCAAACATACCTTCATGTAATATATAACATAGACTTACATACTCCTCATGTTAGCAATCAAGGTCTCTATAGTGAGTGTACTCACTTTCGAATCATCATATATTCTTTTCTGATTAGTTCTTTCTTTGATTACTCTTAACATGAATCATTTGATCTGCTTATTCTAACTTAATGAAATCCCTCTTCAAAAGAGGATTCTTTTGCTGCAATCATCTATACTATTCCTGCAATCTTAATCAATCTCCCATTATCATCATCATATTTTATCCACAGACTTATCTTCATCAATTCATAAATCAATCTCTCACATGATTGATACTTTGATCTTCATTAATCCTAGACAATATTCTTCTCTTGATCTTAGAATTTATTCCTTATTATAACATCATCAACAACTCTCAATCTATGTCTACTGATCACTTAGGCTTTAAACTATGGGAAACTATGACTAATAATATTCACTAAATCATAGGTTTCTTCCTCTATCATCTTCACACATATTCTACTTATGTGCTTAATACACTCATTTGTGCATAATTATGGATTTCCATACAAATACTCCCAACAACAACCAATTTGACCTCTTGAACTTATACATACATTACTATCAATCATCTCATTGTCCCATTATCCTTCACTTCACATCTTACATATATATATATGTATGTATATATATTTGTCATTGACTTAAACTTGTGGAAATAAAATCATCACATATTTCATACATCACATAGATTTCAAAAACTTGTAATCTTGGTGCTCGTAATGGCACTTTCTTATAAACTTGCTTTTCACAACGTGATATCCTTGCACAAATCATGTCTGAAAGCATAATTTCATAAACTTGTATTCTTAAAAAGAAAAACCCTTTTAAAGTCATTTCATCAATCATTCACATAATCGACATATTAAACATGCAACATTTCATAATGCACTCAATGCACAACTGATGCAACAATTATGATGCAATTTAAATTATGAAATTTTCTTGCTCGATTTAATGAAAACAAACTTGGCTTATTGAATTTATTATAAGCATGCACCCACTGGGGTTCCGGTTTCATCTTCTTAAAACCATAAGAATTTTGACTTTCATGAAGTTCTACTGAACCCTTAATCCTTGTCCCCTACTTTTCCTCAAACAATCCATGCTCATAATTCACATATTTCCCACATTCAAGGATAAGCATCATAGTATGTCATTTATACCATATTCGATTTCATCAACAGATGCATTAACTCATTCTGGGTCATGTTTGACCATGTACTATTTCTCATTTCCACTAATCCACAACTTCAATTTATTCGCTAATTCGATTGGCTCAAACTCTTAACAATTTGCTCTTGCATGTAACTTTTACATATGCGCCCATATAAGATCTCAATTCCGACGCTCTGATACCACAAATGTCGGGACCCACCCGGAGATCGATTCCCAATTGTTGATCCGTTATCGAACCCAACTCTCGCTTAAGATCGTGAAACTCGAGCGTATGACATTTTGAAGGGTTTTAATTTTTTTCATTCTTAATCCTTGAACCCTTAAAGACATCATGAATTCATTCTCATGCTCAAAACGCCCCAAAATTCACTTACCAAAGTTCCGTAATGTGCCCATGTACCTAATCATCTTACTTGAACTTATTTTCTACGCTGCTCACCGAATTTGAAAACTTAAAATCTTAAATTCATTTGGAATTTTCTTGTAAATCATAGCCTTATGACTCTTGTTTAATTTAAGATAAGAATTGCTTTAATCTGAGTTATATAACTCTAGATATACTCCAATAACCTGAAAGAGTTCATACCGGAAACATGCTCTCTTAACCGGCCTTTCACTTTCTTTAATGAGAACTTCCTCAATTTAAGTCCAAATGATACCAATTTCTGTAGTAAGAAATATATATGTCTTATAAATCCAATGGTTCAAGCCTCACCTCATTTGGAGGTCGTATGAGGGATTTGTACCCAAAACAATCGACCATGCTCACTTCAAAAATCCAATTGAGACTCTTTTGGTGCGATTGCCATAACTTTTAATCTAGAGGTCGGATCATGTGCGTTCTTTCACCATTTGAAATTAGACATCTAGATCTACAACTCTCATGAATACCACAAAACCAAATTCTGCCTCTAACAATGTCCAATATGCCATTTTTCCCGTAACTCGAGGTCTGCTGATGGATAACTCGACTTATCACTAACAAGTCGACTTATCGAGACAAATAACTCGACTTATCACTAACAAGTCGACTTATCGAGACAAATAACTCGACTTATCACTAACAAGTCGACTTATTATTCAAACTGTGCTTCACAAGTCGAGTTATGGAGACAATAACTCGAGCTATGTCTATTATTAGCTCGTCTCCAACCCTCTATCGCTCTCTTGACCTAACCCAAACACCATGAACACTCCTAACCTTTTAAACCTACCCATTTCTATGCCCAACTCATTCATTCAATAATTTAACACCTCAACATGACTTTGCCCAATCAACCTCACACAAGCCTCATTCTCACCTTCATTACACATGCATGACCATCAATCCCAACCTCATAATATTTACCTATCTATATGATATTCATGCCCTCTCATGCTAACATATTTTATAACGACTCAAACATCACACTTATTTTATCATTCTATAAATTCTTGATTCAATTTGTTCATCAAACCCTAAATTCCTAGGCAACCATCAAAGCTATCCTCATCAACAAGACTTAGGCATCATGCTAACTTTCAACCATTGCTCCATATTCGTTTATATGCAATTTTACATTCACAACCATACTCAAATCCATATTGCATTAATCATCATACATAAGAGTTTTACAATTTCATTGGCATTTCCTAGCCAAAATACAAAACCAATAACCTTATTCAATTGCTCATATGAATTACAACTATACATTTACATAACCAAACTTCAAATACATAATAAAACAAGCACAAGATGTCTTGATCCACTTCCTCTTGACTTTCGCTAAAACCCGAAATTGGGAAAATAGGGGGGTGAGCTTGGGAGCCCAATAGTTCTATGCTTATAACCAAATAATGAACAAAACAGTTTTAGAAGTCCATTTCATATAAATTTCCTTTGGATCATAAAACATTGTTTTCTTCAAAACTCTTGTCATTTTCTTGAAATCACAAATCATTCATTTTTCAAAGTTTCATAAAATCATAAACCAAGAACTCTTGTCATTTTCTTGAAATCACAAATCATTCATTTTCAAGGGTTTATAAAATCATAAACGCAATTCATGCATTTTCAAACTTTCATGAAATCATGAATGCAATTCAACTTATCACAATTCACATCATATAACACATACAACCTAACACATCATAATGGTTTGGCAAGTCCACAATTCTTGGCAACAATATAATCTCATTTAATGAGCTTATATGGGCAAATCTTTAGAGTTCAGATTCGATCATCCTATGCCGCAATCAGGCAGCAGGCGAAGGCTTTTCATGGTCATCGTGCACGAGACGTTTCTTGGGTGGACTTAACCTAACCCACATAACATATAATCATGTCTTGAAACTTGATTGCCCAAAGGAAAAAATCTTGGAAATCTTGTTTTGCATAAATCATGCAAATTTTCATAAATCATCTCATGAACATAAAGCATTTCATATGCAATGCATCATCATTCCTCAAGCAAAATCACATAACATCCACATTCACATTTCAAATCATCAATCATCCAATTCACATAACATTTTCAAATCATTCATACCATTGTACATCAATTATAACAATTTCTCAAGGCATTCAAAAACAATGAGTTTGAAAGCATTTTTATATTCTTAATTTTTTTTGAAAAGTATATCAATGGCCCATTATTTAACTATAAACATAAAACCTACCTTATGATTCCTTGCTAATGGAGTTCCTCTTCTTGTTCTTCTCCTCTTTCTTCTTTCCCTTCATTAAAACTGAAAACCCATAATCACTTAGGGTTTTAAAATTGAAAAACCTAATGCACTTAAATCATGCTATAAACTTTAGAATCACTAGACCCATCTTCTTTCTAAGCTTTCTAAACCATAAAACCAACAAAAGCTTAAACTTAATCAAGAAGCTTACCTTGAATCTTTAGCTAACCAAGTGATTTCTTGGTTCAAAGTGAAGCTCTAGTGATTTCCCACACTTTTAACTCTTGAACTTTTTTCCAACTCTTGCTTAATCTCTTCGAAAGTCCAACCTAGCAAGCTTCTTCTTCTTTCTCCTTTTCTCCCTTCCATGGTCAAACTCTCTCCTCTCCCTTTAATTTTCATAACTCCTCCCTTTCCTCTACAATCCTACTTATTTCTTTCTTCTTTCATACTCCTTATTTAAGTCACTTAAGCCCATTAACTTAAGGCCCATTCACTTACTCTTCTTCTTTTCTTATTCTCCTCTTTTACTACTTAAGCCCATTCATCTTCTAAGCCCAACCTATTCTCTTTTCTTCTTTTACTTCCCTACTACATTAAAGCCCATTTCATATATATCCTCTCTTCTTTTTATTTCATTTGGACCCAAAGCCCCATTTAACACATTAAATTACCTCTAATTCATTTAAACCAACTAATACATTTAATACATGCTATCCAACTCATTTAATCACATTCATTTATTACCTAACTCCCTTCTTTCTTCTCATCCTACTAAATCACTTAAGTCCAAACCATTTCTTCTTCTTTTCATTTGATTTAGGCCCATTATTCTCTTAGGCCCAATTGAACTCTAAACTCTTAAATTCAACTAGCACATTTAATTGTATTAAATCATGCCACCTAACTCATTACTCTCGCTTAATCCTCTTCTTTTATATCACCACTTAAGCCCAACTTGAGTCCACGGCCCATTTAACCCTTAATACATTTATAACCCGCATAACACCTTAATACACTTAATCCATGTCATATAGTCTTAGTCTAATCAACATGTTAATTAAATTTCCTTAACATGCTAATTAAGTCCACAAAATACAATATTTGAATCCCATTAAATCATGCCACCTAATTTCATGACACCTTACCTTAAGCATATTAACATGTCAATTAATTCCACATTAATCCATCTCATATTTATACCATATCTTCTATTTCATTTCAATTTCAAGAATTCTTAACTTCTTCACTCATGAATAATCATTCAAAATCCTTATTTAATCATCCTAACTTACCAAAAGATTCGGGGTCCAATAGTAAGAGCTCGCTTACCCAGGAGCTCTCACGCCATCGTCCGTGCCGCCTCAAGTGGCGCCAATACTTGTGGGCGGCAATTTATTATTTATATCGACCATCGAGTCTCAAGGACTTAATGCAACAAGTTATTCGCATACCGTAACAACAATATTACTTAAGCAAGCTCTTAGGCTTTGATTATGCGATTCTTTATCGCCGGGTAAGGAAAATTGCCCCGCCGATGCTCTCTCGCTCCTCGCCGCGATGCTCCTTGTGGAGGCAAGGCGCTTTCAATATCGTCGATGACATTCGTCAGAAAATCAGACATCTACGGAACTTCGAAATCGTGCATCGCTTCATCGCCTTGGCCATCTTCCCGCCGATTATCGATTGTCAATGGCATTGTCTTGTTTGGGCAAGTTCCTCTTCGCCTCCTCTTCTCCACTACGACACACTCTCCTCCATGAGTTTCACACCACCAAACTTGGCGGTCATGCCGGTGTCTTGAAAATTACATGCTCATTAGTCAAAATTTTTGGTGGCAAGGCTTCGCAAGGACGCTGCGGAGTTCATCAAACAATGCCACACTTGCCGAAGGTTAAGTATTCCACTACTCCACCGCCGGACTTTTGCAACCTCTACCGCCCTAATCACGTTTGGGAGGATTTAACGATGGATTTCATTACTGCTACCGCCCGTGAGAGTTATCTCGTCATCATGGTCGTTGTCGATCGCCATACCAAATTTGCTCATTTTGCCGCCTCTACCTCGCTCCTTTACTACCGCGAATGTGGTCGAGAAATTTGTTGATTTGGTCGTCACTTCACGGGTTTCCGTTATCCATTACCACCGATCGCGAATTCCGCCTTTGTCAACAAATTTTGGACCAAGCTTTTGCTCTCGGTGGCACTATGTTGAAACGGTCCATAGCCTACCACCCCAAACGGACGGCCACGGAGGTTGTCAACCGACGCTCCAACAAAGATTCCGTTGTTTCGCATGAATATCCCCACAAGTGGTTGCGCTTTTACCACGGGTCAATTTTGGTACAACTCCACCTACCATACCTCCATCGGCATGTCGCCATTTCGGCCTCAGATGGTCGCGAGAGACAAAGACGCGTCTGCTCATCTTCCGCACCACCAACATTGAATCCTTAGATACTCAACTACAACACCGTAACGAACTACTCAAGATCCTCAAACATCATTTGGCTACCGCTCGCAACCGGATGAAACAACAGGCTGACAAACATCGGCAAGATACCCACTTTACTGAGGGCGATTTGGTCTTAGTTAAGCTACAACCTTATCGTCAGCAGTCTGTCTCTTCACACTGCCATCAGAAGTTGGGCCTCCGTTTTTTCGGTCTTTACAGAGTAGTTCGCACCATCAATTCCGTTGCTTATGAATTAGAATTACCTATTGGTAGTCGTATCCACAATGTCTTCCACGTCTCCTTGCTCAAGCGATTCCATGGCCAGTAGCCTTCTGGTGTCACTCCCATTCCCCAGACTACTGTCGACAACCATCCTATCTTGGAACCTTTAGCTATCGTCGGCAGTCGCCTTCATCGGCTTCCTACGGGACAACAGACGAAACAACTTTTGGTCCAGTGGGCCGGCTTGCCCCCCGAGTCCTCTACCTGGGAGGATTTGCTCCAGTTCATGCACGATTTTCCTTATGTGGACCTTGAGGGCAAGGTCCATTTTGAGGATGGGAGTGATGTTGCAATTTCAGGTGCACCAGAGGAGTCCCATACGCAAGTTAAACCCTAATGAGCAAAGTCCGTAAGAGTTTGACGGCCCAACCAGCAGAAAGACATCAAACATGTTCCATTCCACCTAACGTAGGCGGCAAAGGGTGGCATCCACCAAGATAGCATCACTTCTCCGAGGCGCAAAGACGCGAAAGTTAAACAAATACCAGCCAAGCTCCCGGATTAATAATGTAAACAATTAATAATGAAACACGAGAGCATACGGTTATGGTAAGAGAATAACGGATTGTACAAATTGTTTTTAATGTAATGTAATGATAGCGTTCGTTTATATTAAGCACTGGAATGAAAGAAAGGGATACGATTAATGAAAAGAAAGTTATAGCCTACTCTCTTTCTCTCTTTCCTCCAATTTTTCTACGCACCCGTATCAGTGAGTAAAAACTTCATTTTTGTTTTTGAGAGGATATATCCAGCAATAGTGAGAAAAATCATCTAAAAAGGTGAGAAAATAACGATATCCACTACATGAAGAAATAGGTGAAGCCCATACATCAGAATGGATTAGTTCAAAAGGAAATAAAGTGTGCGACTTGGATTGATCAAAAGGTAGGCGAACATGCTTCCCTAGTTGACATGCATGACAAAGACAATCATCTAAATTCTCAGATTTATTACAAGAAATTAAAGAGCTTTGAAAAAGATGAGAAAGAACTCTAAAATTAGCATGACCTAAGCGACGATGCCAGGTAGAACTATTGACACGGACAGCAGCAAGACCAAGCGACTTTGGTTGGTTGATATAACTATGTAGAGGATAAAGATTATCTTGGCTAGTGGAGCTGAGAAGTTTGTGCTTTGTCTGTAGGTCCTTAACACAAAAACCAGAAGGGTCAAATTCCACGTAATGCTTATTATCGGTTGTAAGCTTTCTAATAGAAATTAAGTCTTTGTAAGAGCAGAGAAACAAGTACATCTTTTAAGACAAGGTTACGAGAATCAGTTGGAATGATAAGATCCAAAGAATTTAATTGGTAACACAAACACCATTTCCAACACTAATCATATCAGGACCATAATAAAGAGTAAGAGCGTGAAGCTTACCAGATCATTAGTCATATGAGTGGAAGCACCGAATAAAAAATCCAACTGTTATTGCTAACTTCGAGGTAGGGAACATGAAAAAGCTCATGGATGATCATTAGATTTTGGAACAGAGGGACAGAGACGAGATACATGGCCGAAACCTCCACAGGTGTAACATTGCACACGATGTTGAAAGTTTTGAATTCCTACAGCACTTGAGGCATGAGGTGAAGGACCAAGAAGACCAGCAGAAGAATTTGTAGAAACGGTGGTGGTCCTTAGTCTAAAAGGTTGAAAAAAACCACGACCACCTCTATTACGGCCCCCACATCCGCCTCTATTTGTGTTATGTCCACCACCAGTGGTGGGAGGTCGAATTTGAGTAAGAAAAGCTTGATCAAAAATAGGTGAAATAGATTGCTATTTTTGAAGTTTTGATTCTTCCATTAATAGCAAAGTCTTGCATTCTTCAAAAGAAGGTAATGGTTGTCGAGTAATAAGAACATAGGTAATTGGATTATATTCTGAACCAAGGCCCATGACAATTTGCATGATAAGATCACGGTTGGAAACATCATCTCCAAGAGCAGTACGACAATCAAATAAATCTTTCAGCTTATTAAGGAAACCAGCCATTGATAATGTTTGTTTCTCCAAATGATAAAACTCTTGACGAAGAGAAACAATTCGAGACTCAATGTGATCTCTAAATATTTTTCAATTTTATCCAGCATTTTGAAAGAGGAGGCTTACTAGAGAAATGATAGATCTTAAAATATCACGAGAAATGGTGGATTGAATCAAGAAAGAACCAGATTATCAATTTGTAACCATCAGGTATAACCCGGATCATCAATAGATGGAGGAGTGGTCGATTCATCAATATGTGAATAAACTTGATGGCCTTTCAAGCATGTGAATAAATAGCTCTCTCCAAATCGTAATTAGAATAATCGTTGCTTCGAATACGCTGCTTAATATTGGTTAGTGAGAAGGCGGGATGAGGATTTTAGAGGAGAATGAGAATGTGGAGCAACTTGTGTCGACAGAGGAGTAGATGAGAATGTGAAGAGGAAAAGCGATGGTGACATTTCAAGGAAGAAAAACAACGGAAAAATTTGTAAAGAGGAAGAAAGGAACGCCATTTAGAATCCCAATGTTGGGACCCGATCCGGAACCGATCCCAACCGAACCAACCTGACACTTTCACTTTATGCTCGATACTATAAATGTTGGATCCCACTCATGAGACCCAACTACATACACGGAACGGAAAACGAAGCAAACGGAAACGAAGTAAACGAAAATTTTGATCGAAACAAAATGCGAAGCTTAACAAAACCGAAAGTAAGCGGGAAGCAAATACTAATCGAATATGAATCACAAAGCGGAAAAAGGAGACAGAAATTTCGGATCGAAATTGCGAAATGCGGAAGCGAACAAATCCGAAAGTAGCGAAGCGGAAGCAAATGCAAGCGGAAGCAAAAGCTAATCGAATCAAACGAACAGATTCAATCAATCTAGCGGGTTAAATAATCGAATACTAATCACAAAGCGGAACGAATAGTTTAAAGCGGGATCGAATCGAATGCAAATCGAATTCGGATAGAAAACAAAGTAAGCAAACAGATCAATGTAAACTGAAACACTTTCCGACATCCGTGACTAAGCAAAGAACAGGAAACCGAATCGCGTTGGGAATTCTAAGACGTTCCAAAATCCGTTATAATTTTTTCTTTCTTTTCTTATTCTCATTCCTTATTCATTTCTTCTCTTACTCAAACACATTTAAAACATAACCAATGCATCCAATTTCCAAAATTACACTTTTATCCCAAATCTTATCGAAAATTCTAAGAAGATAACTACCGCTTTTATCCTAACCCAAAATTCCTGCAAAGGCGTAATACACTTCTATAATCTCAACAGACCTCGTAATCATCTGACACTCCCGTCCTAATCCCAACACCAGCAGAAACACAAACCTAAAACTAATACTTCCATAATTCTCAAATCAATAAATACCAAACTCATAATTCAACTCATTTCCAAATTCATACATATATATTCCCAAATCAACCATACAATATGTTCTCAAATTCTCCATAATTTCCTATACAAATTTCACAAATCATTCACAATACTTAACTTTATACACAAATACACTTTTCCAAATTTATCTAAAGTCATAAACATATTCATACACAAGATCCAAATTTCTCAAAACCAACGATTCAAATGTCGAACCGACGCCTTGACATACGTCTTCACATCCTTTCATCCGATCTCCGTCAAACCCCGAGATGGGGATGAAAGGGAAGGAGCTGAAAGCTCGTGGATAACACATTTATAAACCGATACATAAGTCAAATCATTTTAATAATCTTTTGCCAAAAGGGCTTAATTTTTTTCAAACTTTATAATTTTCAAACAATTTCTCAAACCCATTTTTTTTCTTCATATTTTCAAACTTTTCATAATAATCTCACTTTTTCTCATTTTTCAAAACTTCTTGAATTTTTCATAAATATGAATGCGAACACATAAACAAATCAAAACATATTACACATCATAATGGTCCAGCTAGTCCAACAGAGCGATCGCATGCCCCAAGATAGCGTCCCTGTGCGACAGGAAACAGAACGCATTACACTTTCCGCATTGCGGTCCAAAGTAGCCGTGAAGGAGTCCGAAATCGAGTCTGTACACTAATGCAAGCAACTGGAGAAGGCTATACACATAGAGACAAATGACTCACCAAGGACCTACCAAACCCACATAACACATAATCGAAAACGAAAGTCAAATTGCTCAAGGCACTTTCCAAAATCTTGATATTTTTCACACACGTGTCCTCACGTATATATTTTCATTCATAAATTCACAATCTTCAAGCAATACAATACACATAACACATTCTCAAAAAGTCAATAATGCACAACCATAGCAATTATTAAAACTTCATATATAATGATGCAAATTTTATTCAAAACTCATTTGGGACTCGTAATGCCAAACGATAACAAACTTTTATTTTCAAATATTTACAAAAAAACCTTAATTCATCAAAATCCAAATTTTACTTTCTTTAATTTTTCAAAGTTGCATATTGCTCACAAATCAAAATATAAATATGCTACCCACCTCAATTATTGCGGAAACTTGATTTCAAGCTCCAATTGATCCTTGCTTCTTTCCTTCTTTCCAAAATACCAAAACCTAAACCATAATCATCCAAATTTCACATCAGAAAATACTTAATTTTCACAATCAACTTAGGAATTCACCAATTCCATTTACATTCAAGCTATTTCAATCTCCAATTTTGAAAATCCCCAATTTTCAAAATTGGCCTAAACCAAGACACTCGAATTCAATCTCATAAAACATAATTTCTTCAAAATTAATCTCACAATTCCTCAATTCACATTAATTCCAAACTATTTAAATCCTCAATTTCAAAAATCCCCAAATCTTAAAATTGGCCTAAACCAATTTATCCCAAATTCAATACCATAAAATACCAATTCTTCAAAATTGATTTCATATATCATCAATTCATCATATTTCCTATAATTCTACACCAAAATATCTCAAAATTCTCAATCATAAAATTTAGCCTAAACCTTAATCAATTTTTCATCCAAAATTAAACCCAGCCTAAAGCATATATTTCAAAATTAACTCCACAATCCACAAACTCATCTTATATGACATAATTCTAAACCAAAATTAATCAAAATCTCAAAGTAGAAAATTTCTCTTACCTCTTTCTCATCCAAATTGAATTTTTTGGCTTAAAAGGAA
>CM057227.1:0-203069 GCA_029891385.1 Erythroxylum novogranatense | reverse complement strand
TAAATTTTAAATTTTAAATTTTAAATTTTAAATTTAAATTTTAAATTTTAAATTTTAAATTTTAAATTTTAAATTTTAAATTTTAAATTTTAAATTTTAAATTTTAAATTTTAAATTTAAACTTTAAATTTTAAATTTTAAATTTTAAACTTTAAACCTTTTTTAAATTCAAACCTTAAACCTTAAACTTTAAATCTTAAACCTTTAAACTTTAAACTAAACCCTAAATTTTAAACCCTTAAACCCCAAACCCTAAACCCTAAACCCTAAACCTTAAACCCCAAACCCTAAACCCTAAACCCTAAAACCCTAAACCCAAACCCCAAACCCAAACCCTAAACCTCAAACCTAAACCTTAAACCCAAACCCAAACCCCAAACCCAAACCCAAACCCCAAACCCTTAAACCCTAAACCCAAACCCTCAAACCCTAAACCCCAAACCTCAAACCCTAAACCCCAAACCCCAAACCCTAAACCCCAAACCCCAAACCCCAAACCCCAAACCCTAAACAAACCCTAAACCCTAAACCCAAACCCTAAACCCCAAACCCAAACCCCAAACCCTAAACCCCCCCAAACCCCAAACCCTAAACCCCAAACCCTAAACCCCAAACCCTAAACCCCAAACCCTAAACCCCAAACCCCAAACCCTAAACCCTAAACCCTAAACCCTAAACCCCAAACCCCCAAACCCCAAACCCTAAAACCCCAAACCCTAAACCCTAAACCCTCAAACCCAAACCCTAAACCTCAAACCCTCAAACCCCAAACCCCAAACCCCAAACCCAAAACCCTAAAACCCTAAACCCTAAAACCCTAAACCCTAAACCCCAAACCCTAAACCCAAACCCTAAACCCTAAACCCAAACCCTAAACCCCAAACCCTAAACCCTAAACCCTAAACCCTAAACCCTAAACCCCAAACCCTAAACCCTAAACCCAAACCCCAAACCCCAAACCCTAAACCCCAAACCCCAAACCCTAAACCCCAAAACCTAAAACCCAAACCCCAAACCCCAAACCCCAAACCCTAAACCCCAAACCCCAAACCCCAAACCCCCCTAAACCCAAACCCCAAACCCTAAACCCCAAACCCAAACCCAAACCTCAAACCCCAAACCCCAAACCCCAAACCCCAAACCCCAAACCCTAAACCCCAAACCCCAAACCCCTAAACCCAAACCCCAAACCCAAACCCCAAACCCCAAACCCCAAACCCCAAACCCAAACCCTAAACCCCAAACCCCAAACCCAAACCCCAAACCCTAAAACCCAAACCCTAAACCCCAAACCCCAAACCCCAAACCCCAAACCCTAAACCCCAAACCCCTAAACCCCCAAACCCTAAAAACCCTAAACCCCAAACCCCAAACCCTAAACCCCAAACCCCAAACCCTAAACCCCCAAACCCTAAACCCCAAACCCCAAACCCTAAACCCCAAACCCTAAACCCCAAACCCCAAACCCCAAAAACCCTAAACCCCCAAACCCCAAACCCCAAACCCTAAAACCCCAAACCCCTAAACCCCAAACCCTAAACCCCAAACCCTAAAAAACCCCAAACCCTAAACCCCAAACCCTAAACCCCAAACCCCAAACCCTAAACCCCCCCAAACCCTAAACCCCAAACCCCAAACCCTAAAACCCAAACCCCAAACCCCAAACCCTAAACCCAAACCCTTAACCTCAAACCCCAAACCCCAAACCCTAAAACCCTAAACCCTAAACCCCAAACCCCAAACCCTAAATTTAAACCCTAAATTTAAAACCCTAAATTTTAAACCCCAAACCCTAAATTTTAAACCCTAAATTTTAAACCCCAAACCCTAAACCCTAAACCCCAAATTTTAAACCCTAAACCCCTAAACCCTAAACCCTAAACCCTAAACCCCAACCCAAATTTTAAACCCTAAATTTAAATTTAAACCCCTAAATTTAAACCTTAAACCTAAACCCAAACCTAAATTTAAAACCCCAAATTTAAACCCCAAACCTTAAACCCCAAATTTTAAACCCCAAATTTAAACCCTAAACCCTAAACCCCAAACCCTAAATTTTAAATTTTAAACCCCAAACCCTAAACCCCAAACCCTAAACCCTAAACCCTAAACCCTAAACCCTAAACCCCAAACCCCTAAACCCTAAAACCCTAAACCCTAAACCCTAAAAAACCCAAACCCAAACCCTCAAACCCAAAAAAACCCTAAACCCCAAACCCTAAACCCCAAACCCCAAACCCCCCAAACCCAAACCCTCAAACCCCAAACAAACCCAAACCCCAAACCCCAAACCCCAAACCCTCAAACCCAAACCCAAACCCAAACCCCAAACCCTAAACCCCAAACCCCAAACCCTCAAATTTTAAATTTAAATTTTAAATTTTAAATTTTAAATTTAAATTTTAAATTTTAAATTTTAAATTTAAATTTTAAATTTTAAATTTTAAATTTTAAATTTAAATTTTAAATTTTAAATTTTAAATTTTAAATTTTAAATTTTAAACCCAAACCCTAAACCCTTTAAACCCTAAACCCTAAACTTTAAACCCTTAAATTTTAAACTTTAAACTTAAATTTTAAACCCTAAACCTAAAAACCTAAATTTTAAACTTTAAACTTTAAACCTAAAACCTCAAACCAAATTTCCCTTAAAAACCCTAAACCCCTAAACCTTAAACAAACTTAAACCTAAACCCTAAACCCTAAACCCCAAACCCTAAACCCTAAACCCTAAACCCTAAACCTTAAACCCTAAAAACCCAAACCCCAAACCCTAAAACCCTAAACCCTAAACCCAAACCCCAAACCCAAACCCTAAAACCCTAAACCTCAAACCCTCAAACCCTAAACCCTAAACCCTAAAACCTCAAACTCAAACCCCAAACCCTAAACCCAAAACCCTAAAACCCTAAACCTAAACCCTAAACCCTAAACTCCTCAAACCCTAAAACCCTAAACCCTAAAACCCTTAAACCCTAAACCCTCAAAACCCAAACCCTAAACCCTAAACCCCAAACTTTAAACCCTAAACCCTAAAACCCTAAACCCAAAAAACCCTCAAACCCTCAAAAACCCCAAACCCTAAACCCTAAACCCTAAAACCCTTAAAAAACCCCAAACCCCTAAACCCAAACCCAAACCCAAACCCTAAACCCTAAACCCCAAACCCTAAACCCTAAACCCCAAACCCTAAACCCAAACCCAAACCCTAAACCCTAAACCCCAAACCCCTAAACCCCAAACCCAAACCCCAAACCCCAAACCCCAAACCCTAAACCCTAAACCCTAAACCCAAACCAAACCCTAAACCCCAAACCTTAAACCCCAAACCCCAAACCCCCAAACCCTAAAACCTCAAACCCCAAACCCTAAACCCCCCAAACCCTAAACCCTAAAACCCTAAACCCTAAACCCTCAAACCCAAACCCTAAACCCCAAAACCCAAACCCTAAAACCCCAAACCTAAACCCTAAACCCTAAACCCCCAAACCCTAAAACCCTAAACCCTAAACCCTAAACCCCAAACCCTCAAACCCAAACCCTAAAAAACCCAAACCCTAAACCCTAAACCCCAAACCCAAACCCCAAACCCCCCAAACCCTAAACAAACCCTCAAACCCAAAACCCTAAACCTTAAACCAAACCCAAACCCCAAACCCTCAAACCCCTTAAACCCAAAACCCTAAACCCCAAACCCACCCTAAACCCTAAACCCTAAACCCTAAACCCTCAAACCCCTAAACCCTAAACCCTAAACCCCAAACCCCAAAACCCAAACCCAAACCCTAAACCCTAAACCCCAAACCCCAAACCCCAAACCCCCCAAACCCTAAACCCAAACCCTAAACCCCAAACCCTAAACCCCAAACCCCAAACCCTAAAACCCCAAACCCTAAACCCCTAAACCCCAAACCCCAAAACCCAAACCCTAAACCCCAAACCCCTAAACCCCAAACCCTCAAACCCCAAACCCAAACCCCAAACCCCAAACCCTAAACCCCCCCCCAAACCCTAAACCCCAAACCCAAACCCCAAACCCCAAACCCCAAACCCCAAACCCTAAACCCCAAACCCCAAACCCTAAACCCCAAACCCCCAAAAACCCTAAACCCCAAACCCTAAACCCCAAACCCCAAACCCCAAACCCAAAACCCAAACCCCTAAACCCTCAAACCCAAACCCAAACCCTAAACCCTAAACCCCAAACCCTAAACCCCAAACCCTAAACCCTAAACCCCAAACCCAAACCCCAAACCCTAAACCCTCAAACCCCAAACCCTAAAACCCAAACCCTAAACCCTAAACCCAAAACCCTAAACCCCAAACCCTAAAACCCCAAACCCTAAACCCAAAAAACCCTAAACCCCTAAACCCCTAAAAAACCCTAAACCCCAAACCCAAACCCCAAACCCCAAACCCTAAACCTAAACCCCAAACCCAAACCCCCTAAACCCCAAACCCCAAACCCTAAACCCCAAACCCTAAACCCTAAACCCCAAACCCTAAACCCCAAACCCAAACCCTCAAAAAACCCTAAACCCCAAACCCTAAACCCAAACCCCTAAACCCCAAAAAACCCCAAACCCTAAACCCTAAACCCCAAACCCCAAACCCCAAACCCCAAACCCTAAACCCCAAACCCTAAAACCCCAAACCCTAAACCCTAAACCCCAAACCCCAAACCCCTAAACCCAAACCCCAAACCCCAAACCCAAAAACCCCAAACCCCAAACCCTCAAAACCCCAAACCCCAAACCCTAAACCCTAAACCCCAAACCCCAAACCCCAAACCCTAAACCCTAAACCCTAAACCCTCAACCCTAAAAAACCCTCAACCCTAAACCTCAACCCTAAAACCCTCAACCCTAAACCCTCAACCCTAAACCCTCAACCCTAAACCCTCAACCCTAAACCCTCAACCCTCAACCCTAAACCCTCAACCCTAAACCCTCAACCCTAAACCCTCAACCCTAAACCCAAAACCCTAAACCCTCAACCCTAAACCCTAAAACCCTAAACCCTAAACCCTAAACCCTAAAACCCTAAACCCTAAACCCTAAACCCTAAACCCTAAACCCTAAAACCCTAAACCCTAAACCCTAAACCCTAAACCCTAAACCCTAAACCCTAAACCCTAAAACCCAAACCCTAAACCCTAAACCCTAAACCCTAAACCCTAAACCCTAAACCCAAAACCCTAAACCCTAAAACCCAAAACCCCAAAACCCAAAACCCTAAACCCTAATACCCTAAACCCTAAACCCTAAACCATAAACCCTAAAACCCAAAACCCCAAACCCCAAACCCCAAACCCCACACCCCAAACCCTAAACCCCAAACCCTAAACCCTACACCCTAAACCCTAAACCCTAAACCCTAAACCCTAAACCCTAAACCCTAAAACCCTAAACCCTAAAACCCCTAAACCCTAAACCCTAAACCCTAAACCCTAAACCCTAAACCCTAAACCCTAAACCCTAAACCTAAAACCCTAAACCCTAAACCCTAAACCCTAAACCCTAAACCCTAAACCCTAAACACTAAAACCCTAAACCCTAAACCCTAAACCCTAAAACCCTAAACCCTAAACCCTAAACCCAAACCTCACACCCAAAACCCCAAACCCTAAAAACCCAAAACCCTAAACCCTAAACCCCAAACCCAAAACCTAAACCCTAAACCCCAAACCCCAAACCCTAAACCCCAAACCCTAAACCCTAAACCCCAAACCCTAAACCCTAAACCCTAAACCCTAAACCCAAACCCTAAACCCAAACCCCAAACCCTAAACCCCAAACCCAAACCCTAAAACCCCAAACCCTAAACCCCAAACCCCAAACCCCAAACCCAAACCCCAAACCCCAAACCCCAAACCCTAAACCTAAACCCTAAACCCACTAAACCTAAAACCTAAACCCTAAACCCTAAACCCTAAACCCTAAAACCCTAAACCCTAAACCCTAAACCCTAAACCCTAAACCCTAAACCCTAAACCTAAACCTAAACCCTAAACCCTAAACCCTAAACCCTAAACCCTAAACCCTAAACCCTAAACCCTAAACCCTAAACCCTTACTTTGATTCAATCTATCTTTTTCCAATCAATACCAAAAGCTAAAAAAAATATACTGAGAGATAGAAAAATGTGTTAAGAAATTATTGATTGAAGAATCACTTCATTTGGAGGTCGGATAATAAAATTATGCTCGAAAGAATCAAACAAGGTTTGGTCCTCAATTATATTGAACTTGTCTCGGGACAAATGGAATAACTTTCACTAGAGATGTTGGATTAAGATCATCTTAGGATGATTTCAAAGAGAACTTTGAGATATACAACTTTGAAGAAGTCCTTGAGGTTAGATTTTATCATTTGAATAGTTAAAATGGATTAGAAGATAGGATCAGACGAAGCCAAAGGAAAATCAGAAGAATGGGAAAATGCAGATAAATGGGGAAAATTACCATAACTTTCCCAACAGATATCACATTTGTGTGTTCTTTATATGGTTCAAAAGAGAACTTCAAGATTTACAACTTTCATGAAGATCTCAAAGACATATTCTACCTTTTGAAGGGTCAAAAATGGAGCAAAAGATAGGTATAGATGAAACCAAAGGAAAAAGCAGACAAATAGAAAAAAAAAAGACGAATGGGGAAAATTGCTATAACTTTCCTTATAGATATCAGATTAAGGTATTCTTTATATGGTTAGAAAAAGAACTTCAAGATCTACAACTTTCAAGAAGATCTAAAAGTCAAAAATGGACCAGAAGATAGACCAGATGAAAAAGCAGAAGAAGCAAAACATAGAAGAAGCAAAAAGCAAAAAAAAACAAAACATAGAAGATATGACGTCATTACAGACCATATGACGTCATCACAAAAGAAGCAAAACATAGAAGAAGTGAAAAAATAGAAGAAGCAAAACATCAAAGATATGACATCATCATAGACCATATGACATCATCACAGAAGAAGAAAAATATAGAAGAAGCGAAAAAATAGAAGAAGCAAAACATAGAAGATATGACGTCATTACAGATCATACAATGTCATCACAAAAGAAGCAAAACATAGAAGAAACGAAAAGACAGAAGAAGTAAAACATAGAAGAAGCAAAATGCATAAGAAGTAAAACATAGAAGATATGACATCATCACAGACCATATGATGTCATCACAGAAGAAGCAAAACAGAGAAGAAGTGAAAAGACAGAAGAAGCAAAACATAGAAGATATGACATCATCACAGACCATATGATGTCATCATAGAAGAAGCAAATCATAGAAGAAGTGAAAAGACAGAAGAAGCAAAACATAAAAGAAGAAAAAAGTAAAAGAAGTAAAACATAGAAGATATGACGTCATCACTGACCATATGACGTCATCACAGAAGAAACAAAACATAGCAGAAGCGAAAAGACAGAAGAAACAAAACATAGAAGATATGAAGTCATCATAGACCAGATGACATCATCATAAAAGAAACAAGACATAGAAGAAGTGAAAAGACAAAAGAAGCAAAACATAGAAAAAATGAAAATACGGAAGAAGTAAAACATAGAAGAAGCAAAAAGCAGAAGAAGCAAAACATAGAAAATATGACGTCATCACAAACCATATGACATCATCACAGAAGAAGCAAAACATAGAAGAAACAAAAAGACAGAAGAAGCAAAACATAGAAGATATGAGGTCATCACAGACCATATGATGTCATCACAGAAGAAAAAAAACATAGAAGATATGGCATCATCACAAACCATATGATGTCATCATAGGAGAAGCAAAACATAAAATAAGCGAAAAGACAGAAGAAACAAAACATAGGAGAAGAGAAAAGCAGAAGAAGCAAAATACAGAAGATATGATGTCATCAAAGACCATATGACGTCATCACAGAAGAAGCAAAACATATAATAAGTGAAAAGATAGAAGAAGCAAAACATAGGAGAAGCAAAAAGCAGAAGAAGCAAAAAACAGAAGAAGCAAAAAAATAGAAGAAACAAAACACAGATGACACGTCATCACAGACGACACGTCATCATAAAAGAAGCAAAACATAGAAGAAGCAAAATGCAGAAGATACATCTCCCCTTTTAAGGACCATAACTTTTGACTCCAAAGTCCAAAAATTTCATACTATATATCGTTGAAAAGCTAAAAAGATAATCTACAACTTTCCAGAAGAAAATTTTCTCTAATATAGCCTAAATCAATCTAGAATTGCCCTAGAATTCAAAATACGAATTTTACATTCATCCACCAATGTACTATACCCAGTTCTCAACTTCATGACAATTTTTTAGATTCTTAAAGACAAAATTTAAACTTGATGTCTTCATAAGAAATGTAGCCATATGTTTCTAATTTAATCCAAATTAAGAATCATCTAGTTTGGATAACTAGATAAAAAGTTGTGGATAAAAGACTAAAGAATACTCCATGAACGTTTTCCAAATCAACCACCCATTTTGTTTCACAATCTTTCCTTAACACAACTCATACCAAGATCACCTTTTCTACTTTATTTACTCCTCATTCTCAACTCAATATCATCCATAAAGAAATTATAGTCCATAATTAATCATGAACATCAATGACAGAACATACACATATGTACATATTCTTCATCAACTTACTACACAAATTCAACTTCATTTTTTGCTTTCATTTTACTTCTAACTTTTACCTTAATTCTTTTCATTTCAAAATCTCTTATCAACCAAATCACCAAAGCAAAACATGAATCTATCTACATTTCTCATTTATTAGTTCTAATCTTCTAAGAAAATTTCGGGGTCCAACACTCTGAGGACTGAACGTAGCCCAAGGTTTGGGGTGAACCAATATAAAATTGCGGCGTCTATTCTTTAAATGTTATCTTTTAATTTTCTTGTTGTTAGAAGAGTAGATAATATTACTTGCGATTGCATTACTTATCAACTTTAGGAAAGTGTTTTTGTGACCATTTGAATTTTGTAAAGCAATTCAAGAAATCTCAAAAGATTAATATTTTTGAAAAGATTACACAATTCAACCCCCCCCCCCCCCCTCTTCTTATGTATTTTATATATTATACATGATTTCCATATTAACAAGTGATTTACTTCAAACATAACCCCACAAAAACAAACAATGACCCTTTAACAACCTAAATAATCTCACAACTCAATCTATAGTAACACCAAGACATCAAACATACAACAGCTCACATTCAAAAAGTTAAGACAAAAAAAATTAACTCAAAAGTAGCAAGTGGACAACAAAACTTAAGAAAAAAACCAAGAAAATGGAAGTAGTTACTGGAAGAACAAAAGAAAAACAAAAG
Source organism: Erythroxylum novogranatense (assembly GCA_029891385.1). Classification (NCBI taxonomy): domain Eukaryota; kingdom Viridiplantae; phylum Streptophyta; class Magnoliopsida; order Malpighiales; family Erythroxylaceae; genus Erythroxylum; species Erythroxylum novogranatense. The sequence goes on along the minus strand of CM057227.1, from coordinate 193,738 downwards.
CAGATAGAAGATGACAGTGCATAGAGAAGCAATGAAGAAGAAAAAAAAATGAAGAAGGACAACAAGGGTGGGGGGGTCGGGTATATAATTTAATTAACAATAAAATGCCATCTTTTTCTTTAAATTTAAATAACAATATCAACATCTTTTGAATTTACCGATAGAACGATAGTTTTTTCAGTAAATTATCAATAGAATCGAGTTTTCGTAGGTAATTTCCTTATGAAAATTTCTTCCATCAGCAAACTCCGTCACTTATTTTTACCGCGAACCATTGTTTCCTATTTTTACGACAACTTTTACTAATTCATCGCTAAATTTCATTGGCAAAGTTTCACGGATAAATTATCTCCACCTTTACCAATGAATTTTTTGTTGCAAAATATTATTTTTCCCAATAAGTTTACCGACGAAAATATTTTTCCATCGCCAATTTACTATGGATTTTTTTGTTGTTAATTCGTAATTTTCTAGTAGTGATATATTCATACTTCATCACAAATTGTTTTTTTCTATATATACACACAGGGAACTAAACTTTTTCTTATATATAAACACAAGTGGCCATAAAACCTTTTTCTATTTATATACACACATGACTATGAAATTTTTTTCCAATATTTATACACATACGCAACCAAATTTTTTTATATATAAGCACACACACACACATAGGTGGGCACCAAACCATTTTCTTATATATACACAAACATGCTCATATTTTATTCCCCATACATACACATGCCTACAAACTTTTTTCATATATTTTTGCACACATGGCAATCAAAAAAACTTCAAATATATACATAGATGGATGATAAGTGTAAATTGTATCATCTTTTAGGGCTTAGTTTGATATTTGTTTAGCTATTAATTCAATCATTTAGTCTATGTTTAGATTAGAATTGTATTAGTTTGTTAATTATTTATGTTTTAAGTGTTTTATGGGTGAATACAAGTCTTTGAGCCTAAATATTATGTTTTTAAGGTACCTTCATATGTTTTTTTATTATTTTAGGATCAAAGTCAAAGAACGAAAAAGTTTCGGAGACATTTGGGCCAAAACAACAACTTATAATTATGACAGAAGCACCATAGTTGGCTCACAATCTTGGCCTATATGTCATGATCGTGATAGAAGCCCAAGACATGGCCCATGATCATGGCCTGCATGCCACAATCATGACATAAGGTTATGATGTGGCCCATGATTGTGTCCTACATCAGACAGATATGCAGACACTAAAAAACATCAAGTTTTAAGGGATTTTTTAGACTTTCAGACCCCTGAAAAACCCTAGGGCTACTCAGAACACAAAGGATATTTAACGAACAAGAAAAAAAGGCAAAGGATAGCTTTTACATCAGCCACTTTTGAGAAATCTTAGAGAGAATTCATCGAGTGATTGAGAAAGAGAAGAAGGAAGAGAGAGATTAAGAAGAAGTTGACTCGATGTACTTCCTAGATCAGGAAGTTCCCAACATCGTTGCCTCCCATCATCTGTTCAGATCATATTTCCTATTTATTTTTAGTTTTTATTATTGTATAGAATTGGAATAATAGTTGATGTTAGGATTTGAATTTTGAAGATGTTATAAACTCGCCTTCAGAGTTTTATCTTTGAATTAATGAAATTTGATTGTTTATGTTTTATTAGATTTATTATGATTTAATTATGCGATTGAATAATTTGATAATAAACAGAGAGGGTGAATCAAATGAAAAATAATTAAATTAGGCTAACGAGAGTTAGGTGATTTAATAGAACAAGAATTAAATAAAATCAATAAATTGTGCAAATAAAGATCTTGTATAGGTTTCCAATAGTTTATTAGACAACTTCAGAACTAATTAGGGTTTTGGATAGGTTATTAATTCAGAGATTGCAACTTTCATAATCTGATTAGGGTTATAATTTAAGGTTAATGGTTATAACTTGAGAGAGAGTAATCACCCCTAGGATCATCTAGAACCAATAATTTGGTAATTTATGATCAGTTAGGTTAGCATTAAAGATAAGTAAAATTACCTTTCCCTCAATTGGTAATTTCCTTAGGTTGATTCTTGGGTGTGTGTTGTAATTGCTAAATTATTAATATTTTGTGATTGATTCTTAATTTGATTGATTGAATTGAATTCTCATTTTAGTTTCGCTATATTTTAAGTTTTTGCGATTTGTTTTGGACATAGATTTTAGGATTAGATTACTCCTCATTGTAGGATCGGCACCTTAGTTACTACGCTAACGAACCATGCACTACAGGTTATTGAGGTTATTTATTAAAACTTACACACATCAAACATCGATCAAGTTTTTGACACCATTTTTGAGGAGGCGATTAGTTTAGTTCTTTATTCTAAGACTTTTTAACTATATTTTGTTTTAAATAATAATTAGAAAAAGAAGTTTGGGGCAAAAAGTAGAGACACAGCAAGACATCTTAGAGTGAGAATAAGTCATTTGAAAAGCTAGATGCCAAGAAGAAATGGAAAGAACAATGATGGAGGATAAATATAATAGGGAGCAAGGAACTTTTGCGAACCACAATGAGACATAATATGGTTGGGAAAGTAACGATCCTTATTAGAACATGTACTATTCGGGGTGGCATAACTACCTATTGGTCCAACAATGTAAGGACTCACTTAGGACATCAAGACCTATTAGGATTTCAGCAAGATGAGTCCAATTCATGGGATTCTAAATTGGATAAGATCTTGGATTAGCTCACGGAAATAGAAGAGGGCCAGAAGATACTAGAAAAGCAAATTGAGCAAGTAACAAAAAAATCATGCCTCGTCTATTCATAACCTAGAGATTCGAGTGAGACATCTTTCTCGTGAATTTTGTAGGAGAAGTGTGGAAGACTCTCTAAGTAATATGGTAATACATCAAAGAGAGTAATATGAGGCTATCGCACCTAAGAATGGGGGAGCCAGAAGGGTCAATGGAAAATCAAACAAAACCCCACCTTAATGAAGACCAAGAGATGAATAAAAAAGATGAAGAAAAGAATGCCAATATACCATATGTGAATATTGAAAAATCTTTGGTAGATGTCCACAAAAAGAACCTTATCCTTCTAATTAATGATGATAAGTGACATTCAATGTGAATGATATATTAAAGAATCCGAAAGATAATAGCTCATGCAGGATAATTTATGTGTTTAATAAAGAACAAAAGAACAAAGAACAAATGACAACAGACATTGAGTTTGAAGAAGTTATGAAAGTCTCTGCTCATGAAGCGAAAGGAGCAGTGGAGACGAAGGTGATTAAGGAAGAAAGAAAGCAACTCACCTTCTTACAAGACAAACTATTAATTAGATGGAAAATTCAAGGAGTTATATTTGTCGCGCCCCCTTACCGCAGGTTACACCCCGGGACCCCCGTAGGTCATTCCGATACATATCCTACGATAAGGGTGAGCTACGAACAATCACTACTGTACTTCACATGGCATCATAATAATAAAACATCAATATAAAATCACAAACTTTTTGAACCAAATTGTTCCTCATTTCATTTCATGAAAATCAAAATTTTATACATCTGTCAGCGATTACTGTATGTACATCACTCCAAAAACCTACTACAACATGCTATATAAATAGGGAAAATACATCAGCTCTATCTAGGTCATCCCAAAAATCCCAGTTGACCGACCTGTGAGCCATGACTTCTCTTGCCAACATGATCTACATGGCAGGAAAAGTCCCTCTGGAGCTAGGAGTCTACTATCGGTCCTGAAAAATATGTTACAATTTTAGATGAGTTTGCGAACTCAGTGAGGTAACCATCATTGATGGTTCACTCAATTCATGCAACAATCAAGCATATCACAGTTATTTCATAATTTCACATACATTAGAAGTACCACATGATCACATTAGTATCACATTTCATTTTCACACAAGCATAAGGCATTTTTTCCTTTCACTCAATCAAAGAGATTAAATCAAATGCATATGAAATGCGCATGTGACACTTTTCTAATTTATTTCGTTGTTGTAACCGAGCGTCTGAACTGTCCCAATATGGACACATTAATCGTTGAGCCTGAGGCTCTGAATCACTGTGGGGCTTAAGGCCCGAATACAATCGTTAAGCTTGTAGCTCTCGGTGGCTGCTCCGGTCACAACTACTATTATCTGATCATGCATTCATGCATGGAATGCACATGTCACAATTAAGCAGTATATACATCACAATCAATACATGTGTCATAATTTACCACATCTCAAGCAAGTAGTTCACAAATTCACATACAAGCATCACTTCTATGTCATAGCTCCCCAATACATTGGACCATCTTTCTAGAATCCACAATTAGAAACAATTCTCAAACCCACCATTATTCACCACAGTATTCTAAACAAACAATAATTGAGAGAACCGTCTAGGTCACTCACCAATAACTTCCGAGCTAGTGCCTAGAAGTTTCGGCAACGTCAGTGGGTTGACATTCCAAAAGCGCCTCTATAAAAATTAAAATACACAAATATTACCAAGTGTATAATCAGAAATGTTTAATAATGCACATGTAGAAATTAAAATTTGTACAATGCATGTCGTAACATTCCTGGTATTATTCCACAAATCACATCAGAAAATATTCCCCTACTTTTTAGAAATCTATAGACACCAAAATCACTCAATTCGGATCCCTATAGGTCTAATTGTTGCTAAAATACGGACTAGAAAAATAATCGCTCGCTTCTCTAATTTTGATTTAGTCCATCACTTTCAATTTAAACTCCAAAATTTACAAATTCTCATGGGGAGCAATTAAATGAATTACGAATCCGACACCTCAAAAATCGAATCAATCGGAGGTCGGGTGACAAAATTATACACAAAAGAATGACAAAAGGGTCAAATTAGAACAAAAAATTACAATTCAAAGAAAATCACATTTGCATCTATTTCCCTTTGTTCTTTAACAAAACCTAACTTTTCACATAAGTGAAGAAATTTGACAAATTTGGTATCATTAGAAAGATCACAAAAAACCCTATAAGTTCCTTCAAGGACTCACAAACCAATTCCACCCTTAAGGGTGTCAAAAATTCAATCAAAGTTTCTTCCTAATCACAATTTTCCAAAACAGTACCACATTCTTCTCAAAATCATATCTTCCCATTCCCTTTGCCAAAGATTCTAAGCTTTATATCAAAAGAAAGATCAGAACATATTATACAACTTTCATGAACAACTTGAAAGCAAATTCAACCTCTAAATGGGTCAAAATCTCAATCAAAGTTTCTTCCCTGCACATGTCATCCTAATAGTACCACAATCTTCTCAAACTCATAACTTCCTATCCCATTGTTCAAAAATTTCATGCTTTATATCAATGAAAATATCAGAAAACGTGATAAAATTCTCATGAAGGACTTAGAAGCAAATTCCACCTCTAACTAGGTCAAATTCTCACATGATTGTGGTTGCCCTGTTAAAGATTGTTAAATAAATATATCACCTAAACCATATCCATACTGTAAAAATCCATAACTTACAATTCTTACATCCAAAAATAGCATATTATACATCACTAAAAAGCTAAGACATTCCTATACAACTTTCATAAGACCACTTGAGCTAATTTAAACCATAATAGTCTAAAATTAGCTTCAAAACATAGTAACCACAAAACCCATACTTAGAAACATTTTACACACAAAGTACATTAATACATGAATTACCATCTGAAAATTAACAAGTTATAACTTTCAACCTCAAAATCGGAAAATGTAATACTTAGTGACGATAGAAAGATAACAAGAAAATCTTCAACTTTTACGAAGACCAATTTAACAAAAGTTCCACAACTTTAGCCTAGAAAAGTTCCCCAAAATTCCCCAACTTTTATGAAGACCAACTTTAGCCTAGAAAAGTTCCCCAAAGTTTCAGGTCACAAATCTTCAATGTTAGAATCATAAACATGACACTATTCACCCTACACAGATTGCCCACTTTTAAGGCAAAATTCAAAACCCTTTAAGCCACAACTGGACAACACTTCTTTCATAAAAATTTTAGCCAAACTTCTCAAGTTTAATTCAAGCCAAACCTCATCTTAATAGCATAGCCATATAAAAGGTTATGACCAAATCTTTAGAACATACACAAAACAAATTTTCCAGATTCACAACCTAACTCACATTCTACATCTTCCATACCATTTCTAACCCACTTCTCACTCAATTCACTTCATATATCCACCATAACTAACTCACAATCTATCCTCGAATATTAGTCCAAAAAATTGTAGCACACACACTCAATCATTTTCCTTTAATAAACACTCATCTAACATCATTAAAATCAATCTAAAACACTCAATTCACCTATACCACATGACATATCATTCATCCTCAATCAATCATAAATCAACCAATGAAAATAACCTACCCATAGAATCAAAGCACAATCCCATGCAATTAGTTCACATAACACCACAATTAATGCATTTAACTACCAATTGAGAACATAAAACATAGCCTTACTTACTTAAGCTTCCACTTTCTTCAATTCTTCAACAAGACACCAACTTCTCTACCTTCCAACACATATACGATTATCATCATCACAAAGCTTAGGTTTGGATTTGTGTGTGAATAAAGGAAGAGTAAGCAAGTAACAAAGATGAGTTTCTTGTATGGTGGATGGAGAACTAACGAAAGAAGAGTAAGGAAGAAGCTACGGATGAGAAGGAAAAGCTTTTATAAAAGTGATTTTAACTCTTTCTAAGGAAAGCATCGTGAATCACTTGGTTTTTAGTAACCTAAGCAACTAAGGTGGCATGTTAGGCGAGTGGCAAGTGTCACTTGCCACATGTCACCTTCTTAAGCCTCCATTTATTTCTTTTCCAAAATAATTCAATTTCTACTCCAATTTTTTTCCCAAAATTACAATGGCTCAAAATCAAAAATTCCTAAAATCATGTATCTAATTTTCAGTGCCATTGAATAGTAATTTTTTTACTAGTAACCAGTCAGTCTGCCACTTAACATTTTTTCTAGTCCAGAAAAGTACCCTAATAATTTTTAAAAAAAATTCTAAAATTCTTCCTAAATTCAAAACACACAATGACCCACTCCAATTAAAATTTCAAGCACAAAAATCACATTTTTCACAATAATCATATTTATTGTAGCGCCCCCTCACCATAGGGTACGCACCGGGACGCCCTCAGGTCGTTCCGACACATAACCTACGATAAGGGTGCACTACCGAGCCAAACCAACTATACTCCACATGGCATCAAAATAAATATAACTGATCTTTGAAACTAAATTACTTTTCCATTTCATTCTTAGAACCCATAATTACACAATTCTGTCCATACAACACTCAAATGAAACTAAAACAACTCCTATCAAGGTTATCTCCAAAAGTCTCAGCTGACCCACCTCTGTGTCATAACTTCTCTTGCCAGAACGATCTACAAGGCAGAGAAAATCTCTAACTCTGGAGCTAGGAGCCTACTATCACGGCCCTGAAAAATATTGCAATGTTGGGTGAGTTTGCGAACTCAGCGAGAAACCATCATCGATGGTTTACCCAACTCATGCAAATATAGTCAATTCACATAATATCACACAGTATCGTATACAGAAATATCACACGCACTATCATTTTACAATTATAAGGCATTTCGCCTTTCATACAGTCCATTTTCAATCATATGGTTATGCAATACACATGTGACACTTCCCATTTTATTACGATATTATGACCGTGCGCCTGAACTGTCCCAGTGATGGGCACATTAATGGTGAGCCGGTGGCTCTGAACTACGTTGGGCCTGAATGCCCTGATACGGTGAGCCCGTAGCTCTGAATTACGTTGGGCTCGCGGCCCTGTTGCGTTGAGCTTTAAGCTCTGAAATACGTTAGCTGCTCCGGTCACAACTGTCATTATCTGATAATGCCTTTATGCATGAGATGCATATGTTTCAATTCAGTATCAATCACTTCACAACATAATAATACATGCCCCAATTCACATTTGCACCAAATAGTACAATTTATACACATAACACTTCAATAACAAGTTACCGATACTTTGGACACCTCTGGTCCGAATTCAATCCAAATCAATCACATAAACCTTCCATTTCTTCCGCATAGCATAAGTGCATAATTTAAACACACCAAGATTGAGGAACCAACTAGGTTACTCACCTGTAACTTCCGACCTACTGCCTGAAAGTCCCAGCAATATCCGTGGAATGTCGATCCAACGGTATCTCTGTAACAGTCAAATAGTTTCTCATTACTGTATGCACAATCAGAACAATTTAATGATGTACATGTCTTAAATAAAATATGTACGATACATGTTCATGACCTTTCCGGTGCTAATTCCCAGTTTCCACTTTCTTTTGACAAACCTAACCTTTCACCCTTTTGATCAATAAAGACTCATTGCATTCCAAAAATTCAGTTCAATCCCCCATATCATGCACCCTAGAATAGTCCCAATAAAACCTAATCATTTGGTTAAAATCACCCATTGAATACCCCAAATTAACTCCAATTATCATAATACAATCCTTAAGTTGCAATAAAAACCCATCCTTAACTTTCCTTCACTAATCACGATCTTACTAATTTAAATTCAAACTTTCATTCTTTACTTCAATTGTAGACCTCTTTCTCTAGTTCATAACAAATCAAGAATCACCTCAATTGGAGGTCTACACCATTAATTATGCCCCAAAAACTAAAACACCTTAATTGAGAAAATCATCCTCGCCGCGGCCAAAGGACGCTCGCCGCGACGACACTAGGTCGCTCATCGCGACGTCTAGCCGCTCGTCGCGATGAGGAACTACGGGCTCGTCACGACGAGGCCTACACACTCGACGCGGCGAACAATTAACCGCTCGTCGCGACTGTAACATCCCGTTACTGTTAGCAAGGGTATTTTGGTCATTGGGTTGAACTGATAGGATTTCACTGCATTCATTGACTGAGCATGTTACTGGCCTCTAATTATAGAGGAACAGGTTTATTGCATATGCATTTATCCATAGGTACTTGCATTCATGATTTCTGGGATTTGATTGTGAGCATGAACCCGGCCGAATCGGATTGGGGTTAATTGGGAAATTAGAGTTATTGGGTTCAATTGACTGATTTAATATTGATTTCGAGTGACTGGTAATTTTTAGTGGCCTATAGGAAATTTTCAGGAAATTCAGGAGAAAATACCCGGATCAGAAATATTTGGGTGACTGACTGATTGACCGTATATTACTTAAAGAATTGTCCAATGGCAGTGGAAAAAAATTAGAATTTTACTGATAGGAAATAAATATGTGGAGCCATTGAAATTTAGAGACAAAAATTTGGACTGATTCGGAGACTTAAGTCTATAAATACTAGGGTTGGAAATTTGGGGAAAAAGTTACCTAATGCTAATTGCACCTCTTTTCTCTTCTCCTTGACGGTGGTTTGATTTCTTCCCTTGGTGAGTTTCATTGATTTTCCTTATGGCTTCTTCCTTATTGAGTTAGTCTAACTTGTCTATGGTGACTGGTGAAGGTTAAAAGCCTTGATATTGGTTGATCGTTTGGTTTGGAGGATTTTAGGGTTACGGTGGATTTGTGGATCGATCTGTGATTTGGTAAGTTTTATGGCATTAATGTTGTTATTAATGGGCTCTACTGCATTTATAACATTTATTAGAGTTGATTTGAGTAGTTAAAGTGTATTAATGGTGGGTTTTAGAGAGAGGAACGATCGGAGAAGACGACGGAGTTCGCCGCAGGTCGTGACCTGCACGCGAGCCCGACGGCGAGGAATATATATTCGTTCGCCGTGGCGAGCTAGCGTGGGACGCCGCGGCGAGCGTCATTTAATTATGACGCCGCGACATGTGCCGCCTGCCATGGCGCCGAGAAAGAGTTGTTCGCCGGAAGCGAAGCCTTCTGCTTGGGCGAGAGACGCAAGAGCATGGCGAGAGACTCCATTGGATTGTATTGTACTTATTGGGCATAAATTTTGGTGTGGACCTCCGATTGAGGTGTTTCCAGATTTATTACGGACTAGGGAACGAGGTCAACAATTGAGGATAATTGTGGGAGTTAGAATTGATTTAATTGGTAATGAATTATAGGGAGTAAGGCCAGTTATGGTTCATAGTATGACTTAAATGTCAAATTGAGGCTATTGGAGTTCTGATTGGGAATTGCAATTGAGGTTTTGATCTGATGAATAGGAAATTGCTATATGGGATTCGAATTGAGGAAATTGACTGGATTTTGAAGAATGGATCAAATAATTGGTGATCAATTGAACAAAGAGATAGGATTGAGCTTAAGTACAAAAATTGGGTTTTAGCACCGGAAATCGTGAACATGCATTGTACATCATTTCACTGAGACATATGCATTACTGTACTATTTAATTGAGCAATTAGTAATAGACTGTACTTTACTGTTATAGAGGCACCGTTGGATCGTCGCTCCACGGACATTGCTGGGACTTCCAGGCAGTAGCTCGGAAGTTACAGGTGAGTAACCTAGTTGGTTTCTCAAATTCCTAATTGCTTACATGCTCTACATGAATTACATGCAAAGATGAATTGTATGACTACTGTATGATTACTGGCATGTATTGGATTGAATTGCATGCTTTTACTGAACTGAACCATACTGTTACGTGACACTGAGACTGAATACTGGGCTTTTATAGCCATATCATAACGATTACTGAACACTGCAATACTGGGCTTGTAGCCATACACTGTAAATTACTGAACACTGCACTGCATGCATAAATGCATGATCAGATAATGGACGTGTCCCAAGTTGTTAATATCACTTAAAAGAGCCTAGAGCTCGAACACTGTACTAACCGGGCTTAGCTCGAGGGGAGAAATCCCTGACGCGTCCCTCTTGCTTCTCGATCGAGCACTTGGGCACAATACTGAATAACTGGAAAGAGTCTCCTATGCATTATATACATGAATGATTGAATTGCCAAATTGTGTGACGATTACTGAACTGCGTGATGCCATGATTTGTTGTAAATTGTGATGTGACACTGTGAACTGTTCTATGCTATTGTAAATTGTTACCGACATCAGTAAACCGTTATAGACTCTCGTAAATTGTTATATAATACCGTTAATTGAATATTCTTGTCCGTCTTTGACGCATTTATGTAATGCATGATTTGAGTGAACCATCGATGATGGTTTCTCCTTTGAGTTCATAAACTCACCCAATATTGCAACCTATTTTTCAGGACTGTTAGAGTAGACTCCTAGCTCCGAAGATATTCTTTCCTGCCGTGCGAGCTGCTGGCAAGAGACGCGATGGCACACAGGTTGGTCAGCTGGGTTAGCTTTTGAGGATGACTTAGGATAGATGCTTATATTAGCTTCCTTTTGGTTTTGTTAGGAGACTGATAGACTTGTCTATTCTGATATTGGATGACTGTACCAGATGATTGTTATTTTGGATGTTAATTTATTGATTTCTGTTATATTGTGATTTAAATTACTACGATGCCATATGGATTATTAGCGAAATTTTCTGGTAGTGAACCTTTATCGTGGGATACGTGTCGGAGCGACCTTCGGGTTTTCCGATGTGTACCCTACGGTGAGGGGGCGCTACATTAAGTGGTATCAGAGCATGGTTGGCATCTTTTGGGCATAGAGCATTATTATTTGGAATCTTTGTAAGAATAGCGTAATCGATCGTAAATTCTTATGCTTTAGGTCATCCGTCTTCGGGAGATCAAGTAAAGCGACCGGTGACACGGAATCGGTAGGAGCTAGTAGGGAGTCCCCGATGTCTTTTTCAGAGGAGTTGCCTCCTCGAGTTCCTGTGAGACGGGAACGACGATACGATCGATTGCTTAAGCAGGGGGCAGTTGACTTCTATGGTAGCACCGACCCTGCGGAGGCTGAGGGATGGTTAGAGAGGACTGAGAGGGTCCTCGATCAGATGGACTACGACCCTGAGGAGAGGTTCGACTATTCTGTCTCCTTGCTACAGGGTCCTGCATATCGGTGGTGGAGGACTATTCCGGGCAGTACCACCAGGCCCTGCACTCTGACATGGGATGATTTTCTGAGGGCATTTCAGGACAATTACATGCCCAAGGTCTATCTAGAGATGAAGATGCAAGAGTTTTTAGAGCTGAGGCGGGGCGGATGTCAGAATCACTATGAGTGTGATTTAACGAGTTGATGGGCTATGCTTCTGCACTGATTTCTACTGAGGCCAACAGATGCCGTAGATTTGAGGGTGGACTCAATTTTGAGATCCGCTTTTGTTGGCGGATCGGACATGAGTTCATTCTTCGAAAGGCTGAGTCTTTGTCGAGATAGAGCATTCTTGGCGAGGCGTAATCTGATCGAGGCGGACAAGGAATCCGGCACAAGAGATCCAGTGATAGCCAGGGCAGCGCTGGCAGAGGGTATAGCAAGCGACAGAGTAGGCCCTTCAGGTCCGCTGGAGGGGCTAGACAGACCGGATTTGGGCACAGGGGCAGATTCACACAGACTGCTAGTGGTGGCGGTAGCGCCAGAGGGTCAGGACAGACTGTCTCGGACTGTGAGCATTGTGGCAAGAGGCACAGTGGAGAGTGCCGATGGCTGTCTGGAGCCTGCTTGAGGTGTGGCTCGATGGAGCACCTAGTGAGGAATTGCCCCGAGATATTGGGAGCCCAGTCTACTATGACTGGCAGATCAGGCAGTAATACCACGATCCAGCAGAGCCGTGGTGGTGGACCAGGCTGGAGAGGTCGAGGCCGAGGCCGAGGACGAGGCCGAGCAGAGGGTTCTGTAGTGAGGTCAGAGGGACCGAGTGGCAGACAGCAGTCACAGGCGAGGGTCTATGCCATGACACGGCAGGAGGTCTAGGACTCACCGGATGTTGTTGCGGGTATGCTTCTGATTTCTAGCTTAGAAGCATATGCATTGTTGGATCCTGGATCCACCCATTCTTTCATTGCACCGCATCTAGCATGTAGACTGCATGGGGATAGGCAGAGGTTACAGTCTAGGTTAGAGGTGAGTACACCTCTAGGTAGTACGACTGTATTGGGAGAAGTCTGTATAGGGTGTTCGGTTCAGATCGACCGAGCAGTTTTGAGTGCCGATCTGATTATTTTACCTCTGAGGGAGATTGATGTGATATTGGGGATGGACTGGTTGACTGTGCATAGGGCGGTCATGGACTGTTACACCAAGGAGGTTGTATTGGAATCTCCTGGTCAGCCAAGAGTGGTGTTTTGAGGAGTTAGTCAGGCAGTGCCAGCGAGGATGATTTCCTTCCTGAGTGCCCTGAGATTGATGCAGGGAGGTTGTGAGGCCTATCTGGCTCACGTAGTGGATTCCTGAGTTGAGCAGAGATTGGAGGATATTCCCGTGATCAAGGAATTTCTGGATGTATTTCCCGAGGAGTTATCAGGATTGCCGCCAGAGCGGGAGATAGAGTTTGAGATTGATCTCGTTCCCGGTACCGCTCCTATATCGATCGCTCCGTATAGGATGGCAACGGTGGAACTGAGAGAGCTTAAGGCTCAGTTACAGGAGCTACTGGATAAAGGATTTATCAGACCGAGTGTTTTGCCATGGGGAGCTTCGGTACTGTTTGTAAAGAAGAAGGACGGGACTCTGAGACTGTGTATTGATTATAGGAAGTTGAATCGGGTGACGGTGAAGAATAAGTATCCACTGCCTAGGATTGATGATCTATTTGATCAGTTGCAGGGAGCTCAGGTGTTTACTAAGTTAGACCTGCGATCTGGTTACTATCAGTTGAGGATTGCAGAGGCCGATGTGCCTAAGAGTGCTTTCAGGAGCAAGTACGGGCATTTCGAGTTCTTAGTGATGCCGTTTGGGTTGACCAATGCCCTGGCCGCCTTCATGGCTTTGATGAATAGGATTTTTCAGCCCTACCTGGATCGATTTGTGATTGTATTTATTGACGACATACTGGTTTATTCGAGGCATAGACAGGAGCACGCTGAGCATCTGAGGATTGTACTGCAGGTCATGAGAGATAGACAGTTGTTCGTCAAATTCGCTAAGTACGAATTTTGGCTTGACGAGATTGTATTTCTAGGGCATGTGGTGTCCGGTGAGGGTATCCAGGTGGATCCTCACAAGATAGAAGCAGTGATGAGTTGGGAGGCTCCTAGGACTGTACCAGAGTTGCGAAGTTTCCTAGGATTGGCCGGATATTATCGAAGATTCGTCGAGGGGTTTTCATTGATCTCCGCCCCTTTGATGAAGCTATTGAGGAAAGATGTACCATTCAGATGGACTGAGGAGTGCCAGAAGAGCTTTGAGGAGCTGAAACATCGGTTGACGACCGCACCGGTGTTGGGCATTCCTTCTGGGACTGAAGGCTTTGTGGTTTACAGTGATGCCTCGCATCAGGGATTGGGATGTGTATTGATGCAGCATGGGAGAGTTATAGCGTATGCCTCGAGACAGTTGAGGTCTCACGAGGTGAATTATCCAGTGCATGACTTGGAGTTAGCTGCAGTAGTATTTGCTTTGAAGATCTGAAGACACTATCTGTATGGGGAGACGTTCCAGATCTTCACTGATCACAAGAGTTTGAGTTATCTGTTGAGTCAGAGAGAGCTCAATCTGAGACAGAGGAGATGGATAGAGTTACTGAAGGATTATGACTGCATGATTGAGTACCATCCAGGGAAGGCCAATGTAGTGGCCGATTGTAGCGCCCTCTTACCGTAGGGTACACATCGGGACACCCGACAGGTATTCCACGATAAAGGCGCACTACCAGAACAATTTTCACTAATATCCACATGGCATCGCAGTAAAATAAATCACAATATAACCGAAATCGATAAATTAAAATCCAAAATGATAATCATTTTATACAGTCATCCAATGTCAGAATAGACCGGTCTATCGGTCCTAACAAAACCAAAAGGAAACCGATACAAACATCTATCCTAAGTCATCCTCAAAATGCTAACCCGGTGACCGACACATGTGCCATCGTCTCTTGCAAAGCTTCTGCACGGCAGAAAAGAATATCTTTGAGCTAGAGTCTACTCTATCATCTGAAAAATATGATGCAATTTTGGGTGAGTTTTGCGAACTCGGTGAAAACCATCATCGATGGTTCACTCAAATCATTCATTACGCTGCAGCGTCTGGACAATTCAATAAATCAAATTAAAGATCATATACAATTTACAATAGTCTATACCGACTGATGATCGGATATTATTTTACAAAGCAGATTTCTGATGATAGACAATTTCTGAGATAAATACAATTTCTGATGATAACCACTTACAGTAGCATGCAACACTTTACAATATCACATCACAGTCTACAGTCAATCATGCCATCACGTAATCAGTCACTGTCACAATTCAGTCAGTCAAATGTATGCAATGCATATGAGACTCTTTTCCAGTTATTCAGTGTTGTGCCCAAGTGCTCACCGGTGATCGGTTGGACGCGTCGTGATTTTCTCCTCGGGCTAGGCGGTCAAGATCTGAGGCTTAGGGATAAATCCCCTCGGGCTCGAGGCCCGGTCAAGAGTAATAATGATGATTAGTGGACGCGTCAGGATTTCTCCCCCTGACTTGGCCGGTCCAAGACAAATGTTCGAGCTCGAGGCTCTTTTCAGTGATATTAGCAACTTGGGACACATTCCATTATCTGATCATGCATTTATGCATGCAATGCAAAGGCTCAAGAATTCAAATGTTGAGAATTCAAGATTCAAGAACTCAATATCCGAATTCAAAGATTCAATAATAATACAGTTCTCTCTTATACGTAATATAGTTCACTCTCATACATTTCAGTGGTCATACAGTGGTCTAGTCTAATACAGGAAGAGCATACGGTTTGATCATGTATATTTCAATAATCATGCAATTTCTAGTGTCATATAACAATCCGATTCAAGACAAAGAAAAGCATACAATTCAATCACATTCATTTCAAGAATCATCGGTGAACATTTAGACAAACAGAATTTGAGGAACCAACTAGGTTACTCACTGTTACTTCGAAAAACTCTTGCTCGAAGTCCCAAAGAAAGTCCGTGGAAGCGACGATCCAATGGCGCCTCTATATGCTTAAATACAGTCCATTACTAATTGCCCAATTAATCAAGCAAGAATGCATATGTCTCGGTGAAATGATGTACAATGCATGTTCACGATTTCGGTGCTAAATCCCAATTTCAATACCTTAAGCCCAATTCCACTTTCTCACTCAATTTCTTGACAATAATTGATCCAATCCTATGATTCATCCTATCTCCTATATTCATACTTCTTATAACAATTTCCTATCCATTGGGTCAAAACTTCTATTGCAATCTCCAATTAAAACTCCAATAGTCTCAATTTGACACTTAGTCGTGACTTTGTGAATCACAATTGACCTTAATCTCTATAATTCAATACCAATAAAAATCAAATCGAATTCCCATAATTACTCTCAGTTGTAGACCTCTTCCCCTAGTTCGTAATAAATCTAGAATCACCTCAATCGGAGGTCTACACCATGAATTATGCCCAATTAAGTAAAATCCAATCCAATAAAACAGCCTCATCCTCACTGCGACATTCGACCATGATTTAAAGAAGCACGCCGCCAAGCGCAAGGCCTCTCATGGCTCGCCGCGACGTTAGCCAGAGGCTCGTCGCGACGTAGTTCTTTCCCCACTCGTCGCGACGCTTGCTGCATACGTCGCGACCAATACATTAATTTAAATCGATTTATTCGTCGCGACGAAGCTCAAAAGCTTCTGATCTCATCGCGACGCGTGGCGATCCGATCGTCTTCTCCGATCGATTTCTGCCATTAATTTCATTAATA
This sequence comes from Erythroxylum novogranatense, assembly GCA_029891385.1. NCBI lineage: Eukaryota > Viridiplantae > Streptophyta > Magnoliopsida > Malpighiales > Erythroxylaceae > Erythroxylum > Erythroxylum novogranatense. Next base: position 176,880 of record CM057227.1, on the reverse strand, counting down.
ACCTCCATTAACACTCCAACTACTCAATCTTACCCCATAAATGTCATAAATACATGTAACAACCATAATGATCAACATTAAACACAAAATACTTACCAATCGACGATTTCTCCACAGATCTCAAAATCACCGTAACCCTAGAATCCTTTAAACCCAACGATTACACACTTTCCAGGCTTCTAACCTTCACCAATCACTATAACCATGTTAGCCTATCACAATAGAAGGGAAAATCATAAGGAAAGATCAAGAAATCCTCACCAATGAGAGGAAATCAAGAACGCCGTAGAGGGGGGGGAAAGCTCGCGATGCCTTAGCCAATTTTTCCCCAAATTTCTCAACCCTAGATATTTATAGACCTAAGTCTCAAAGTCGGTCAAATTTCAGTCTCTAAATTTCAATGATTCCACATATTTATTTCCTATCAGTAAAATTCTAATTTTGCCATTGCTATTAGACAGTTCTTTCAAGAATATACAAATAATCACCACCACCCATCTATTTCCTATTCGAACATTTTCTCCTAATTTCCCAAAATTTCCTATAAACCACTAGTAATTACCGGTCACTCGAACCAATATTAAATCACTCAATTGAACCCAATCACTCTAATTCTCAATCGGTCCCCAATCCAATCGATTCAACAAGATTATGCTCACAACTGACCAGTCAATTTCCAGTCAATTCTAATTTACAATTAAATACCGAAAAAATCCTGAATGCATGTACCTATGAATATATGCATATGCGGTAAACCAGTTCCTCTATGATTAGAGGCTAGTAACATGCTCAGTCAATGTATGCAGTGAAATCCTATCAGTCTGTCCCAATATTACCATAATACCCTTAATGACAGTAACGGGATGCTACACCGATGCTTTGAGCAGGAGATCGCATGGTAGTGCAGCCCAGATACAGATTGAGAAATTACCTAGTCTGATACAGTTGAGAGCTCTTAATGTACAGATGGATTTGGGTCAGGATGGAGCACTGATTGCTACTCTGAGGCTTAGGCCGATGTTACATGACAGGATTCGGAGGGTTCAGGATCAGGACCCAGTGTTAGTGAGACTGATTGACAGAGTGCAGATTAGTACTGATTCAGAGTTTGAGTTGAGAGACGGGACTTTATGGATGGGGCAGAGACTGTGTGTGCCAGATATTGATGATTTGAGATGTGAGATCCTAGAGGAAGCTCACGTAGCTGCTTATGCTATGCATCCTGGTACGACCAAGATGTATAATACTCTGAGACGGCATTTCTGGTGGCCTGGTATGAAGAAGCAAGTGGCATAATATGTGTCCAGGTGTCTGACATGTCAACAGGTTAAGGCAGAGCATCAGGCTCTAGTAGGAAAGTTGCATTCGTTGCCCATTCCGGAATGGAAGTGGGAGCGAATCACCATGGATTTTGTGACAGGATTGCCTAGGACACCGAGGCAACATGATGCTATCTGGGTCATAGTGGACCGATTGACTAAATCGGCTCACTTCTTGCCAGTGAGGGAGAGTAATACTCTCGATCAGTTGGCCCAGAAGTATGTAGCAGAGATTATACGGTTGCATGGGGTTCCGTTGTCTATAGTCTCAGACAGGGATCCCAGGTTCACATCGAGGTTTTGGAAGAGCCATGATCGCTATGGGTACTAGATGAATTTCAAAGACATCATTTCATCCTCGCACAGATAGAAGAGGAGAGGACGATCAAGATCGCTGAGGACATGCTTGAGCATGTGTCTTTGGAGTTCAGAGGTGTATGGGATCAAGATGCTTGCACCGATAGAGTTCGTATACAATAACCGATGTCGAGTAGTATCGGGATGGCACCAGATGAGGCCTCAGATGGGCGAGTGTAGATCACCTGCTTGTATTGGGATGAAGGGTCGAGATCGATAGAGGGTCCCGAGCTGATCCAGGATACAGTAGATAAGATACAGTTGATCAGGAGTCGCATTAAGGCGGCTCAGGATAGATAGAAGAGTTATGCGGATCAGCATCGACGTGATATGGAGTATAGTGTGGGTGATCGAGTATTCCTCCGAGTGTCTCCTTGGAAAGGAGTACTGAGATTTGGCCATAAGGGCAAGTTGAGCCCTCGGTATGTTGGCCCTTATGAGATTACTGAGAGGATTGGACCACTGGCTTACAGATTGGCTTTACCGAGTGAGATGTCCCAGTTGCATGACATGTTTCATGTTAGTATGCTCCGACGGTACCGATCAGACCCGACACATGTGATTCCGGCTCAGGACATCGAGATAGCCAGTGATATGAGTTATGTGGAGGAGCCGGTACAAATCATTGGATCACGGGTCAAGCAATTACGGAACAGGGTGATTCCATTGGTGAAAGTCCTTTGGAAGAACCACTCTACTGAGGAAGCTACATGGGAGACTGAGGAGCATATGAGGAGCCAGCATCCTCATTTATTCGATGGGACAGGTATGAAATTTCGAGGACGAAATTTTTATTAGGAGGGGTGAATTGTAACATCCCGTTACTGTTAGTAAGGGTATTTTGGTCATTGGGTTGAACTGATAGGATTTCACTGCATTCATTGACTGAGCATGTTACTGGCCTCTAATTATAGAGGAACAGGTTTATTGCATATGCATTTATCCATAGGTACTTGCATTCATGATTTCCGGGATTTGATTGTGAGCATGAACTGACCGGACTGACTGGATTAGGGGTTAATTGGGAAATTAGAGTTATTGGGTTCAATTGACTGATTTAATATTGATTTCGAGTGACTGGTAATTTTTAGTGGCCTATAGGAAATTTTCAGGAAATTCGGGAGAAAATACCTGCACTAGGAAATATTTGGGTGGATCGATCGATTAGTATATTCTTGAAAGAATTGTCCAATGGCAGTGGAAAAAAAATTAGAATTTTACTGATAGGAAATAAATATGTGGAGCTATTGAAATTTAGAGACAAAAATTTGGACTGATTCGGAGACTTAGGTCTATAAATACTAGGGTTGGAAATTTGGGGAAAAAGTTACCTAAGGCTAATCGCACCTCTTTCTCTTCTCCTTGACGGTGGTTTCGATTTCTTCCCTTGGTGAGTTTCATTGATTTTCCTTATGGCTTCTTCCTTATTGAGTTAGTCTAACTTGTCTGTGGTGACCGTGAAGGTTAGAAGCCTTGATATTGGTTGATCGTTTGGTTTGGAGGATTTTAGGTTACGTGGATTTGTGGATCGATCCGTGATTTGGTAAGTTTTATGGCATTAATGTTGTTATTAATGGGCTCTACTGCATTTATAACATTTATTAGAGTTGATTTGAGTAGTTAAAGTGTATTAATGGTGGGTTTTAGAGAGAGGAACGATCGGAGAAGACGACGGAGTTCGTCGCACGCCGCGACCTACACGCGAGCCCGACGGCGAGGAATATATATTCGTTCGCCGCAGTGAGCTAGCGTGAGACGCCGCGGCGAGCGTCATTTAATTATGACGCCGCGACATGCTGCCCTCGCCTCGCGGCGCGCCAGAACCCGTTGTTACGCTTGGCGAAGCAATGCTCACGCCCATGAAGCGAGCCTTCTGTGACAAGGCGAGAGACGTAAGGTCATGGCAAGAGGAGACTGCTCCATTGGATTGTATTGTACTTATTGGGCATAAATTTTGGTGTGGACCTCCGATTGAGGTGTTTCCAGATTTATTACAGACTAGGGAACAAGGTCTACAATTGAGGATAATTGTGGGAGTTAGAATTGATTTAATTGGTAATGAATTATAGGGAGTAAGGCCAGTTATGGTTCATAGTATGACTTAAATGTCAAATTGAGGCTATTGGAGTTCTGATTGGGAATTGCAATTGAGGTTTTGATTCGATGAATAGGAAATTACTATAGGGGATTCGAATTGAGGAAATTGACTGGATTTTGAAGAATGGATCAAATAATTGGTGATCAATTGAACAAAGAGATAGGATTGAGCATGCATTGTACATCATTTCACTGAGACATATGCATTACTGTACTATTTAATTGAGCAATTAGTAATAGACTGTACTTTACTATTATAGAGCCACCGTTGGACCGTCGCTCCACGGACATTCTTTGGGACTTCAGCAAGAGCTTCGGAAGTTCTGGTGAGTAACCTAGTTGGTTTCTCAAATTCCTGATTGCTTACATGCTCTACATGAATTACATGCAAAGATGAATTGTATGACTACTGTATGATTACTGACATGTATTGGATTGAATTGCATGCTTTTTACCGAATCGAACCGCATCTTGTTACGTGACATTGAGACTGAATACTGGGCTTTTATAGCCATATCATAGCGATTACTGAACACTGCAATACTGGGCTTGTAGCCATACTCGTGAAATTATCGAACATCTTGACCGCATGCATAAATGCATGATCGGATAATGGACGTGTCCCAAGTTGTTAATATCTTTGAAAAGAGCCAGAGCTCGAAACATCGTACTCACGGGCTTAGCCCAGGGGAGAAATCCACGACGCGTTCCCTACTTTTCTCGATCGAGCACTTGGGCACAATCATGAATAACTGGAAAGAGTCTCATATGCATTATATACATGGTGATTGAATTGTCAAATTGTGTGACGACATCGAATCTGCGTGATGCCATGATTTCTTTGTAAATTGTGATGTGACACTGTGAACTGTTCTATGCTATTGTAAATTGTTACTGATAATGGTAAACGGTTATAGACTCTGTAAATTGTTATATAATACTGTTAATTGAATATTACTGTGCCGCGTTGTCTGTGAATTGCGTAATGCATGATTTGAGTGAACCATCGATGATGGTTTCTCACTGAGTTCGCAAACTCACCCAATATTGCAACCTATTTTTCAGGACTGTTAGAGTAGACTCCTAGCTCCGAAGATATTCTTTCCTTCCGTGCGAGCTGCTGGCAAGAGACGCGATGGCACACAGGTCGGTCAGCTGGGTTAGCTTTTGAGGATGACTTAGGATAGATGCTTGTATCAGCTTCCTTTTGGTTTTGTTAGGAGACCGATAGACTTGTCTATTACGATATTGATGACCGTATGCGGATGATTGTTATTTTGGATGTTAATTTATTGATTTACATTATATTGTGATTTAAATTACTACGATGCCATATGGATTATTAGCGAAATTTTCTGGTAGTGAATCTTTATCGTGGGATACGTGTCAGAGCGACCTTCGGGTTTCCTGATGTGTACCCTACGGTGAGGGGGCGCTACAGCGACGAGGAATTACCTGCTTGTCGTGACGTGCGGACTCCTGTTCGTCTTCTCCGACTAAACTTTTCGCCATTCTCTCTCTAAAACCAGTAATAACTCACTCTCAACTACCCAATCTTTTAACATTAAACACCATAAATGCATCACATTCACTAATAAACAACATATAACAAATTTACTTACCAAATCGAGTGTTAATTCTTCAAATCTCCGAAACTCTTCTCCAACCCTAACACCCACGATTTGTTGGATCGCGTACGGTTCGAGTATTCACAATACACTGTGAAAAAGGACCATACAACAACATGAGTATAATCGAAAACACGAAGGATTAACGAAAATACTTTATTTTCGTGGGTGGATTGCTTCTTTTCAGATTCCAAGACACTGCAAATCGCTAATGCCCTCTACCGGTATCCACACAAGCATGCACGATCCAGGTTGCGGCTGTAGTGTGCTAGCACGTCCTGAAAACCTTTCTGAATGTCGCACGATCTTTCTCTTGGATGGCGGCTAGGGTTTCCTGACGATTGTGTCGTTAACCTAATGAGACCTAAGCTTCTCTATTTATAGAAAAACCCTAATCTCATTCAGGCCCTATTAAGTTTCGGCCCATTATATCATATATAATAAAAGCCCGACAACTTAATTAAATCTAGCCCAATAAATATATCTAAATATATTTATTCAATACCTAATAAATTAGGTCCAAGAGAATAAGCGCAGATCACATCACACTTTGTGTGCGACCCTGTAGGCTCATTTTGATGTTGGCAATGGGCTTGATTACACTTCAAAGCCCATAAGTTATAAGTGGCCTCTAGCAAGACATGATGACTACCCAAATCAAATGAGGATCGATAATCCGATTTAACTCAGAATTATGGTTATAGGCTCGATCCTTTGTAACACGATATCAAGATTAATCACAAGGCATGGTACATGTCAACCTTTGATTAATCATAGTTTCTTGATCCCCAAGTTGGTGATTATAACAAATGACATTGATGACTCTTCATCAATTCATTTGAACACGACCATGCATTTCTTCATCACACTTGTCAAAAGGCCCAAATGATATCTCTCTCATTTAAGAGAGGTACAAATCCTATATATCGTCATTCACATCCTCCGTATGATTCATTTAGTGTCCAACATAAGACTATTTGTTATTGGTTAAAAATAACTTAGTCTAATATCAAAACGATAAATTCCTCATGTAGGGAACCATGATGACTTGGTCAAAGGACTAAAGTCAAACCATATAAAGAATCACTAATGACATGAAACCATGTAGTATTCTTTATGTGGGTCGGTCCAATATATGTTCTCTAACATATATCTATGTTTCGATTTGATATCTTATATCCATGATCAAGAAAGCGTGATCATCAATCGTAACACATACTAGTCTTAATTCATTATTTTCCACCAATAATGATCGATCAGTGACAGTCTAGAATAGTGTTATAACGCTTATGGTTTTACTATCAAGTCACATACTTGATGACATAAGTCTAATACTATTCATGGAATGTAAATCACATTACATAAACGAAATACATGCATATATGAAAGGAATACCTCATAATATATTATTAACAAGTCATAATGTTAATACATGAATCACAAATACCCATTGGCCTAGGGCACATTACTAACAATCTCCCACTTGCACTAGGCCTAATCGGTTAGATATCTAATATCCATAGACCTCGTATGACTCTCATGTTTAGGCTGTGGAAGAGGCTTAGTAAGTGGATCGGCAATGTTGTCATCTGTGTCCACTTTGCATATCTTCACGTCTCCTCTCCCACTGATCTCTCTAATCAGATGGAAACGTCTGAGTATGTGTTTGGATCTATTATGTGAGTTTGGTTCCTTAGCCTGTGCTATAGCCTCATTATTTTCACAATAAAGGTCTATAGGACTTGCAATGCTAGGAACAACTCCAAGCTCAGTAATGAACTTCCGATCCATCTGACTTCCTTATTTGCATCCGATGTAGCAATGTACTCGAGTTGAGTTGTAGAATCGGCAATAGTGTCTTGCTTTGAACTTTTCCGACTCATCGCACCTCCATTCAAAGCAGTAACACAAAACCTGATTGAGATCTAAAATCATCTATGTCGAATCGAAAACCAGCATCAGTGTAACCATTTACAACGAGCTCTCCTTCAAGTCCTCCATAAACTAGGAACCTATCCTTAGTTCTTCTCAAGTACTTAAGGATATTCTTAACTGCTATCCAGTGACTTTCACCATAATTAGATTAGTATTTACTTGTTATACTCAAAGCATATGAGACATCTAGTCGAGTACATAACATGGCATACATGATAGATCCAATTGCAGATGCATACGGAATCTTACTCATGCGCTCAAGCTCTTTACCTGAAGTAGGACAATCCTTCTTTGAAAGCTTGATTCCATGTGACATAGGCAAGAATCCTCTCTTGGAATCTTGCATACTGAACCTTTTCAGTATCTTATCTATATATGTGCTCTGACTTAGGCCTATAAGCTTTCTTAATCTATCTTTATAGATCTTAATGCCTAAAACATAGGCAGCCTCACCTAAGTCTTTCATTGAGAAACGTTTCCTTAACCAGATCTTGACATTCTGTAAGGTTGGAATATCGTTTCCAATGAGCAATATGTCATCAACATATAAAGCTAAAAAGACAACAGCACTCCCACTAACCTTTTTGTAAACACAAGGTTCATCTTCATTCTTGATGAATCCAAACTCTTTGACAACTTCATCAAAACGAACATTCCAGCTTCTTGATGCTTGCTTCAATTCATAAATTGATCTTTGAAGCTTGCACACCTTTCCCGAATTCTTAGGATGGACAAAACCCTCAGGCTGTATCATATATACATCCTCAAGTAAGTTTCCATTAAGGAAAGCCGTTTTGACATCCATTTGCCATATCTCATAATCGTAGTATGCAGCTATGGCAATAAGAATTCTAATGGATTTGATCATGACCACTGGAGAAAATATCTCATCATAATCAATTCCATGAATTTGTCGATAACCTTTAGCAACAAGCCTTGCTTTATAAGTGTGCACATTTCCATCCATGTCGAGGTTCTTTTTGAAAACCCATTTGCATCCAATGGTCTTCAAGCCATCAGACGGATCAATCAAAGTCCAAACTTGATTGTCATACATGGATTGCATCTCTGTTTTCATGGCCTCTAACCATTTAGCATATTCTGGACTTTCCACAGCTTCTTGATAGGTTGTGGGCTCATTATGATAGATGAGCATCACATTATCATCATCAGTAATGAGAAATCCATATCTCTCGGGCTCATGACGAATTCTATCAGATCTACGTAGGCCTTGTGTTGTTGAAGACTGCTCATCAATAGCTTGTGAGCTCGCTTCAATCTCCTTTTCAGGCTCAATGTCATTTTGTGAAACTTGAATTTCTTCGAGTTGTACTTTACTCCCACTGTTTCCTTTAGAAACAAATTCCTTCTCTAAGAAGAAACCATTTCGAGCAACAAACACTTTGTTCTCTCGATGGGATGTAAAAGTAATATCCTTTAGTTTCTTAGATATCCCACAAAATAACATTTTCAGATTTGGGTGCCAACTTGTCAAGAATTGGACGCTTCACATAAGCCTCACAACCCCAAATCTTTAGAAAAGATAAATTGGGACGCTTCGGTCCATATCTCATAAGGTGTCTTTTCTACAACCTTTAAAGGAATACGGTTCAATATGAATCTGCGGTTTCTAAAGCATAGCCCGTAAGTATTTTGGAAGATCGGTTTGACTCATCATTGATCGAACCATATCTAATAGAGTTCGATTTCTCCTTCGTAAACACCATTCCATTGAGGAGTTCTGGAGGAGTCAATTGTGAAACAATTCCACAATCCTTAAGATAATCATCAAACTCTTGGCTTAAATATTCACCTCCTCGATCAGATCGAAGGATTTTAATATTCTTGCCAAGCTGATTTTGTACTTCATTCTTATACTCTTTGAACTTTTCAAAAGATTCAGATTTGTGCTTCATTAAATAGACATACCCATATCTACTGAAGTCATCTGAAAAAGTAATGAAATACGAATAACCTCTCTTTCAGCTCTTCCAAATGGAGTTTGCAGTTACTTTTCCAATGACCAGGTTCATTGCAGTGAAAGCAAACTCCCTCCTTGGGTGCCTTAGTCTTAGCTTTAGGTTTGGGCTTGGACTTAGACTTGGGTACTTTACCTTTGTCCTTCGCTGTGCCCTTCTTCTTGAAAACTTTTCCCTTTTGAACCATAAGAACTTCATTGGTGGTCTTAACCTTTTCCTTTAAGTTCTCTTCAGTAGTTTTCACCATCCCATGCAATTCATCAATGGACTTCTCCATATTATGCATGTTGTAGTTAAGAATGAACTGATCATAGTCATTAACTTTTTCTTTCTCTAAGATAGATCACATAGAAAGGTTTGTGGATGGAGTAGCCATAATCTACAAGAATTATGCAATAAGGGTCAACATTCATATATTATGAGGTATTAGCTCCCACTCAAATAAATAACCCTCAATTGACGAATGGGAGAAGCAAGATCCATATTTCACTAAGTCCTAAGAAAGCTTTGGCTTAACACTCAAGACTTAGTTATTTAGGTAGAAAACTCTTTTCAATTACATCACATGTAACTCTTGATGGGCTTATGTTAAAATACATCTTATGATCGCATGTATGTATAAACCCAATCTTATGCCCTAAGCCCAAAACCGCTTTTGATAGCTTAGTTAAGTTTAACCATACTTTACCTATGAATAGCACCATTATTCAAATGTCTTCCCTAGATGATCCCTACATGCCTTGCTTTGACAAAAACCTACATAAGGATAATCTAGAGATAAACATTGGTAAAGATTTATGGAAGGCATATAAACTTGAAATTATAAAGAGGGTCGTTCTTAGTACATTATGAAGGCTACTAATCCTATTAGTAAGGGTGTTTGTACTATGTTATTTCTAATCCTATACCACAACATACTTGAGTATATATATATTAGAAGTATAGAATAGTAACTTACACATGAATATAAATATTAAAATATATATATAAATAAACACTTGTAACTTCACCCAGAATATATAACACATAACAAATAAATAAGCGTAGGGAAGCGCGCCTTCTTTGGGCTTGCCGGTCATTGGAAAAGGCGATAGTCGATTGATCGACTTATGCTGATCATTGGAAAAGATTATAGTCGACTGGTCGACTTGTGCCAGTCGACTGGAACCAATTTCAGTCGACTGGAACAAACGTTTTTTTACCAAAAACTCATCTCCGCTCTCCGATCAATCGACAACAAATAAAATTCCTGTTTTCTAGCAAATAAAAGAGACAAAACCTTAGCCTTTAAGGATGCCGCCGCCAACTGCTGTGTTCTTCCAGTCGGCGGCATGTTGCTTGCTATTGCAAGCAACGCCAGTTATTGGCCTTAATCCACTTTGAAGAACCAAAGATAAAAGCATCTGGAACTTTATTCCTATCTACTGTTTGTCGATGGGACAAATATTAAAGAGCGTCTTTGCATTCTTATTCATCTAATGAATTTCATGAAAAGCACGTAAGGGTCCGGCATCTCCTCACCACGCAAGTGGCGACATGCACTGGTGTAGCCCCACGATCCCACCAATGAGCTTCGACTCGCGCCCAACATACCGCATCCTCGAAGTAGTCCATGAAGAACCACCAAGAGACGCAGCGTCAACAAAGATCATTAATGGCGTCGTTAATGCCTTATTCATGTTTCCCGAGACACAACCCATACCCATGTATTAGTAAACACTTCTCAAGAAACAAGAACATACCAATCCATGTTCTTAATCAATTAGCTATTGGTTTATACTTATTAATCGAAACAATTTTCATATTAATCTATAACCTTTTCAATTCAATTCCGAAATAATAATCAATAACAATCCGAAAACAATATGCATGAAAATAAATCATATTCGTATCATGCATCCAAAACTGTGAGCGCATGTAATCAAAACATGCATATTATCGATTATACAGAAGAACCTGGCTCTGATACCACTGTTGGATCGCATATGGTTCGAGTATTCACAATACACTGCAGAAAAGGACCATACAACAACATGAGTATAATCGAAAACACGAAGGATTAACGAAAATACCTTATTTTCGTGGGTGGATTGCTTCTTTTCGGATTCCAAGACACTGCAAATCGCTAATGCCCTCTACCGGTATCCACACGAGCATGCACGATCCAGGCTGCGGCTGTAGTGTGCTAGCACGTCCTGAAAACCTTTCTGAATGCCGCACGATCTTTCTCTTGGATGGCGGCTAAGGTTTCTTGACGATTGTGTCGTTAACCTAATGAGACCTAAGCTTCTCTATTTATAGAGAAACCCTAATCTCATTCAGGCTCTATTAAGTTTCGGCCCATTATATCATATATAATAAAAGCCCGACAACTTAATTAAATCTAGCCCAATAAATATATCTAAATATATTTATTCAACACCTAATAAATTAGGTCCAAGAGAATAAGCCCAGATCACATCACTCTTTGTGTGCGACCCTGTAGGCTCATTTTGATGTTGGCAATGGGCTTGATTACACTTCAAAGCCCATAAGTCATAAGCGGCCTCTAGCAAGACATTATGACTACCCAAATCAAATGAAGATCGATAATCCGATTTAACTCAGAATTATGGTTATAGGCTCATCCTTTTGTAACACGATATCAAGATTAATCACAAGGCATGGTACATGTCAACCTTTAATTAATCATAGTTTCTTGATCCCCAAGTTGACTGATTATAACAAATGACATTGATGACTCTTCATCAATTCATTTGAGCACGGTCATGCATTTCTTCAGTCACACTTGTCAAGAGGGCCAAATGATATCTCTCTCATTTAAGAGAGGTACAAATCCCATCTACGTCATTCACATCCCTCCGCACGATTCATTTAGTGTCCAACATAAGACTATTTGTTATTCGGTTAAAAATAACTTAGTCTAATATCAAAACACTAAATTCCTCATGTAGGGAACCATGATGACTTCAAGTCAAAGGACTAAAGGCAAACCATATAAAGAATCACTAATGACATGAAACCATGTAGTATTCTTTATGTGGGTCGGTCCAATATATGTTCTCTAACATATATCTATGTTTCGATTTGATATCTTATATCCATGATCGAGAAAGCGTGATCATCAATCGAACACATACTAGTCTTAATTAATTATTGTTCCACCAATAATGATCGACTGTGACGATCTAGAATAGTGTTATAACGCTTATGGTTTTCCTATCAAGTCACATACTTGATGACATAAGTCTAATACTATTCATGGAATGTAAATCACATTACATAAACGAAATACATGCATATATGAAAGGAATACCTCATAATATATTATTAACAAGTCATAATGTTAATACATGAATCACAAATACCCATTGGCCTAGGGCACACTACTAACACGATTCTCTCTCAAAACCTCAACAATCTTCATCTTCTCAAGGCTTAGGATTGATCTTAAACACAAAGGAGAAGTAAGCAAGAAAACAACCAAAGATTTCGCAAGGGGAAGGAAAAAGGAACGATAGAAGGGAGAAGGTTCGAGCCCTAGGATAGAAGAGGAAAAGCTTTTTCTGAAAATTTCAAAACCTAAGGCTTTTAAAGGTTGATTTTTAAATCAAGGCTCATAAGCCATAAGTCCTCAAATTCTTTTAAATTTCAGTCTCTAATTTCCAATGACTTGACATTTTTATTCCTAACATCGAAAATCTAATTTTCCCTTGCCATTGGGCAAGTATGTCAGCAATATAAAGTCAATCAGTCTGTTACTCAAAAAATTTCGGTCCGGATATTTACTTCCGAATTTTCCAGAAAATTTCCTATAGGTCGCTATCAACTGACAAACACTCTAAAGACATTCTAATTCAACTATTCAAACCCAATTATTTCATAATTCCCAATAAATCATAATCAACCTAATTATCTCAAATTCATAAATCATATCATAATCACAATTAAATGCCGGAAAAAGCCATGAATGCATTTGCAATTAACTCATTCCTCTATAATTAGAGGCCAAATAAATGCTCAATCAATAACATGCAATATAAAATCCTAACCCATCCTAATTTACCAATATAACCCTCCCATCGGTGATGGGATGTTACAATTCTCCCCTCCTAATAAAAATTTGGTCCCGAAATTTCATACCTGTCTAATCGAATAGATGAGGATACTATCTCCTCATATGCTCCTCAGTCTCCCAAGTTGCTTCCTCATATAAGTGGTTCTTCCAAAGGACTTTTACTAGTGGAATAACCATGTTCCTCAACTGCTTGACCCGCAAACCCACAATCTGAACCGACTCCTCAACATAACTCAGATTGCTAGCCACCTCGATCTCCTAAATCAGAATCACATGGGTCGGGTCTGATTGATACCGTCGGAACATACTCATATGAAAGACATCGTGCAATTGTGATATCTCACTCGGCAATGCCAATCTATATGCCAAAGGTCCTATCCTCTCTAGGATCTCATAAGGGACCAATGTATCGAGGGCTCAACTTGCCCTTCTGGCCAAATCTCAGAACTCCTCTCCACGGTGACACTCGGAGGAACACTCTGTCTCCCACATCATACTCCATCTCTCTCGTCTTCGATCTACAAAACTCTTACGCTCATCTGAGCGCCTTTAATGCTACTCCGAATCAGTTTTACCTTATCCACAGTGTCCTGAATCAGTTCGGGACCCTCAAGCATCCTCATACCCTCTTCATCCCAATAAAGAGGCGATCTACATTTTCGTCCATACAACGCCTCATACGGTGCCATCCTAATACTACTCTGGTACTAATTATTATATGCAAACTCTATCAGAGCCAAATACTGATCCTAAGCTCCTCGGAACTCCAACACATAAGCTCGTAACATATCCTCAACAGTCTTAATCGTCCTCTCACTCTGCCCATCTATCTGAGGATGAAATGATGTACTGAAATTCAGCCGAGTACCCATAGCAAGCTGCAGGCTCTTCCAGAACCTCGAAGTAAATCTGGGATCCCTATCTGAGACTATAGACACCGGGACCCCATGCAGTCGCAAAATCTCGGTCACATACTTCTGGGCCAACTGATCAAGAGTATTGTTCTCTCTCACTGGCAAGAAGTGAGCTGATTTAGTCAACCGGTCCATAATGACCCAGATCGCATGTAACATCCCACCCCCTCCTCGAAGGGTAAAATAGTAAAGTTGGCATAGGATGAGATTGATAAGGAATAATTAAAACTGTTCATGCATAATAGGATTGATACACAGTATCAATTGTGTACATGGAATTACGGTAAATGCATTCATGACATTCCCGGTAATTGGGCCTAACGGTATTTTATTGTGTTTAACGGGGTTATGGGATTTGAAAAAAATATTCTGAGTGCGCTATGAAGCGTTTTAGTTTTTAAGGGATTTTCAGGAATTTTTCTGGAATTTTCCGGAGAAAATTCGAATGAGCAAAATCGCCAGATGGCGCCTAAACGTGTTTTGGGGTAGAAAAGGTGATTTTCGTGATTGAAAAATTATTTGGAGTGCACTATTACATGTTTTATAATTTTGGAGAATTTCATAAATTCTCAGAAAAATAATTCGGGGAAATTCTCGGACCGGATAAATCGCCAATTGGCAAACCGGTCGATTTTTGGTAGCGAAAATTTCTACCTAATGGCACTGTATTATTGGGGATATTATTTTGAGATTTAAATTGGGGTCATTGGAGTTGATTTGGGTTAATTTTTTTGATTAGGCTTAATTGATTAAGGTTTATTAGTTAAATTACTTTGACTTTTCTAATCCTTGTTGGACAAATCCTATCTTGCCACCATTTCCCTCCATTTAATGCCTACTCATTACTTGTTTTGGTTCTATCCTTTGCATTCTCGGTTATTGCCCTAAGAGAGGAAGAAATGGGATAAAAACTTGATGGATTTAATTGTTTTTAAACTCATCCGAATACCTACACCTTTTAACATCTCCATCGATTTTCTCTCATCAAATTAAATCCTCCCTCCAAACCTTAAGAGACTACCTTCTTTCCATGGAGAACTTGCACTTGCTTGGTGTTAGAAGTAATTAGTGAGAGTAGTAAAGAAAGAATTGAAGGAAGGGAAGAAGTGAAGAGCTTGATTTGGTGAGTGTTTTAGTTAAGCTTTAATGATGCTTTAATTATGAATTTAATGCCTTAGTTGCTAGATGCATTGATTGGTACATATTGTTAATGCTTTATGAGTCATGATGCATGAAGGTCATGAAACATATGGGTTGAATTATTGGGTAAGTTTGTGTAAGACATGAAAGAGGGTTAGTGAATGAACAAGGTTTTGATTGGTTTGAGCTTGATCTTGGATTAAATTTTGATGACTATTCTTGCATGGAAATGAAGAGGTTAGTGCTGCCAATTTTTGGTAGGAATGCCTAGTGAATGTAGACATGATATAGGGACTGATTTTGTGTCCAATTAAGATGCTTATGGATATAGGAAGGGTGTTGGAATGAAAGGAAGTGAATAGAGAAGTAAAGCTGGAAAATTGATATTTGACCTATTGCACTGATTTGACCATAACTCATAGTGTAGAAATGTAAATGAGGTAAGGTCAGTTGCCACTGAAACTTTGGGATGTTGGCTTCAATTTAGTGTGAAATGGGTGTTGTTGAATTCCAATGATAGAAGGGTGAAATTTTGCATGGAAAGTTACTGTTCCATTGCCTATGAACAGTAACCGCAACCATGACATCTGAGTTTTGTTGATTTTTATGAATTAATTGAGATGGAATTAAGGAAAATGATCTTCATGGAAGTTGTAGAATATTTGATTATCTTTCCATTGCTACTGATCTTGTTATTTTTGGAATTATATATTGGGAGATATGAATTGATTACTAATGACTGGTTTTGAGCATTTTGGATGAAACCTAGCTTAAGTGTGATTTTGTGAGTTTACTGATTGGAGGCAATTTTAACATTTTAAGTGGACTGAATTGGTGTGAGTGAACTTCTGAAAAGTTGTAGAGGAAAAGATTACCTTGAAAATGACATATGGTTTGTAATTTTTAGAAGTCAGAATTGGGAGATATGATTTTTCAAAAACTGATCCTACATTAGGTGATGAATGGCTGATGACAACAGAGACTTCCATAACAGTTTTCAAATTGTTAGAGATCGAATTGGATGTTGAGTGCTTCATGAAAATTGAATTTTGAGATGTTATCTTTTCAGGGATATAAAGTTCTGAATTTACTGACTTGTGTACAGAGAGTTATGCTTGTTGAAATATTACTGCTCATATTGGATGATTTCAGGGACAGCATCATTGATTGAATTATTTGACCAAGTTAACAATGGAATTGGATTTTTAGTTGTTCATGAAAGTTAGATATAACATTGTGACCTTGATGAACATAGTTATTGTGCAATTTTTGACTGAACAGAATGAGAGTTATTAAATTTGAAATGTACTGTTCTGTTTTAATGGGATTGGAGTAGGCAGAAGGTTTGATGGGATATTTGACACCCTTAGGGTTGGAATTGATTTTTATGGTCTTCTTGAGAATTGTAGAGCTTTTCATAAGCTTTCCAATGAGGTATAGTGGGTATTTTTCTGAATTGTGTGCTAAAAGTTAGAGTGGATGGAAATTAAGTTATAAATCTGGAAAAAAATGGGCAAGCAGTAGGAGCCGTCTCGCGAGGGCGAGGCAATCGAGCCGGTCGCGAGGGCGACGCCTCGCCCTCGCGACGAAACGAGGTGATTCAGCCTCGCGAGGGCGACGTTGCGCCTCGCGAGGGCGAGATTTAAAGAGGCTGGTCGCGAGGCGGCGACGCCTCGCGACGTGATGAGGTGAAATCGCCTCGCGGCGGCGTCTCGCCCATGAGGCGCATTTATGAAAATGTTTATTTATTTATTTTTTAAAATTTTATTTGGTATTAAATGGTACAATTGTTCTTTGTCAATTTCTTTCCGTCCGACGTCCGATTGACCTGATTCTAGAGGCATCGGATTAGTTGAATATTTAATTTCATATTATGAAAAATGGGAATTTTAGGCGGAATTTGGCGTAGCCCCTATCGATTGAACTTGTAAACTTTGTTTTATTTAATTGGGGACCTATAGAGGTCCAATTGCATGCCGTCGGCGCTTATGGATTTCTAATTTTCATAGAATTTTATTATGGGAAAATATTGAATTAGGACCGGAATTCATGAACATGCATATTTCATCAACATGAGCACAAATTTCATATTTAGTGACTCGTATTTTTCGATTCATATAGAGGCCCAATTGGAGCGTCGATTGACCGGCGTCACAGAGGCTTTCGGCATTAGCTCGAAGTAATAGGTGAGTAACCTAGTTGGTTCCTCAACCTTTATGTGTTTAAGATTTTGCTATTATGCCATGTGGAGATAATGGAGGTTTATGTGTATTTGACTTTGATTGATTTGGACCATAGGTGTATCAAATATGGGGAATGAGATAACGAAGTGCTATTTGTGTAAATGTTTGTGAATGGGAGATCTCGGACCAAAGGTTCGAGGAATAGAAATTGATCTTGAAGTGTTACTTATCCATTTGATACATTGAATGTGACTTTTAAATGCGATATGGTATGATAAATTGGAAGAATATATGATTGAAATACTGGACGAAGGTCCAAGAAATAGGAAATGGCATTGAATGTAAGTGATAGCAATAGCGTAAATGGAAATTGGAACATATGCATTCATACATAAGGACATGATCGATAAAAGCGGTTGACCGAAAGCGGCCACCGGATCGGGGCATATCACGCCTAACGTATGAGAGCTTTCACTCAACGCATGAGACCTCGGGTCCAACGTATTGAGCCTCGGGCTCGATGTATCGAGGCTTCAAGCCCAATGTTTGAAAGCCACCGCTCAACGCAATGTGCCCGTTCATGGGACGGTTTACGCGCAGTCCACAATAACATAATGAAAATGGAAAGAGTCACACATGCATTGCATTTGCACAAATGAGTGCTACGTGACATATCGCTTTCATAATGGTATGAATTATCGTGAATGGTTTTACATTCATGGACATTGTTATTGGCCATTTATTGGTAATTGATGATTTACGGGTATCAGACGCCATGGGCGTAATCATGATTTGAGTGAACCATCGATGATGGTTTCTCACCGAGTTCGCAAAACTCACCCCAAATTTGCATCTATTTTCAGGTCTGAAGAATACTCCGGTTGACAGGGAGTATGTCTCTGTAGACGAGTAAAGGTTAGAGGTCGGGATCGGTTAGGTTGCGCATTAGTGTTTTAGTAAATTGTATTCCGCAATCATCGTATAACAAGGCATTGTATATTTCTTGCATTGGTGATTATAATTATTCTTGGATAAGCGTAATAAGCTGGCGGTTTTTATTGAACATGATTTTAATTACTTTTTGTGTTTGCCGTGTGAACGATGGAGTTAAGGGCTCCAAAAGAAAAGAAAATGTATCTTGAATTTTAAATCGATCGATGTAATACGCCACTCGTGGGACACGGACTCGGATATCACCAACGATATCGGGTTCGGGTCTTACGGTGTGGGGTGTTACATTTAGGTGGTATCGAGCCCAATGAGACGTAATGTATCCGGGCACGACTTAGAACATAGGTTTCATGCATTTGAGTCGGCGTCGTTGCATCGTGGTAATCGATCCCTAGTCGAGTCGCCGAGGATAAATCCTACGGTGCATAAGTGTTAAGTGATTAAGTGAGAGAAGAGTGATACTGGATTAGAGTGTAAATCCCAAAGGATAAAGGAAAAAAAAATGGATAAGAAGATTGAAATTGTACTGGGTTAGAAACCCTCATATGTGATAACAGAATGACTGTGTTGGCCTAGACTGATTAAGAATTTCCGAATTAAATTGACAATAGTATGATGACAAAAAAAAAAAATGAAGATGTTGAGAACTTGGAGAAGTCCATTAGAGATATGGTTGGTTATAGTAGATCTAATTGAGATTAAATGCCCGGGATGGTTAGGTAATTACAGTTCTGACTGTATATGTCATGAAATGGGAAATATTGGAACTGAGAAAAATGTAGTGGTCTAATCGGGCATATTTTGATTCACGGTATTCGAGTTGGAGATCAGTAAATATTATAAGCGGAAGATGATAGCGAGATGGAAAGAAGCTCAATAGAGTACTGTAACGGTTTATTGACAATTGAATGAATGTAAAAGTGTACGGATAGATTGAAATGAATTCGGGAAATGGTTATGAACTAGACCGCATAAGTTTGAGACTGAAATTGTTAGGTGATTATGGTGCTTCGAGGTTGGAAATTCGTATGATAAAATCGTAAAAGAAAAAGACAGACAGATGATTTCTACTGATGGTGTATCGGGAAATTCTAAATTAGATGTTTATGGACACAAAAATGGTAAATGGATAGGCCTATAGATAGGGATAAAATGGAGTGGTATCAACGATTTTGTCGAGTATTGGGGACTGTGAACACCCGATCATAGACTGTTTGAGGAAAATAGCGGATAAGTATGAAAAAAAAAAAAAAAGATAATGATCATAAGCTGATAAGCTAAATTGATATGACCTTATAAGGTCAAGTTGCACGTAACGGATAGGGGAATGAGACATACAGTTTAATGATATGGTGAGAATGAAATAAAGATCTTGAAAAGAATGAAACCACAATAGTGGTGTATGAAAAGAGTTATTGTATTTAAATCGATTTACTGTTAGGGATATCTATTGGACAGTAAGGTTGATAGTGATAAATGAAATGTATGTTACAGATCTATGGAAACCATAGAGTAAATGAGCGGTAAATGTTTAGAGTGATTATAAGTGTGAAGTTCTTAAGAGGTTAAAGTAAGACAAAGGTGGAATGAGTGTACTGTATGAGGGGAATCAAAAGTGATTACGGTATAGATTACGTAACAAGTGGTAAAGAAAGTGTTTAAGTGGTATCACAAGGAACCTTGCGAAAGAAATGTTACGATATGTTCGGTGATGGCATAAGAGTGTCTTGATTGAGATTATGCGAATATTGAAGAAGGATTGAAACACAATTAGGAATAATCATTGGTTGATCACGATTTTGTGGACAAAATTAAAAGTGAAATTGGGTTATAGCTCATAATCTTTGAGAGTATCGCATTGTATGTACAGAAATGTAAAGAATTCCATATGAGTGAGATTTTAATTTGAGGTGATTCTATTGCAATGTAAAGTGAATCGATCTCCAGTTATGATGTAAAACTGTTGAGGAATCTAGATTTGAAACAAAGAATAAAAGAGTCCCGAACTGAGAAGAGAGATACTAAAATAAAATGGAAAATTTTGGAGGTTTAAATATAGATGACAAGGTATTAACATATGTTGATAGGAATGATATGAAAACAAATGAGAAGAGAAAATGAAAAAGAGAAACTGAATAGAGACAAGAGGGTCAAAAAGGGAAACAGACAATGAGGTGATGTAGTGACACCTTCATAAAGAAATTGCAGATACACTCATTGTAGACTCAATGAAAAGGGTAAAAGATGTATGGTAAAGTCACCTAATAGGGATTTATGCGAGGTAAGCAAATGGTAGTAGTTGTGATTAGAGATAGAATGTGTTTGGAATTGTGGAACAGTGAAAAGTAAAAAGAACAATAGGACTAATTGAGGAATCTGATACTGATGATATACATACATTGGAAGAGTGGGTAGTGAGTATTGAACTGCGACAATATGTTGAACAAGTATGAAATAAATTGAACTGACTGTGATAAATGGTATTAGTGCCATTCTCATTATTGAAAGCCTTGAGGTATAGATTCCCATAAGCATACACTGTGTTAATTTGAGGAAAGAGACCGGTGTAAATACTACAATGCTTCAATGAACAGATCAATTACAGATATTGGGGTTTTCAATCAATGTCAAGCAGATTATGGGTAATAGTGAAGTGTTTTTGGAAAAATAGAAGTTGTAAAAATAGTGATATGAAAGGTTAAGAGTGCAGAAAGTAAAAGGGGAAAATCTTATGATGAGTTTGAATATACCAATGGAATTGGAAAACTATAGTGAACAAAAGTCGAAGGAGAAGTAAGTGTACCCGATAAAAAGGTATTAGAACAAGAATGTGAACTGTCAAAGTTAGACATTCTAGTCAGCATATTTGAAAAGTGAAATTGAGTAATTGTAGGTATAGAATGAAGTGATTCTTGACTCAAGTGTTTATAGGTTGAATGTCTAATAAGAAAAAGGTTTGATTATGTTCTTGTTATAGAGTTTTGATTCATTGGAGAATATATCTTTGTTACCTTTGCATAGGCCTCATCGAGAATTAAAGACCATAATGGAATTGTGAGAAAAAGGAAAGTGACTTAGGAAGCCTGTATGGTTAGCTAAAGTGGAATCGGATCGGACAAATGAGATAGAGTAAAGCGATATCCGGATAAAGTGTGTGAACACTATTGAATAGTGATTTGTCTTACGAGAATCGATTTTAAATATAAAGTGAATGGCATATAATAAATGACTGCATTAGGTACATTATTCTTGATTATAGTGAAGTGGAATTAAATATTCTTGTATTGGTACCAAGGAATGTAAATTGTCCTGGCGTGATTAAGGAGGTACCAAAGAAATGGAAGCGTACTCGATGGAATGTAAATTGGACTATATGGCATTAGGGGAAAAAGTATTGGAAGGATGAAATGTGATCAATGAATAGATTCGAAAATACTGAACTGAGTTATATATATCGGAACCAAAGGAGGTGAATGGCAAGTGAGATAGCTAAGAACATGAGATCGCCAAATAGTCTGGTCAAATCTATTTACTGTACGAGTTAGCCCAATCAATAACTGAACCACAGACTGAGAGTGGTTATAGTGATCACTCGATCAGTGAATTATTAAGTGGAAAAGTGTATAGGATATATAGACTCATATGATTATGGTCATAGTGAACCGTTGACTGGGAATTTCGAGGACGAAATTCTTATAAGGAGGGGAGAATTGTAACATCTCACCCCCTCCTCGAAGGGTAAAATAGTAAAGTTGGCATAGGATGAGATTGATAAGGAATAATTAAAACTGTTCATGCATAATAGGATTGATACACAGTATCAATTGTGTACATGGAATTACGGTAAATGCATTCATGACATTCCCGGTAATTGGGCCTAACGGTATTTTATTGTGTTTAACGGGGTTATGGGATTTGAAAAAAATATTCTGAGTGCGCTATGAAGCGTTTTAGTTTTTAAGGATTTTCAGAATTTTTCCGAATTTTAGGAGAAAATTTTTGACCGCAAAATCGCCGTGAATGGCAGCCTAAACGTGTTTTGGGGTAGAAAAGGTGATTTTCGTGATTGAAAAATTATTTGGAGTGCACTATTACATGTTTTATAATTTTGGAGAATTTCATAAATTCTCAGAAAAATAATTCGGGGAAATTCTCGGACCGGATAAATCGCCAATTGGCAAATCGGTCGATTTTTGGTAGCGAAAATTTCTACCTAATGGCACTGTATTATTGGGGATATTATTTTGAGATTTAAATTGGGGTCATTGGAGTTGATTTGGGTTAATTTTTTGATTAGGCTTAATTGATTAAGGTTTATTAGTTAAATTACTTTGACTTTTCTAATCCTTGTTGGACAAATCCTATCTTGCCACCATTTCCTCCATTTAATGCCTACTCATTACTTGTTTTGGTTCTATCCTTTGCATTCTCGGTTATTGCCCTAAGAGAGGAAGAAATGGGATAAAAACTTGATGGATTTAATTGTTTTAAACTCATAGAATACCTACACCTTTTAACATCTCCATCGATTTTCTCTCATCAAATTAAATCCTCCTCCAAACCTTAAGAGACTACCTTCTTTCCATGGAGAACTTGCACTTGCTTGGTGTTAGAAGTAATTAGTGAGAGTAGTAAAGAAAGAATTGAAGGAAGGGAAGAAGTGAAGAGCTTGATTTGGTGAGTGTTTTAGTTAAGCTTTAATGATGCTTTAATTATGAATTTAATGCCTTAGTTGCTAGATGCATTGATTGGTACATATTGTTAATGCTTTATGAGTCATGATGCATGAAGGTCATGAAACATATGGGTTGAATTATTGGGTAAGTTTGTGTAAGACATGAAAGAGGGTTAGTGAATGAACAAGGTTTTGATTGGTTTGAGCTTGATCTTGGATTAAATTTTGATGACTATTCTTGCATGGAAATGAAGAGGTTAGTGCTGCCAATTTTTGGTAGGAATGCCTAGTGAATGTAGACATGATATAGGGACTGATTTTGTGTCCAATTAAGATGCTTATGGATATAGGAAGGGTGTTGGAATGAAAGGAAGTGAATAGAGAAGTAAAGCTGGAAAATTGATATTTGACCTATTGCACTGATTTGACCATAACTCATAGTGTAGAAATGTAAATGAGGTAAGGTCAGTTGCCACTGAAACTTTGGGATGTTGGCTTCAATTTAGTGTGAAATGGGTGTTGTTGAATTCCAATGATAGAAGGGTGAAATTTTGCATGGAAAGTTACTGTTCCATTGCCTATGAACAGTAACCGCAACCATGACATCTGAGTTTTGTTGATTTTTATGAATTAATTGAGATGGAATTAAGGAAAATGATCTTCATGGAAGTTGTAGAATATTTGATTATCTTTCCATTGCTACTGATCTTGTTATTTTTGGAATTATATATTGGGAGATATGAATTGATTACTAATGACTGGTTTTGAGCATTTTGGATGAAACCTAGCTTAAGTGTGATTTTGTGAGTTTACTGATTGGAGGCAATTTTAACATTTTAAGTGGACTGAATTGGTGTGAGTGAACTTCTGAAAAGTTGTAGAGGAAAAGATTACCTTGAAAATGACATATGGTTTGTAATTTTTAGAAGTCAGAATTGGGAGATATGATTTTCAAAACTGATCCTACATTAGGTGATGAATGGCTGATGACAACAGAGACTTCCATAACAGTTTTCAAATTGTTAGAGATCGAATTGGATGTTGAGTGCTTCATGAAAATTGAAGTTTGAGATGTTATCTTTCAGGGATATAAAGTTCTGAATTTACTGACTTGTGTACAGAGAGTTATGCTTGTTGAAATATTACTGCTCATATTGGATGATTTCAGGGACAGCATCATTGATTGAATTATTTGACCAAGTTAACAATGGAATTGGATTTTAGTTGTTCATGAAAGTTAGATATAACATTGTGACCTTGATGAACATAGTTATTGTGCAATTTTGACTGAACAGAATGAGAGTTATTAAATTTGAAATGTACTGTTCTGTTTTAATGGGATTGGAGTAGGCAGAAGGTTTGATGGGATATTTGACACCCTTAGGGTTGGAATTGATTTTATGGTCTTCTTGAGAATTGTAGAGCTTTTCATAAGCTTTCCAATGAGGTATAGTGGGTATTTTCTGAATTGTGTGCTAAAAGTTAGAGTGGATGGAAATTAAGTTATAAATCTGGAAAAAATGGGCAAGCAAGAGGAGCCGCCTCATGAGGGCGAAGTTTCACGCCTCGAGGCGAGGCATCGAGCCGATCGCGAGGGACGCCTCGCCTCGCGATTTAAACGAGGTGATTCAGCCTCGCGAGGGCGACGTTACGCCTCGAGGGCTTAGATTTAAAGAGGCTGGTCGCGAGGCGACGCCTCGCCTCGCGACGCAGTTGAGGTGAAATCGCCTGGAGGCGCGCCTCGCCCATGAGGCGCATTTACGAAAATGTTTATTTATTTATTTTTTAAAATTTTATTTGGTATTAAATGGTACAATTGTTCTTTTGTCAATTTCTTTCCGTCCGACGTCCGATTGACTGATTCTAGAGGCATCGGATTCGTTGAATATTTAATTTCATATTATGAAAAATGGGAATTTTAGACGGAATTTGACGTAGCCCTATCGATTTTAACTTGTAAACACTGCTTTATTTAATTGGGGACCTATAGAGGTCCGAATTGCACCGTCGCCTTTATGGATTTCTAATTTTCATAGAATTTTATTATGGGAAAATATTGAATTAGGACCGGAATTCATGAACATGCATATTTCATCAACATGAGCACAAATTTCATATTTAGTGACTCGTATTTTTCCGATTCATATAGAGGCCCAATTGGGCGCCGATTGACCGACGTCACAGAGGCTTTCGGCATTAGTTTCGGAGTAATAGGTGAGTAACCTAGTTGGTTCCTCAACCTTTATGTGTTTAAGATTTTGCTATTATGCCATGTGGAGATAATGGAGGGTTTATGGTATTTGACTTTGATTGATTTGGGACCATAGGTGTCTCAAATATGGGAATGAGATAACGGCGCTATTTGTGTGTAATTGTTTGTGAATGGGAGATCTCGGACCAAAGGTTCGAGGAATGGGGAAATTGATATTGAAGTGTTACTTATCCGCTTGATACATTGAATGTGACTTTTAAATGCGATATGGTATGATAAATTGGAAGAATATATGATTGAAATACGGGACGAAGGTCCAAGAAATAGGAAATGGCATTGAATGTAAGTGATAGCAATAGCTGTAAATGGAAATTGGAACATATGCATTCATACATAAGGACATGATCGATAAAGGCGATTGTGACCGGAGCGACACCGGATCGGGGCATATCACGCCTAACGATGTGAGAGCTTTCACCAACGCACAGACCTCGTGTCCAACGTATTGAGCCTCAGCTCAATGTATCGTGGCTTCAAGCCCAATGTTTGAGCCACCGCTCAACGCAATGTGCCCCGTTCATCGACAGTTCGCGCGCATGGTCACAATAACATAATGAAAATGGAAAGAGTCACACATGCATTGCATTTGCACAAATGACCGCTCGTGACATATACCGCTTTCATAATGGTATGAATTATCGTGAATGGTTTTCACATCGACATTGTTATTGGCCATTTATTGGTAATTGATGATTTACGGATCGCATCAGACGCCATGGGCGAATCATGATTTGAGGAACCATCGATGATGGTTTTCACCGAGTTCGCAAAACTCACCCCAAATTTGCATCTATTTTTCAGGTCTCAAGAATACCCGGCTGACACGGAGTATGTCTCTGTAGACGCAGTAAAGGTTAGAGGTCGGGATCGGCCAGGTTCGCATTAGTGTTTTAGTAAATTGTATTCCGCAATCACCGTATAACAAGGCATTGTATATTTTATCGCATTGATCGATTATAATTATTCTTGGATAAGCGTAATAACTGAAATCGGTTTTATTGAACATGATTTTAATTACTTACTTGTGTTTGCCGTGTGAACGTGGAGTTAAGGGCTCCAAAAAGAAAAGAAAATGTATCTGAATTTTAAATCGACTGATGTAGTACGCCACTCTCGTGGGACACGGACTCGGATATCACCAACGATATCGGGTTCGGGTCTTACGGGTGTGGGGTGTTACATCGCATCATGCTGCCTCGGCGTCCTAGGCAATCCCATAATAAAATCTATAGTAATTCGTTCCCATTTCTACTCCGGAATAGGCAACGAATGCAGTTTCCCCATTGGAGCCTAGTGCTCAGCCTTAACCTGCTGGCACGTCAAACATCTAGAACCATACTCTGCCACCTGCCTCTTCATGCCAGGCCATCAGAAATGTGGCTTAAGAGTGTTATACATCTTGGTAATACCAGGATGCATAGCATAGGTGGCCACATGCGCCTCTTCTAGAATCCCACGCCTCAGACCATCCACATCTGGAACACAGAGCCTCTGACCCATCCATAATGTCCCATCTCTCAACTCAAACTCCGAATCTCGATCAGATCTCGCTCTATCAATCAGTCTCACCAACACAGGATCCTGGTCCTAAACTCTCCTGATCCTGTCATGCAGCATCGACCTAAGCCTCAGAGTAGCTATCAACACTCCATCCTGAACCAAATTCATCTGCACATTCAGAGCTCTCAACTGAATCAAACTAGGCAATCTCCCAATCTGAACTTGAGCTGCACTGATATGAGATCTCCTACTCGATGCATCTGTCACCACATTAGCCTTCCCTGGATGATACTCAATCATGCAGTCTAGTCCTTAAGCAACTCTATCCATCTCCTCTGTCTCAGATTCAACTCTCGCTGACTCAACAGATACCTCAAACTCTTATGATCAGTGAAAATCTGGAACGTCTCGCCATATAAATAATGTCTCCAAATCTTCAGGGCAAATACAACTGCAGCTAACTCCAGATCATGCACTGGATAATTCACCTTGTGAGACCTCAACTATCTCGAGGCATAAGCTATCACCATACCATGCTGCATCATAACGTAACCCAATCCTTGATGCGAAGCATCACTATACACCTCAAAACCTCCGGCCCCTGACGGCAAAGCTAACACCGGTGCCGTAGTCAACCGATGTTTCAGCTCCTCAAAACTCTTCTGACACTCCTTAGTCCATCTGAAGGCCACATTTTTCCTCAGAAGTTTTGTCAGAGGGGCTGAGATCACTGTGTAAGTGTAAGTCGACTTGTGTGCTTATGCAAGACGACTTACACATGTCCAGTACCGATAAGTCGACTTGTACAACGCATAAGTCGACTTATTCAAGGTCGGTACTATTTATTTGTGCCCTAAAGTCAATCCCTTTAGCGTTTTATTCACAAATGATGCGCATCGAATGAATAAATAAAGAAAAGGCATAATTCATTAATTTGATGTTCATGAACATTGTTTATGAATTGATTGGATCTTTAATCAAATTAATGAAGTCCATGATATATGGCATAGCATGAAGGAAATTATGATGTGATCATACTCCGAGATTCCTATCATGTGCAATTATGTCAAGATTCAAATTCTCCTAGTCATAGGATTAATGAGACCGACATCATTAATCCGGATAGACTAGCACATGTCATATTCCTTGATTGATCAAGCGGTGGATCTCGCATAACCGTAAATATGAGATATTTAGAATTGACATGTGGATGCTTACTAGCGGTAGTAAGTTCATCGATGACCCGCCATGAGATCATCACATGGATATCTTATCTAGTGTCGGTGATAATCTCATCATAGAATGGTGCAAGTATCCTTAGACTTGAGGTACTCAAGGATATCTTGATACCGATTCGTGCTTTGACTCCATTCCTTGTTGCCTTCGGAGGTAACTCATAGGGTGGTGCTTGGGTGCAGTTTGAGGTATTCAAGGTAATTGAGTAGCCAATAAAGGATTCACCACTTACGGATTAGCAGAGGAGATACCCATGGCCTCTTCGTCAGATCATTACTCTAAATCTCGGCCGAGTGAATATGTCATGGAGAGTGTCTTCATGGACATATAGAGTAATGAGTCATAAGACGAGATCTGTTATCACTGGGCTAGACTCGATCTAGTGAGAGTTGACACTTTGACCATACTCATAACCAAGTGGGGTATAGGATGGTGAAAGGACGAATTGCACTGTAATTATTCATGGAAGGGTTCGTGATCCGGTTCTTGATGAATACATCAAACCGATTACTTTCGGTCAATTGGGGGTCATGATGTGTTGCTAGATACCGCCATGACTTGCTCGGATTAATTGTTAATCTAAGTGGCCAACATAACCGGAGCCTAAAGTGGTCACACGATAAGAGTGTTTCAAATAATCAGAAATAGTAATTGGACAAAGGTTCCAATTATGGAGAGCATTAGGATTAAATGGATCCCGATGAGATTGGGATATGTCCCGATGTGATCGCGACATCAATATTGCTAAGAAAGGTTTCCGGAGCTGTTTCAGCATCGGGGCCCGGTAGGCCGGTAGGACCGACCCCAGTTGGACTGGACCTTAGCAATTATTTATTAATTGATTAATTAACTAATTAATTAATTAATTAATAAATTAAATTAGACATGTGTCGTTGGAAGCAAAAGGTGGAAGAAAAATAAAAGTTTGAAAAGTCAAATATCATTTATTTATACCTTAAATTGTGTGCCACCACTTGGCTTATTCTTATTTAACTCTTTTAAGAGTTAAAAGAGTATAAGAAGATGGCTTGAAGGTGGATGGCCGTATGGGTGATGGGTGATGCGTGGGTGGAGAAATATGGAAGCTTAAGAGTTAAGTTTCCTTTGAAAATGTTTCATCTTTCTTCTTCCTCATCAAGCAATTATCATCACCTCTCTTCTTTCTCCAAGCATAAGGGTTCAACGTGCTCCTCAAGCTCTCCAGGACAGAGGTAGGCTCTAGCAGGCTTTAATCTGTTCTAGCTATTCCCGGGTCAAAGGGGTTTGACTCGGTTAGGTTTTCTGATCTCTGCGTGGATTACCTTTAGAGATAGTCTCTTTTGGCTATTTAGGTTGATGTCTTCATACGGATACCTGATCCTGGGATCGGAAAGTCCGGGAACAAAATTTTTGTTTTCCGCTGCGTGTACATGTGATGTACCACCCGGGATTTTCCTACAGTGGTATCAGAGCGTCTGGTATCCCGTATGAAGCTTTAACCTAAGCAAGATCAGAATCCCTAATGGAATTTGCTGTTGATGCATGCTTGCTGTTTAAATTTCGTTTCTGTATAGAGATGCATTTTTCGAAATTTTTCTGCCCAGAAATGTTCATAACATGTTAGAGAATATGTCTATGAATTTTCAGAATTTATCATGTTGATTTGATATAGTTTTGCTAATTAATTCCCTAAGGTTACAGATGCTGTTTTGTGAAACGATTCTGGAACAGGCAGTAGTATAAAATCGAGAATAAATTCTAGAAAATGGTTTTCTGGATTTTCCTTCACCTAAATGTCTCTAAGATGTTGGTGAATGTCTGTGAGCATGGAAATTGGATTTCAAGGTGATTGGATATTTATTCACGAATTTATTCTATGCTATTGGGAATTGCTGTGCTGATGAACACAGATCTTGAATCGGTTTTGTTATTTAGGTTGACTGAATTTTTTGATGGCCTAAAATCCTGATAAAATTCTTGTAGCATGTTCTGAACATGTAGTAACCTATATAATTTTCTCATGATTTATTGAAATTGTTTCATTGATCATTTCAAGCAATGTACAGAACTGGACAGTTTTGTGAAAATTGTTGGGACTGTTTTGCTTGGCTTGATTGAGTGTGTTTTTTCAGTTCCAATGCCTTGAACCATTTTTAATGTGATTAAAAATATGTTATCTTGATGTATTATGATTGCCAAACTGAATTGCTTGAAGTTGCATTTCCTAGAATTTTTGAATGCCTAATTGATCATATTAGCGTCTCGTTAGTATATTGCATTATCTTGTTTGTTTTGACCGTCATATTTTTATGGCATGTGCTGAAGTAAATTTGATAATGTATGTGCTAGCTAGAGATGCTTAGGATGATAATTAGGGTGTTCCTAAATTAATTGGACATTAATGAGTTTTGACTCATTTCAAGCTTTTCATATGGTTTGACCATATAAGGCTTTCATGGTTCAATGAATTGTTCATTGATACATCAAATTTATCAGATATTACCTTAGGTATGATGGTATTGTGAATTGGAATTGCACGGATTGAGAAATTAGTCGATTAGATAGCAAAAGGGCAGATTCCAGTCGACTAGAACAAGTTCCAATGATCGAAAGTGGATTCAATGATTCGAAGATGTTCCAATGACTAGAATTGATTCCATCGATAGACCATGTTCCAATGGGCGAACGTCTGAGAACTCATTCCATCGATTAGAACATGTTCCAATGATCGAACATCTAAATTTCTATAGTCGACCAGAACTAGTTCCAATGATCAAGATGTACCAAATGACTAGAACATGTACCATCGACTATAATTTCTTCTAGGTGGGATGATGGATGATTTTAGGTATAAACTCAATGTGATTGATGAAATACCCTAAATCATTCCATATAGTCATGGTGACTATAATCCCACGGCTTGGAGAAGGTAAGATAAGACCCAAATCCTCCTCAGATATGAAAACTAACGCCTTCCATTAATATGGTAAGAACCAGAGTTCTTATAGGATGGGTTGTTGGGTAAACCCAAGCTCACTCTATACTTAATATGTTCAAACCATGAAAATGTGATTTTCGATTAATGGGTTGGTTTTCACCGGCGTTGGTTTGTTGAGTAAACTCAAGGTCAACGTGGATGAGGCGAAATTGGGTAGCATACATTAGATGTACGCGATCAAAGAGTTGATACCCAATGAAGTGCACACATCAACAAGTTGATAAAGACCGATCGATAGTTGTGTCTAAGATGTAATTGGTATATCGATACCTCCGAGACATAAGGTGGCTTGTTGAGCTAACCTCAAGGTCATTCTTAATGTCGGTTATCGATGATGCAATTGGTATGACCGATACCTACCGATTGACCTAAGTGTGGCTTGTTGGGCAAACCCAAGGTCACTCTTAGCAATGTCGGATATCGACCCACTAGACATTATGTCACTTTGTTTCTCTGGATTCAAAGAGGGTTATGGATTCTAGGAAACTAGTGGGAGCCATATGCATATCATGCAAGTCCTTATGATCATGCAGCAATTCTATCCTATTATTCCTTCTCTCTATCGCGCTAGGTTGATCAAGAAGTCTTCGAAGGTGAATTTATGCCTCTATTCGGACTGAATTTTCTTGGTTGGTCGAGGACTCGAGAATTGTTCTCAGATCTGAGGAACAAGGATACGTCCTAGATGTTCCACTTCCAGAAGCACCTGCTGTTGATGCTTCTGATAAGGATCAGAAGTCATATCGTAAGTATCTAAAGGACGGTGATATGGATACTTGCATTATGCTTGCCTTGATGTCACCAGAGTTGCATCAGCAGCACGAGTCCATGGATGCTCACTCTATAGTATTTCATCTTAGGGAGCTGTTTGACGAGCAAGCCCGGTCCGAAAGGTTCGAGACCTCAAGGCTTCTCCTCACCATAAAGATGGCTCCAGGGACAACTGCTATCTAGTATGCCCTAAAGATGAATGGCTATATTGAGAGATTGGCCGTCTTAGGTTTTGTAATGGATTATGAGTTAAGTAGAGACTTAATTCGGTTGGATTGTCGATGGTTATTCACGGTTTGTGATAAACTATCGGATAAACCAAAATCCACAACAATTCCAGAGTCGATCAATCGCTTTCAAGACAACCAAGGAGCTATCAAGAGAGATAGCAAGTGCTAATGGTGGATGCTTCTTCTTCTAATTCAAAGAAGAAAAAGGCCAAGAAACCAAAGGGAAGTGCCATCAAGGAAAAACCAAAGATTCTGCCCCAAAAGGATTTTGCTTTCCTTGTGGCAAGTCTAGCCACTAGAGGCGAAACTGTAAAATCTATCTGGAGTTCTTGAAGCAGAAGAAGGCATCAGATGCCTCTACTTCTTCAAATATGTTTGTCATTGAGGTTAATACTATTCCTGATCCAAACATATCTGTATTTGATACCGGATGTGGCTCATACATATGAAATGATATGCAAAGCCTCAGGGACAGTAGACAGCTCATAAAAGGAGAACTAGACCTTTGTGTAGGTAATGCAGCAAAGGTTGCTACATTAGTCGTATGCACTTATGTCTTGTTACTCCCTACTGGGCTTGTATTCAAATTGGATGATTGTCATTTTGTACCCGTTTTAAACAAAGAACATATTGTATGTTTAATGTTTAATTAGAGCTGGGATCTATTGGACTTTTAGGAGCAATGGTTGTTCTATTAGTTGCAATGGAATGCTCTATGGTACTGGTACATTATGCAATGGAATTGACATATTAGATATGTCATATCCAATTATGAATGTCAATGACGCGAAAAGACATAATTGAGATAATTTAAAATCAACTTACTTATGGCATTGTCGTTTTGTCCATATAAATGAGACACGCATCGCTAAGCTCCATGAGAATGGATGTTTAGGGTCATTTGATTATGAATCATATGACACATGCGAATCTTGTTTATTAGGCAACATGACTAAGTTATCCTTTGAGGGAAAGGATGAACGAGTGAATGGAATATTAGACCTAATACATTTGGATGTATGTGGTCTGATGTCCATCCATGCCAGAAGTGGTTGTTTTTACTTCATTACTTTTATCGGTGATTATTCACGATATAGGTATCTGTATCTGATAAGACACAAATCTGAAGCATTTGAATAGTTCAAATAATTCAGAAATGAAGTAGAAGACTAGCTTGGTAAAAGTATGAATACATTACGATCTGATCGTGGTGGAAAATGCTTACACCAACAGTTTTGGATTATCTCAGAGATAATGGGATTTTATCTCAGTATACTCCACCTTACACGCCGCAGCACAATGGTGTGGCTGAAAGGAGAAATCAAACCTTGTTTGACATGGTGCGATTAATGATAGGTTTTGCACAGTTTTGGGAATATGCGCTCGAGACACCTGTTTACTTGTTAAACAGAGTTCCATTAAAGTCAGTTGATGTTACTCCATATGAGATATGGACTAACTGAAAGCCCTGTCTTTCTTATCTGAAAGTTAGGGGTTGTCCAGCTTATGTGAAGCGGACACAGTCAGATACATTTGATGTAAATGCTGACAAGTGTTTGTTCGTGGAATATCAATTCTACCTTGCTTAGGAACAAAAGTTGTTTGTTTCAAGCATCTTGTTTTCTTAAAGAAAGAGTTTCTTTTACAAGAGGACAGTGGGAGCAAAGTTGAACTTGGAAAAGTTCAAGATGCTCGAACAAACATAGATCAACTGCCTGAATTTGAAACTGTCACTCATATAGATGAGGTAACAGTTCAATCTTCTACTACACACAAATTCAGAGGTCACGTGGGATACGCCTGCTTCCGAGAGATATGGATTTCTCGTAAGTGAACTGAATGACGCATTGCTCATATGAGATGATGCGCCTACTACCTATGAAAAGGTTCTGAAGAGTTCAGAGTCTGAAAAATGGCTTTGTGCCAAGAAAACCAACATGGATGGTAATGTGATTACCTATAAAGCAATGCTTCTGGTTAAAGGATTTCGTCACAGACAAGGAGTTGACTATGACGAGACCTTTAGCCCCGTAGCAATGCTTAAATCCATTAGGATACTCCTAGCCATTGCCACTCATCATGATTATGAAATATGGAAAATGGATGTGGAGACAGCTTTCCTGAGAGGAAATCTACCCGAGGATGTGTATGACACAACCTGAGAATTTCACTTCCAATGATGGCGAAAAGGTATGCAAGCTTCAGAAATCCATTTATGGATTAAAGCAAGCATCCAGGAGTTGGATTATCCGTTTTGATGAGTCAATCAAAGAGTTTGATTTCTCACAAAATCTGGATGATCATTGTGTGTGTATAAGAAGGTTAATGGGACTACAATCGTACTCCTTGTGTTGTATGTAGATGACATATCACATCGGGAAACGATTTCTATGCCGCAATCGCTAAAATTTGGTTGTCTAATCAATCGGCGATGAAAGACTTGTGAAGCAACCGATATCCTCGATATAGATTTATAAAGATAGATCAAAGGTTGCTTGGTCTTTCACAAGCATCGCATATAGATGAGATGTCAAGAGGTTTAGCATGAAACGATGCTATGTACGAGGTCCGATGTATCGTATGCTCTAAGTGTTACGGCAGATACCAATCGGATCCTCGTGAGGGTCATTGGATGGTCGTCAAGAATATCCTCAAGTACTTGTGAAGTTAATCGAGGATGTTTTTCGATCTATGGAGATGGAAATCTCCAATGAGCGGCATTCGATGCAAGATCTAATCTGATAAGAATGATTTCAATCATGATCGGGTTATATACATTCACACCGAATAGCGTGGCGGTCAGTTGGAAAGGTTCCAAACAAGAGAGGACTGCTGATTCATCAACCGAGGCAGAGTACATTGTCGCATGAGATGCGCAAAGGAAGCAGTTTGGATCAAGAAGTTCATTACTGAACTTGATCTAGTCCTTAGCTGTGATGGGCCCATAGGATTGTATTGTGATACAATGGGGCTAGTGCGCAGGCAAAGGAACCAAGGTCTTATCGACGATCCGAACTCATACTTCGCCGATTCGGGAGATCATTAGTCGAGATGATATCCTGATAGAGAGAATTCCCACAGGGCAAAGTGTTGCTGTTCCGTTGACAAAGCCATTGTCGCAGGAGAATTGTGATTCTCATGGACTCGCTTATGGTATTAGATACTAAGGCGATTGGCTTTAGGTCAAGTGGGAGATTTGTAAGTGTAAGTCGACTTGTGTGCTTATGCAAGACGACTTACACATGTCCAGTACCGATAAGTCGACTTGTACAACGCATAAGTCGACTTATTCAAGGTCGGTACTATTTATTTGTGCCCTAAAGTCAATCCCTTTAGCTGCTTTTATTCACAAATGATGCGCATGAATGAATAAATAAAGAAAAGGCATAATTCATTAATTTGATGTTCATGAACATTGTTTATGAATTGATTGGATCTTTAATCAAATTAATGAAGTCCATGATATATGGCATAGCATGAAGGAAATTATGATGTGATCATACTCCGAGATTCCTATCATGTGCAATTATGTCAAGATTCAAATTCTCCTAGTCATAGGATTAATGAGACCGACATCATTAATCCGGATAGACTAGCACATGTCATATTCCTCGATTCGATCAAGCAAAGGATCTCGCATAACCGTAAATATGAGATATTTAGAATTGACATGTGGATGCTTACTAGCAGTAGTAAGTTCATTCGATGACCCGCCATGAGATCATCACATGGATATCTTATCTAGTGTCGGTGATAATCTCATCATAGAATGGTGCAAGTATCCTTGACTCGAGGTACTCAAGGATATCTTGATCTCGATTACGTGCTTTGACTCCATTCCTTGTTGCCTTCGGAGGTAACTCATGGGTGGTGCTTGGGTACAGCTTGAGGTATTCAAGGTAATTGAGTAGCCAATAAAGGATTCACCACTTCGGATTAGCAGAGGAGATACCCATGGCCTCTTGTCAGATCATTACTCGAAATCTCGGCGAGTGAATATGTCATGAGAGTGTCTTCATGGACATATAGAGTAATGAGTCATAAGACGAGATCTGTTATCACTTGGGCTAGACTCGGTCTAGTGAGAGTTGACACTTTGACCATACTCATAACCAAGTGGGGTATAGGATGGTGAAAGGACGAATTGCACCAGTAATTGTTCATGGAAGGGTTCGTGATCCGTTCTTGATGAATACATCAAACCGATTACTTTCCGGTCAATTGGGGTCATGATGTGTTGCTAGATACCGCCATGACTTGCTCAGATTAATTGTTAATCTAAGTGGCCAACATAACCGGAGCCTAAAGGGTCACACGATAAGAGTGTTTCAAATAATCAGAAATAGTAATTGGACAAAGGTTCCAATTATGGAGAGCATTAGGATTAAATGGATCCCGATGAGATTGGGATATGTCCCGATGTGATCGCGACATCAATATTGCTAAGAAAGGTTTTGAGTCAAGCCAAAGATCGGGGCCCTAGAGCCGGTAGGACCCAGGCCCAGCTTGGATGGACCTTAGCAATTATTTATTAATTGATTAATTAACTAATTAATTAATTAATTAATAAATTAAATTAGACATGTGTCGTTGGAAGCAAAAGGTGGAAGAAAATAAAAGTTTGAAAAGTCAAATATCATTTATTTATACCTTAAATTGTGTGCCACCACTGGCTTATTCTTATTTAACTCTTTAAGAGTTAAAAGAGTATAAGAAGATGGCTTGAAGGTGGATGGCCGATGGGTGATGGGTGATGCGTGGGTGGAGAAATATGGAAGCTTAAGAGTTAAGTTTCCTTTGAAAATGTTTCATCTTTCTTCTTCCTCATCAAGCAATTATCATCACCTCTTCTTTCTCCAAGCATAAGGGTTCAACGTGCTCCTCAAGCTCTCCAGATGAGGTAGGCTCTAGCAGCTTTAATCTGTTCTAGCTATTCCCGGTCAAAGGGTTTGACTCGGTTAGGTTTTCTGATCTCTGCGTGGATTACCTTTAGAGATAGTCTCTTTTGGCTATTTAGGTTGATGTCTTCATACGGATACCTGGATCCTGGGGATCGGGAAAGTCCCGGGAACAAAAATTTTTTGTTTTCCGCTGCGTGTACATGTGATGTACCACCCGGGATTTTCCTACACACTGAAAATCCCTCGACAAACCTCCGGTAATAACCGGCCAATCCTAAGAAACTCCGAACCTCTGACACATTCCTAGGGGCCTCCCAATGCAACACTGTCTCGACCTTGCGAGGATCCACCTGAATACCCTCACCAGTCACAATGTGCCCCAGAAATACAACCTCATCCAGCCAAAATTCACACTTACTGAATTTGGCATACAACTGCTTAGCCCTCATAAGCTGCAAAACAATCCTTAGGTGCTCAACGTGCTCCTGTCTATCCCTCGAATACACTAATATATCATCAATGAACACAATAATAAACTGATCAAGGTAGGGCTGAAAAACCTTATTCATCAAAGCCATGAAAGCTTCCGGGGTATTAGTCAACCCGAACGGCATCACTAGGAACTCGAAATGCCCATACCTGCTCCTGAAAGCACTCTTAGGCACATCAGCCTCTGCAATCTTCAACTGGTAATATCCTGATCTCAGATCCAACTTAGTGAACACCTGAGTCCCCTGTAACTGATCAAACAAATCATCGATTCTAGGCAGTGGATACTTATTCTTTACTGTCACCCGATTCAACTGCCTATAGTCGATGCACGGTCTCAAAGTCCCATCCTTCTTCTTCACAAACAAAACTGGAGCTCCCCAAGGCGAAACACTAGGCCTAATAAATCCCTTATCCAGAAGCTCCTGCAGCTGAGCCTTAAGCTCTCTCAGTTCCGCCGGTGCCATCCTATATGGGGGTATGGATATAGGACCAGTACCTGGAACGAGGTCAATCGAGAACTCCATCTCCCGAACCGGTGACAAACCTGGTAACTCATCTGGAAACACATCTAGAAATTTTCTGATCACGGGAATATCCTGCAACCTCTGCTCAACTCTGGTATTGACCACGTGAGCCAGGTAGGCCTCACAACCTCCCTGCATCAACCTCATGGCACTCAGAAAAGAAATCATCCTAGCTGGCACTGCCTGACTAACTCCTCGAAATACTGCTCTAGGCTGACCAGGAGACTCTAAAACGACCTCCTTGGTATAGCAGTCCATAATAGCCCTATGCGCAGTAAGCCAGTCCATCCCCAAAATCACGTCAATTTATCGCAAAGGCAAAACTATCAAGTCTGCACTCAGTACTGCTCGATCAATCTGAATCGAACACCCCTTGCAGACCTCTCCCAAAACAGTCGTACTACCTAGAGGTGTACTCACCTGCAACCCATACTGCAACATCTCCCTATCCCCATGCAATCTACATGCCACATGCAGTGCAATAAATGAATGCGTGGACCCTGGATCTATCAATACAAAAACCTCAATACCAGAGATCAGAAGCGCACCTGCAACAACATCCGGAGAATCCTGGGCCTCCTGCCTAGTCATGGAATAGACCCTAACCTGGGACTGTGGTCGACTGCCCCGTCCCTCAGTCCCCAGAAAGGAATCTCCCGCTCTATCTCGGACTCTAACTCGACCCCTCAGTCCAGGTCCACCACTGCGGCTCTGCTGCACTGTCGAATTGCTACTAGATCTCCCACTCACAGCAGACTGAGCTCCCAGTGTAGTGGGGCAATCCCTAATCAGATGATCCATGGAGCCGCATGCAAGGCAGGCTCCATTCAGCCGCCAACACTCCCCACTCTGCCTCTTGTCACAATGCACACAAACAGGAGGTGCCTACCCTGAACCTCTACCACTACCACTGTCAGTCTGCACAAATCTCCCCCTCTGACCAAATCCAGATTGTCGAGATCCTCCTGAAGACCTGAAGGTCCTGCTCTGGCGTCATCAAACTCCTACCAAAGTCGCCTCGATCGTCGCTCAATCTCTTACCTCGATCCCTGACCGTCTCCGCTGACTCGCCTCGGAAGTCGCCAACCCGATCGCAGCAGCTCTCAACTCGACAAAGGTGCCCATATCAGATCGGACCAACCTGGTACGGATCTCCAAATTCAGCCCTCCCTCAAATCTCCAAGCACCTATCGGCCTCAGAGTAATCGTAATAAAGAGCATACCCCATGAGCTCATTGAACTTAACCTCATACTCTGCCACTGTCATCACACCCTGTCTCAACTCTAGAAACTCCTGCATCTTCATCTCGAGGTATACCTTCGGCATATAGTTGTCTCTAAATGCCCTCAGAAAATCCTCCCATGATAATAAGCAAGGCCTGGTGGTACTGCCTAGGACAATCTTCCACCACTGATAAATTGGGCCCTGCAGGAGAGATACTGCATAGTCGAATCTCTCCTCTGCATCACAATCCATCTGGTCGAAGACTCGCTCATTCCTCTCCACCATCCTCGGCCCTCAGCAGGTCTCAGGCCGCCATAAAAGTTCATGACCGCCACGCAGTCTATCATACCTCCTCTCACGTCTCGCGGGAACCCTATGAGGCTGCTCCTCAAATCGAGACACTGAAGACTCTCTACTAGCTCCGACTGATCCATGGTCAGCTGGTTGATCTACCTGATCACCAAGAACGAATGACCTATAACAAACAAGAATTTTGATCAATTTCTGCTTTTCTCACTGAAATTCAAGCCTAAAAAAAATACACTATACCCAAAAGATGCCAAACCATGCTCTGATACCACCTAATGTAGCGCCCCCTCACCGTAGGGTACGCACCGGGACACCCGCAGGTCATTCCGATACATAACCTACGATAAGGGTGCACTACCGAGCCAAACCAACTATACTCCACATGGCATCAATGTTGGATCGCGTACGGTCCGAGTATAAGTCATAAGCGGCCTCTAGCAAGACATTATGACTACCTAAATCAAATGAGGATCGATAATCCGATTTAACCTATAACTATGGTTATAGGCTCAGTCCTTTTGTAACACGATATCAAGATTAATCACAAGGCATGGTACATGTCAACCTTTGATTAATCATAGTTTCTTGATCCCCAAGTTGACTGATTATAACAAATGACATTGATGACTCTTCATCAATTCATTTGAGCACGCCATACATTTCTTCACCACACTTGTCAAGAGGCCCAAATGATATCTCTCTCATTTAAGAGAGGTACAAATCCCATCTACGCCATTCACATCCTCCGCATGATTCATTTAGTGTCCAACATAAGACTATATGTTATTCGGTTAAAATAACTTAGTCTAATATCAAAACACTAAATTCGCATGTAGGGAACCATGCCGACTTCAGTCAAAGGACTAAAGTCAAATCATATAAAGAATCACTAATGACATGAAACCATGTAGTATTCTTTATGTGGGTCGGTCCAATATATGTTCTCTAACATATATCTATGTTTCGATTTGATATCTCATATCCATGATCAAGAAACGTGATCATCAATCGTAACACATACTAGTCTTAATTCATTATTGTTCCACCAATAATGATCGACCAGGGATAGTCTAGAATAGTGTTATAACGCTTATGGTTTTACTATCAAGTCACATATTTGATGACATAAGTCTAATACTATTCATGGAATGCAAATCACATTAAATAAACGAAATACATGCATATATAAAGGAATACCTCATAATATATTATTAACAAGTCATAATGTTAATACATGAATCACAAATACCCATTGGCCTAGGGCACACTACTAACAATCTCCCACTTGCACTAGGCCTAATCGTTCAGATATCTAATACCCATAGACCTCGTATGACTCTCATGTTTAGGCTGTGGAAGTGGCTTAGTAAGTGGATCGGCAATCTTGTCATCTGTGCCCACTTTGCATATCTTCACGTCTCCTCTCCCAATGATCTCTCTAATCAGATGGAAACGTCTGAGTATGTGTTTGGATCTATGATGTGAGTTTGGTTCCTTGGCCTGTGCTATAGCCCCATTATTATCACAATAAAGTTCTATAGGACTTGCAATGCTAGGAACAACTCCAAGCTCAGTAATGAACTTCCTGATCCATACAGCTTCCTTAGCTGCATCCGAGGTAGCAATGTACTCAGCTTTAGTTGTAGAATTAGCGACAGTGCCTTGCTTTGAACTTTTCCAGCTCACTGCACCTCCATTCAAACGGAACACAAACCCTGATTGCGATCTAAAATCATCTATGTCAGACTGAAACCAGCATCAGTGTAACCATTTACAACGAGCTCTCCTTCAAGTCCTCCATAGACGAGGAGCATATCCTTAGTTCTTCTCAAGTACTTAAGGATGTTTTTAACTGCTATCCAGTGACTCTCACCATAATTAGATTGGTATCTACTTGTTATGCTCAAAGCATGTGAGACATCTGGTCGAGTACATAATGTGGCATACATGATAGATCCAATTGCAGATGCATATGGAATCTTACTCATGCGCTCAAGCTCCTTATCTCAAGTAGGACAATCCTTCTTAGAAAGCTTGATTCCATGTGACATAGGTAAGAATCCTCTCTTGAAATCTTGCATCTTGAATCTTTTCAGTATCTTATCTATGTATGTACTCTGACTTAGGCCTATAAGCTTTCTTGATCTATCTCTATAGATCTTAATGCCTAAAACATAGGCAGCCTCACCTAAGTCTTTCATTGAGAAACGCTTCCTTAACAAAATCTTGACACTCTGAAGGTCGGAATATCGCTTCCAATGAGCAATATGTCATCAACATAT
Source organism: Erythroxylum novogranatense (assembly GCA_029891385.1). Classification (NCBI taxonomy): domain Eukaryota; kingdom Viridiplantae; phylum Streptophyta; class Magnoliopsida; order Malpighiales; family Erythroxylaceae; genus Erythroxylum; species Erythroxylum novogranatense. Next base: position 134,905 of record CM057227.1, on the reverse strand, counting down.
AAAGCTAAAAAGACAACAGCACTCCCACTAACCTTTTTGTAAACACAAGGTTCATCTTCATTCTTGATGAATCCAAACTCTTTGACAACTTCATCAAAACGAACATTCCAGCTTCTTGATGCTTGCTTCAATCCATAAATGGATCTTTAAAGCTTGCACACCTTACCCGAATTCTTAGGATGGACAAAACCCTCAGGCTGTATCATATATACATCCTCAAGTAAGTTTCCATTAAGGAAAGCCGTTTTGACATCCATTTGTCATATCTCATAATCATAGTATGCAGCTATGGCAATAAGAATTCTAATGGATTTGATCATGACCACTGGAGAAAATGTCGCATCATAATCAATTCCATGAACTTGTCGATAACCTTTAGCAACAAGTCTTGCTTTATAAGTGTGCACATTTCCATCCATGTCGAGTTTCTTTTTGAAAACCCATTTTCATCCAATGGTCTTCAAGCCATCAGACGGATCAATCAAAGTCCAAACTTGATTGTTATACATGGATTGCATCTCCGCTTTCATGGCCTCTAACCATTTAGCGATTTTGACTTTCCATAGCTTCTTGATAGGTGTGGGCTCATTATGATCGATGAGCATCACATTATCATCATTAGTAACGAGAAATCCATATCTCTGGGCTCATGACGAATTCTATCGATCTACGAGGCCTTGTGTTGTTGAAGACCGCCATCAACAACTTGTGAGCTCGCTTCAATCTCCTTTTCGCACTCAATGTCATTTTGTGAAACTTGAATTTCTTCGAGTTGTACTTTACTCCCACTGCTTCCTTTCAAACAAATTCCTTCTCTAAGAAGAAACCATTTGAGCAACAAACACTTTGTTCTCTCGCTGATGTAAAAGTAATATCCTTTAGTTTCCTTAGATATCCTACAAAATAACATTTTTCAGATTTGGGTGCCAACTTGTCGGCAATTGGACGCTTCACATATGCTTCACAACCTCAAATCTTTAGAAAAGATAAATTGGGACGCTTCCCAGTCCATATCTCATAAGGTGTCTTTTCTCTGACCTTTGAAGGAATACGGTTTAATATGAATGTCGTAGCTTCTAAAGCATAACCCGTAAATATTTTGAAGATCGGTTTGACTCATCATTGATCGAACCATATCTAATAGAGTTCGATTTCTCCTTTCAGAAACACCATTCCATTGAGGAGTTCCTGGAGGAGTCAATTGTGAAACAATTCCACAATCCTTAAGATAATCATCAAACTCTTGGTTTAAGTATTCACCTCCTCGATCAGATCAAAGAATTTTAATTGTCTTGCCAAGCTGATTTTGTACTTCATTCTTATACTGTTTAAACTTTTCAAAAGATTCAGATTTGTGCTTCATTAAATAGACCTACCCATATCTACTGAAGTCATCTGAAAAAGTAATGAAATACAAATAACCTCTCTTTCAGATCTTCTAAATAGAGTTTGCATTTCCTTTTCCAATGACCAGGTTCATCGCAGTGAAAGCAAACTCCCTCCTTGGGTGCCTTAGTCTTAGCTTTAGGCTTGGGCTTGGACTTGGACTTGGGTACTTTACCTTGTCCTTTGCTATGCCATTCCTTTTGAAAACCTTTCCCTTTTGAACCACAAGAACTTCATTGGTAGTCTTAACCTTTCCCTTTCTCTTCAGCAATTTTCAGCATCCCATGCAATTCATCAATGGAATTCTCCATATTATGCATGTTGTAGTTAAGAATGAACTAATCATATTCATCAGTAAAAAATGATAGAATAAGATCAGTTGCAAATTCTTGACTAACAGGTGCACCTAATTTCTCAAGATGATGAATGTAACTCTTCATCTTGAGAACATGAGCACTCACGGGTATGTCAGGAGTCATCTTGCATGAATTCAATGCCTTGGTGGTTGAAAACCTCTCTTGGCGTGCTTGCTCTTGAAACATAGATTTTAGTTGAGCAAGCATGTCATAGGCCTCCATTTCCTCTAAATCCTTCTAAAGGTCAGAGATCATGGCGCCTAACATAAGGCATAACACATCCGTAGCGTCATTGATATGCTTCGTGTAAGCATCCTTTTGAGCCTTAGGTGCAATTGTTGGTGATTCTTTAGGCATGGGCTCTTCTAAGACATAAAGCTTTCTTTCTTTCTTGAGAACAATTCTCAAGTTCCTACACCAATCTAGGAAATTTGTTCCATTAAGTTTTTCTTTTTCTAAGATAGATCGCATAGAAAGGTTTGTGGATGGAGTAGCCATAATCTACAAGAATTATGCAATAAGGGTCAACATTCATATATTATGAGGTATTAGCTCCCACTCAAATAAATAACCCTCAATTGATGAATGGGAGAAACAAGATCCATATTTCACTAAGTCCTAAGAAAGCTTTGGCTTAACACTCAAGACTTAGTTATTTAGGTAGAAAACTCTTTTCAATTACATCACATGTAACTCTTGATGGGCTTATGTTAAAATACATCTTATGTACTGCATGTATGTATAAACCCAATCTTATGCCCTAAGCCCAAAACCGTTTTGATAGCTTAGTTAAGTTTAACCATACTTTACCTATGAATAGCACCATTATTCAAATGTCTTCCCTAGATGATCCCTACATGCCTTGCTTTAGCAAAAACCCACATAAGGATAATCTAGAGATAAACATTGGTAAAGATTTATGGAAGGCATATAAACTTAAAATTATGAAGAGGGTCGTTCTTAGTACATTATGAAGGCTACTAATCCTATTAGTAAGGGTGTTTGTACTATGTTATTTCTAATCATATACCACAACATACTTGAGTATATATATATTAGAAGTATAGAATAGTAACTTACACATGAATATAAATATTCAAAAAACATAAATAAAAAGATGTAGCAGCACTCATAATATATAACACATAACAAATAAACAAGCGTAGGGAAAACTGCCCCTTGTTGGGCTTGCCAATGATCGAAAAGTTGATATTGATCGTCGACTTGTGCTACCGATCGAAAAGATTATAGTCGACTGGAAACGATTATAGTCGACTGGTCGACTTGTGCCAGTCGACTGGAACCAATTTCAATCGACTGGAACAAACGTTTTTTACCAAAAACTCATCTCCGCCCTCCAACTAGTCGACTGGAACACTTCTAGTCGACTGGAAGAGATGCTAGTCGACTGGAGTATCCTTGTCCAACATGAATACTTGCGGTTTCCCATTCCAGATCTATGTCTTGCATGGTAGAAACCCTAGCAGCCACCACCTGTCGGTCAAACCCTTCGTGCTTATCACATATTCTTATCAGTACCAAGATAATCAATAGATCCGAAAAGAACATGCATGAAATAAAAAAACTTTCATATCACGCAACCAAAAACCATGAGCACATATAATCCAAACATGCATATTTTTCATATCTACAGAATCCAAATCCGTAAACACATGTAATCAAAAACATGTATATTGACGATTTTACAGAAGAACCTGGCTCTAATACCACTGTTGGATCGCATACGGTTCGAGTATTCACAATACACTGCGAAAAAAGACCATACAACAACATGAGTATAATCGAAAACACGAAGGATTAACGAAAATACCTTATTTTCGTGGGTGGATTGCTTCTTTTCGGATTCCAAGACACTGCAAATCGCTAATGCCCTCTACCGGTATCCACACGAGCATGCACGATCCGGGCTGCGGCTGTAGTGTGTTAGCACGTCCTGAAACACTTTCTGAACGCCGCACGATCTTTCTCTTGGTTGGCGGCTAGGGTTTCGTCTCTTCTTCCCCTTAACCTAATGAGACCTAAGCTTCTCTATTTATAGAGAAACCCTAATCCCATTTAGGCCCCATTAAGTTTCGGCCCATTATATCATATATAATAAAAGCCCGACAACTTAATTCAATCTAGCCCAATAAATATATCTAAATATATTTATTCAACACCTAATAAATTAGGCCCAAGAGAATAAGCCCAGATCACATTACTCTTTGTGTGCGACCCTGTAGGCTCATTTGATGTTGGCAATGGGCTTGATCACACTTCAAGGCCCATAAGTCATAAGCGGCCTCTAGCAAAACATTATGACTACCCAAATCAAATGAGGATCGATATTCCGATTTAACCTATAACTATGGTTATAGGCTCAGTCCTTTTGTAACACGATATCAAGATTAATCACAAGGCATGGTACATGTCAACCTTTGATTAATCATAGTTTCTTGATCCCCAAGTTGACTGATTATAACAAATGATATTGATGACTCTTCATCAATTCATTTGAGCACGGCCATGCATTTCTTCAGTCACACTTGTCAAGAGGCCCAAATGATATCTCTCTCATTTAAGAGAGGTACAAATCCCATCTACGCTATTCACATCCTCCGCATGATTCATTTAGTGTCCAACATAAGACTATATGTTATTCGTTAAAAATAACTTAGTCTAATATCAAAACACTAAATTCCTCATGTAGGGAACCATGATGACTTCAGGTCAAAGGACTAAAGTCAAACCATATAAAGAATCACTAATGACATGAAACCATGTAGTATTCTTTACGTGGTCGGTCCAATATATGTTCTCTAACATATATCTATGTTTCGATTTGATATCTCATATCCATTATCAAGAAACGTGATCATCAATCGTAACACATACTAGTCTTAATTCATTATTGTTTCACCAATAATGATCGACCAGGGACAGTCTAGAATAGTGTTATAACGCTTATGATTTTACTATCAAGTCACATACTTGATGACATAAGTCTAATACTATTCATGGAATGCAAATCACATTAAATAAACGAAATACATGCATATATAAAGGAATACCTCATAATATATTATTAACAAGTCATAATGTTAATACATGAATCACAAATACCCATTGGCCTAGGGCACACTACTAACAATCAAAATAAATATAACCAATCTTTGAAACTAAATTACTTTTCCATTTCATTCTTAGAACCCATAATTACACAATTCTGTCCATACAACACTCAAAAGAAACTAAAACAACTCCTATCTAGGTCATCTCCAAAAGTCTCAGCTGACCCACCTCTGTGCCATAACTTCTCTTACAGGAACGATCTACAAGGCAGAAAAAATCTCTAACTCTGGAGCTAGGAGCCTACTATCACGATCTTGAAAATATTGCAATGTTGGGTGAGTTTGCGAACTCAGCGAGAAACCATCATCGATGGTTTACCCAACTCATGCAAATACAGTCAATTCACATAATATCACATAGTATCATATACAGAAATATCACATGCACTATCATTTTACAATTATAAGGCGTTCCATCTTTCATACAGTCTATTTTCAATCATATGGTCATGCAATGCACATGTGACACTTCCCATTTTATTACGGTGTTGTGACCGTGCGCCTAAACTGTCACAGTGACAGGCACATTAATGGTGAGCCGGTGGCTTTGAAATACGTTGGGCTTGAATGCCCTGATACGGTGAGCCCGTGGCTCTGAATTACGTTGGGCTCGCGGCCCTGTTGCGTCGAGCTTTAAGCTTTGAAATACGTTGGCTGCTCTGGTCACAACTATCATTATCTGATCATGCCTTTATGCATGAGATGCATATGTTTCAATTCAGTATCAATCACTTCACAATATAATAATACATGCCCCAATTCACATTTGCACCAAATAGTACAATTTATACACGTAACACTTCAATAATAAGTTACCGATACTTCGGACACCTCTGGTCTGAATTCAATCAAAATTAATCACATAAACCCTCCATTTCTTCCTCATGGCATAAGCGCATAATTTAAACACACCAAGATTGAGGAACCAACTAGGTTACTCACCTGTAACTTCCGACCTACTGCCTGAAAGTTCCAGCAATATCCGTGGAATGTCGATCCAACGGTATCTCTATAACAGTCAAATAGTTTCTCATTACTGTATGCACAATCAGAACAATTTAATGATGTACATGTCTTAAATAAAATATGTACGATGCATGTTCATGACCTTTCCGGCGCTAATTCCCAGTTTCCACTTTCTTTTGACAAACCTAACCTTTCACCCTTTTGATCAATAAGGACTCGTTGCATTCCAAAAATTCAGTTCAATCCCCCATATCATGCACCCTAGAATAGTCCCAATAAAACCTAATCATTTGGTCAAAATCACCCATTAAATACCCCAAATTAACTCCAATTATCATAATACAATCCTTAAGTTGCAATAAAAACCCATCCTTAACTTTCCTTCCCTAATCACGATCTTACTAATTTAAATTCAAACTTTCATTCTTTACTTCAATTGTAGACCTCTTTCTCTAGTTCATAACGAATCAAGAATCACCTCAATTGGAGGTCTACACCATTAATTATGCCCCAAAAACTAAAACACCTCAATTGAGAAAATCATCCTCGCCGCGGCCAAAGGACGCTCGCCGCGACGACACTAGGTCGCTCGTCGTAACGTTTAGCCGCTCATCGCGACAAGGAACTACGGGCTCGTCATGAAGAGGCCTACACACTTGACGCGGCGAACAATTAACCGCTCATCGGGACGAGGAATTACCCGCTTGTCGCGACGTGCGGGCTCCTGTTCGTCTTCTCCGATTAGACTTTTCACCATTCTCTCTCTAAAACCAGTAATAACTCACTCTCAAGTACCCAATCTTTCACATTAAACACCATAAATGCATCACATTCACTAATAAACAACATATAACAAATTTACTTACCAAATCGAGCGTTAATTCTTCAAATCTCCGAAACTCTTCTCCAACCCTAACACCCACGATGAGTTTAAAGCAAAACGCATAACCCTCCCCAGGGGTGGCAGTTGGGCACCTTGAGCCTTAATTACTATGGAGTTGAGTGCAACGAATTCATGGTTTACCGTCTTGAATTCATAAACCATCATCATTTGTGACGAGTTGAAATCCTGAAGTCCCATGATATGGAACTTTGAGATATTATTGTCAAGACACACATCAAGATCAAGACCAATCAAGTGAGTTCAAGTGCTCAATAACAACAAGAAGAGGATTCGACCAGCAAGGAATCTGAGGAGGAAGAAGACACAGATGAATCGAGCTAGAAGAAAGTGCTCGATACAATATATGTGAACATCAAAGTAATTATAAATATACTTATGGAGAACTCTAGAAGAATGAAGGAGATGGTTCAAACACAACGACGTCAGATCTGGGATATATGTCCTATCCATCATTACTTCAAGGCTCAAGGTGCCCAACTGCGACCCCTGACACCATCCCCTCCTCCATCACTGTGAGGCTTTGTTTCTAACCCTTTTCTTTTTAAATTTAGTCTTTATTTTATTTTTACTTTAATTTATGTTTTTTCTTGCCATGTATGTTTGTTTGACTCCTAATATTGAGGACAATGTGTTGTTCAAGTATGGGGAGGGTTATGCGTTTTGCTTTAAATGTGAATTTTGCATATGGTACGAGGCTTAGATGGATTGATATTGATTTAATTTTGAACATAGTCTATTAGGTTGTGAAAAGTCATTAGCTCGCAAAATTAGTAAATTAGGTTCTTTGGCTAAATATGCAAGTTAATTAGGATTTAGTGTGAGTTTGTCACCCTCTAAATTGTCACATTATTTCATAATTTTAGGTCTTTCGACTAAAGTAGCCCTGCTAGTATTTTTTATGAAAATGAGTAACTAAAGTAACAAGTTAAGCAATAAAAAAGTGTTGGTTAATTTTAAATAAATAATTGTTCCGCTAGCCTTCGGATTATGAATAGAGCTAGTAGCCAGTTGAGAATGTGATGTAGCTGAGTAACCAAATCGACATGCATTACAAATATGTGCCTCTGCATCAAAAGGCTATAACGATGTTTCAACCAAGCAACTTAATAAAAACATGACTTAGTCGAGTAACCGGACCGACATTCATCTCCAATGTTTGCCTTCAAGTAAAAGACTAGGTCCATATCTACAAAATATTAAAGAAAAAATGTTTCCTAATAAAACCTACTGAACTTTTAAATAGTTTGAATTTTCATGAAAACGTACGTAGGAGTACTTACAGAGTTTGAATGACCAAAGAATTATTAATGTGTGTGGACAATTGAAAAGGGTGAGTAACTTGACATTTGGGTTTTGATTAATATCTATGTTTAGTCCAGAGCCCCTAGATACAGATTTTAGATATTAATGATTTGGAATAACTTAAATAATTGTGTTTACAGTTCAATTTATTTCATGAAGTTAAAGCCATTGTTTTGCTTGAGGACAAGCAAACGTTTAAGTTTTGGGATGTTGATAAGTGTAAATTGTATCATGTTTTAAGGCTTAATTTGATATGTGTTTAGTTATTAATTTAATCATTTAGTATGTGTTTAGGTTAGAATTGTGTTAGTTTGTTAATTATTTGTATTTTAGGTATTTTATAGGTTAGTACAAGTCTTTGAGCTTAAATATTATATTTTTTAGGTATCTTGATGTGTTTATTAGTGTTTCAGGGTCAACATCAAAGAACGGAGAAGTTTATGAGACATTCGGGTCGAAACAACGGCCTATGATCATGAAAAAAGCATCGAAATTAGCCCATGATCGTGGCCCATATGCCACAATCATGACACAAGCCCAAGACATGGCCACTATCGCGGCCTGCATGCCATGATCGTGATAGAAGGCTTGGATGTGGCCCACTATTGTGGGCTGCAGGTTTTGGATGAGGCCGATGATTGTGGGTGGTAGAGGTCGACTTCACTTAATTTCCTTTGTATTTTTGGGTTTTGGCAGTGTTTATCATGCACTTTTGGGGCACGAAACTCTTGAAGAATCTTTTCCTTTTTTGATTATATCTGGAAAGATAGAAATAAAATGACAACAATTTTAGGTATTCATTTAATCTTGCTAGGTATAGGAACTTTTCTTCTAGAATTCAAGGCTATTTATTTTGGGGGTGTATGTGATACTTAGGCTCTGAGGGGGGGAGGGGGTATGTAAGAAAAATTACCAACTTGACCTTTAGCCTAAGTGTTATTTTTGGTTATTTACTCAAATCTCCTTTTGGAGGGGATGGATGGATTATTAGTGTGGATGATTTGGAAGATATAATTTGTAACATCCCGATGCCGATGGGAAAGATATTATAGTAAATTTGGTTTGGGTTGTAATTTTGTACATGAAATTCGGTAGGCATGCACTTGTGACAATTCCCGGCTTTTGTGTCTTTGTGAAAATATGAAATTGTGTGTTAATTGAATTGGATTGATTCATGTATTCATTGATTTATGTATTCAGCATTAAATTGTAAAGTGGGTACCGATGAGATGCCCGGTACTGTAGATGGCTGTACTGTTGACACTCCAATTAAAGATATGACTTATGAAATTGGTTTTAGCATGACCTATTAAAAATTTGGAAAGATTTATGAAATTCAAAGTAAATGAATTGATTGAATTGGAAATTTGACAGGCATGAAAGTGAATGATTTTTGAAAGAATTGAATTTCAATTCAGTCCCTAAAAGTGGGACTTTTCTAAATTGAATTCGTGAGGTTATAAGAATTATTATATGGGCAAATGGGGTATTACACTTAAGAGAATAAGGTTTAAGGTTAAATGAAGAGGGCAAAATGGACTTTTGTTAATTAGTAAGACTATAAAAGGGAAAATTAGGGTTTGAAGTTGGGAAAGAAATGTTGTTGTCAAGGAAGAAGAAGAAGAAGAGGAGAAGAAAAGGATTTTCAATGAAATCATGAAGGGCTTATGGAGTTTGTGAGTCAAATCAAGTAAGTTTAACCCTCCTTCTTCTTAAAGAGTTGATTGATTCCCGTTTTAAGTGTTAAAAGTTATAGATTTGGGTGTTTTTATGTTGGGTTTTAGGGTTATCGAATATGGATGGTTTTGGTTGATTTGGTAAACAACATTGGGTTAAAGTGGGTTGGAAATGGATTATTGGTGAGGTTTAAGTGTTTAGAATGATTTATGTGTTGAATAGATTGGAAGAGTTGGTTTGAAAATGGTGAAAAACTGGAATCGGGGAAGGAGACGGCTCGCACGTCATGGCGCGTGAATTTGCGCACGTCGCGGCGAACGCAGGGCCGTGTAGGAAAATCCCGGTGAGTACATCACTTGTACACGGTGCGGAAAACAAAAATTTTTATTCCGGGACCTTCCCGAAAGATAGGATCCATGTGTCTATATAACAATGTCAAACCATAACGACCAAAAGAGACCGTCTCTAACGGTATCCACGCAGAGATCGGAGAACCTAACTGGGGCAAATCCTTTGACTCGGGAATAGCTAGAACAAGGGAGACTGCTAGATCTTACCTTTATTCTTGGAGAGCTTGGAATCAACGATGAGAAGAATCTTGGATGAAGCTTGGAGAAGAGCTTGAAGATGATGAAGGTCGATGATGAAGAAGAGAGAAAACCTTTTTTCTCAAAACCCTTTCTTCCTCTTTCATACAAAAGCCAACGAACATCATCATCTCTTTTAGCCTTTCATTTTTGTCTTCTAGTCATTTAATACCATTAAATGTAACTTTTGACTAAGCAAAAGAAGGAAGCTTCCTCTCCATCCACGTAAACCATATATATATTAATTCTTTAATTAATTAATAATATATATATGTATATAAATGCTGAAGTGGTCCAGTCACACTGGGGTCGGTCCTACTGCCTACCGGTCCCGTATGGAAAACCACCGAAACCTTTTTCAGCAATATCGATGTCGCGATCTCATCGGGACATATCTCGATCTCATCGGGATCCATTTAATCCTATTGCTCTCCATTTAATGGATCTCTGTCCAAAACTATTTTACGAATTCTCCGAGTCACTCTTATGCGTGTGACCCATTAAGTTCCCGGTTATGTTGGCCACTTAGATTAACACTTAATCTAAGCAAGTCATGAGCGGTATCTAGCAACACATCATGACCTCCAATTGACCGAAAAGTAATTGGTTTGACGAATGAACCTATATTCATCACGGACCATATCATGAACCTTTCCATAGACAATTACTATGCAATTCGTCCTTTCACCATACTATACCCCACTTGGTTATGAGTATGGGCAAAGTGCCAACTCTTACTAGACTGACTACGTCAAATCTAGTCCAAGTGATATCATTTCTTGTCCTGGGACTCATTACTTTATATGTCACTGAAGACACTCTTCATGACATATGAACTCCTGCCAGAGATTTTCAAGTAATGACCCTGACAAGAGGCCATGGGTATCATCTTCTGCTATCACAGAAGTGGTGAATCCTCTATTGGCTACTCAATTACCTTCGAATACCTCAAGCTGTACCCAAGCACCACCCTATGAGCGACCTCTGTAAGGCAACAAGGAATGGAGTCAAAGCACAGAATCGGTATCTAAGATATCCTTGAGTACCTCAAGTCTAAGGATATTTGCATCATTGCTATGATGAGATTATCACTGACATTAGAATAGGACATCCATGTGATGATCTCATAGCAGGTCATCCAATGTACTTACTACCTCTAGTAAGCATTCACATCTCAACCCTAAATATCTCATATTTACAGTTTTTGAAATCCACTACTTGATCAAATCAAGGAGCTTGAGATGTGCTAGTCTCTCCGGATTAACGATTTCCAGTTTCAGTAATCCTACGACTAGGGATAATTTAGATACTGACATAATTGCACATGATAGGAATCTCAGTAGTGTGATCACATCATAATTTCCTTCATGCTATGTCATATATCATGGACTTCATTAGTTTGCTTATAGATCAATTTCTATTCATAATTAATGAACAACAAATTAATGAAATATGTCTTTCTTTATTTATTCATAAAGTCTGTACACAACTTTGTACAACACGCGCTAAAAGAGATTGCCTTTAGGGCACTACTCTAACAATCTCCCACTTGACCTAAAGCCAATCGCCTTGATATCTAATACCATAGGCGAGTACATAAGAATCAAAACTCTTTTGTGATAATGGCTTTGTCAACGGATCAACAATATTCTGCTCTGTGGGAATTCTCTCTATCTGGACATCACCTCATCCAATGATCTCCCTGATCAGCTGATATCTGCGGAGTACATATTTGGATCGTTGATGAGACCTTGGTTCCTTCGCCTGCGCAATAGTCTCATTGTTATCACAATACAACTGTATGGGCCCATCACAGCTAGGAACCACACCAAGTTTAGTAATGAACTTTTTGATCCAAACCTTCCTTTCTTTGCGTCAAGGCGACAATGTACTCGCCTTCGGCCGTTGAATCGATAGTTGTCTCTTGTTTGGAACTCTTCCAACCGATCGCCCGCCGCTCATCGTGAATATGTAACCTGATTGGGATTTGGAATCTTCCTTATCGATTGAAAATTGGCATCTCAGATACCCGCCACTTTGAGATCTCCATCTCCATATATCAAGAAAACATCCTTAGTCCTTCGCAAGTACTTGAGGATATTCTTGACACCACCCAAAGGACCCTCACCAGATCCGATTGGTATCTACTGTAACACTAAGAGCATATGATACATCGGGTCTCGTACATAGCATTGCGTACATGATAGATCCTACCGCAGATGCATACGGGATCATATTCATGCGCATCCTCTCATCTTGTGTCTTAGGACACATAGATTTCGAGAGTGTTATCCCATGAGTCACGGGAAGGTACCCTCTCTTGGATTGATCCATGCTAAACCTCTTTAGCATCTTGTCTATGTACGTTGATTGTGAAAGACCAAGCAATCTTTTTTATCTATCTCTATAAATCTTTATTCCAAGGATATAAGTTGCTTCACCAAGGTCTTTCATGACAAATTGTTTGGATAACCAAATCTTCACAGATTGTAGCATAGAGACATCGTTTCCTAGTAATAATATGTCATCTACATATAGCACAAGGAATACGATTGCAGTCCCACTAACCTTCTTATACACACAGTGTTCATCCGAATTTTGTGAGAAACCAAACTCTTTGATTACCTCATCAAAACAGATATTCCAACTTCTGGATGCTTGTTTCAATCCATAGATGGATTTCTGAAGCTTGCATACCTTTTCGCCATCATAGGAGATGAAGTGTAGTGCCCCCTCACCGTAGAGTATACACCAGGGCGCCCGTAGGTCGTACCGATACATAACCTACGACGAGGGTGCACTACCAATCTATCATTTCTATAAACCTCATGGCATCAATATAATTAAGCAGTAATATCACGTTCACTAAATTTTTAAAACCAAAAGATCCCTTTTCATTCATTTCATAAAACCATCAATACATCATCAGTCATATTTACAACTGTACAAGTCTCAAAAGAACTAACGTAACTCCTAACTATGTCATCCCCAAAATATCCCAAAAAGATCCCCAGCTGACCGACCTGTAGGCCATGTTCCTCTCGCCAGCACACAACAGCAGGAAAAGTCTCACGGACTGGAGCTAGAAGTCAAACTATCACTATCCTGAAAAATAAATGCAATGTTGGGTGAGTTTGTGAACTCAGTGAGAAACCATCATCGATGGTCCACCCAACTCATGCATATCCGCATAATCACACAAGATCGCATAATATCACAAACAAGAAATCACATGCAGTCAATTTCACATTTATAAGGTGATATGCCTTTCACATAATTCACATGTAAAACATTCATATATGCAATGTGCATGTGACTCTTTCATTTTCTTTCGTTATTGTGACCATGCGCCTGAGCTCATATACGTTGAGCCATTGGCTCTGAAAACATTGGGCTCAAAAGCCCTAATACGTTGGGCATAAAGCTCTGAAAATCGTTGGGCATAAAGCCCTGTGCGTTGAGCTTAAAACTCTCATATCTGATGGGTCGCACCGGTCACAATCACAATTATCTGATCATGCATAATGGCATGAATGCACATGTTACAAATCTCCCAAATCGTGCCACAACCTAATATCACTATCCAATTTACATTTGAAACCACTTATTAACAATTAATGCACACTTTACACTTCTATAGCACATCTCAAATATTTCGAACACCTGTGGTCCAAAATTAATCAAAACAAACACATATAATCTGTCCTCAACTCCACATGGCATTAATGCATAAAACAAACACATAAAGGTTGAGAAACCAACTAGGTTACTCACCTCAGAACTTCCGAGCTACTGCTGGGAAGTCTCGCCTACGTCGGACGATCGGCGATCCACTTGAGCCACTATAACAATCAAAATATAAATAACATTACTAATTGTATCAATTTCCAATGTTCAATGATGCATATGAATCGAATAATGTACGTATTATACATGGTATGACATTTCTGACACAAATCCGAATTTTCCCGATCTCAAATTCTAATTTCCGAATTCATAATCTCCAAATTGAATTTAATCCATAACTAATTGAATTGTCCAATTCCTAAATCCCCAAAACTTAAAACCTAAAATTTCACTTTCGGAAATCAGCCTTCCTCGCCGCAAGGCTCGCTCCTTGTTGCAATGAGCTCCCTTTTTCCTTCGTCTTCGCCACAGACACGTCGCATCGCCTGGCGAACCACGCTATTCTTCGTCATGCGTGCGCCACAGACGTCATGACGTCTTTCTCCAGCTCGAGTGCCTTCCGCGCTCGTCACGGCATGTGGAGCAATTTTGCTCACCGCGGAGTGTTCTTTGTGTGCCGCGGCGTGCGGTCGCAGACACGCCCAGAAAACCCAGAAATTTCCAGATTTTCGACTGATAACAACTCCAAATCCAGATTTTTTCCTTACAAACCACTCCTAAATAATTCCATACACATCATACAACCAATCTTTAGCTTTTATTTCATCAAACAACCATTATTCCCAAAATTTCTACCCTAAAATCAACGAAAATAACCATCGGAAACCCTAAATGCCAAATCCTTAAATATTCATGCTAAATCACCTAAATAACTCTATAAATCAACCAATCAAACTATATAAGACAAGAAATAAGTAACTTACTTGATTAATAACCTCAAATCTTCAAGGATCACACCAAATCAAAGCTCAACGACACCCACGGCAATCACCAAACTTAAACCCATCTTCAACTCTTCTTTACCCAATCCAAAGGGAACAATCAAAGGTGGAAGAAGAAGCCAATCCACGAGGAAGATTCACGATGATGGAAAGAGGAAGAAGAATCAAGAGCAAACCTATGATTTCTTTCAAAATGGAGGAGCATCGTGGAGCAAGATTTCAAAGGCTAAGGCTTTAAATAAAAGATTTAAACTAAGACATGTTTGGCAAATTTAATTGCCACAAGTCCGATCCGAACCACCTCAAGTCAGTTTCTAATTTTAATTTCTCCCGAATTTCAATGGCTAAACCCTAATTCCTCAAATCAAATTTCTAACCTATTCGTGCCATTGGATAATCAATTTCGGAACCGGAAATCCAATTAACCAGTCATTGATCAATTTTTCGGTCTGGGCCTATTGCTCCGAAAATTTCAGAAAAATTCCTATAAATCCTCAAAAATAGAAAACTCATAATCATATACTCCAATTTCATAATTAAATTTCCTAACTTTCATTTCTAACTCAAATTCAATTCTCGAACCTAATGTAACCTGATTATCACACTTGCCCTAATCATTTCCAAATCCACACTATCCAAATCAAATCAAGTATGTCATACATGTATGTACGCATGAATGCCGATAATAATTGCCAATTATACAAAATTCTATAATGCATGCACATGCCAAATATACGTATACAAAGAACTGTATCCATCTCATCGGTGACGGGATGTTACATGAAGCCCTCAGGTTGTGTCATATACACATCCTCAGCTAGATTTCCATTTAGGAAAGCTGTCTTCACATACATTTGCCATATCTCATAATCGTAATGAGTGGCAATGGCTAGGAGTATCCTAATGGATTTAAGCATTGCTACTGGGTTGAAGGTCTCGTCGTAGTCAACTCCTTGTCTTTGACGAAAACCTTTAGCCACAAGCCTTGCTTTATAGGTAATCACACTACCATCCATGTCGGTTTTCCTTTTGAAAACCCATTTACACCCTTTGAGTTTTATTCCTTCGGGTGTCTCAACCAAAGTCCATACTTGGTTTTCATACATGGAATCCATTTCAGCCTTCATGGCTTGAAGCCATTTCTCAGACTCTGAACTCTTCAGTACCTCTTCATAGGTGGTAGGCTCATTATCTTCTATGGCCAATACGTCATTCTGTTTATTCACGAGAAATCCATATCTCTAAGCACAGAGCGTATCCCACGTGACCTCACTTAATTTTGTGTGTTGTAGAAGGTTGAACTATTACTTCATCTGTATGAGTCACGATTGCGAGTGTTCAGCGGTTGATTCAGGTTCATTCGAGCATCTTGAACTTCTTCAAGTTCAATTTTGCTCCCACTGTCTTCTTGTAAAAGAAACCCTTTCTCTAAAAAGACAGCATGTTTTGAAACAAACACCTTTTGTTCCTCAGCAAGGTAGAATTGATATCCCATTGTTTCTTTAGGATATCCCACAAACAAACACTTATCAGACTTTCCATCAAGTTTATCTGACTGTATCCGCTTCACATAAGCAGGACAACCCCAAACTTTTAAATGAGTAAGATAGGGTCTTTTGTTAGTCCACATCTCATATGGAGTAACATCAACTGTCTTTGATAGAACTCTGTTTAGCAAGTAAACAGCTGTCTCGATTGCATACCCCCAAAAGGATTTTGGTAAATTTGCAAAGCCCATCATCGATCGTACCATGTCTAACAAGGTTTGATTTCTCCTTTCAGCCACACCATTATGCTGTGGTGTATAAGGAGGAGTCCATTGAGATAAAATCTCATTATCTCTGAGATAATCTAAAAACTGTTGGTCTAAGTATTCCCCACCACGATCGGATCGTAATGTTTTGATACTTTTCCCAAGTTGGTTTTCTACTTCATTTTTGAATTGTTTGAACTTTTCAAATGCTTTAGATTTGTATCTCATCAGATACAGGCACCCATATTGAGAATAATCATCGATAAAGGTAATGAAGTAAAGACAACCACTTCTAGCATGGATGGAAATCGGACCACATACATCTAAATGTATTAGGTCTAATACTCCAGTCGCTCGTTCATGTAGGAAAATCCCGGGAGGTACATCACATGTACAAAAGGAAAATAAAAATTTTGTCGTAGGGACCTTCCGAAGGCCAGGATCTATGTGTCGGTATGAAGACTCAAACCTGAATAGCCAATAGAGACTATCTCTAAAGGTATCCACGCAGAGATCAGAAAACCTAACCGGGACAAACCCTTTTGACCCGGGAATAGCTAGAACAAATTAAAGGCTGCTAAACCTTACCTTTGTCCTTGGAGAGCTTAGAAATCGATGGAGAGAAGGGATGAAGCTTGGAGATGAAGCCTTGATGATCGATGATGGAGAGTGAGAGCATAGGTTTTAAACTCTTTAAAACCTTTCCTTCTCTCTCTTCAAAGACCAACGATTCTTCTCATCTTCATTTCTTCATATGTCTTTCTCAAAGACAAAAGAAGAAGATGGTCTCCGTATGTTTACAAGAGAGAAGACACCATAGGCTTGTCTTTTTGCCTTTTTTTGTCTTTTAGCCATTAAATGCCTTTTTAATGACTAAGCATAAGGAAACTTCTAAGTTCTTCTTCTCTCTTCCACGCAAATGTTATATATATATATTAATTATTTAATTATTTAATTAATTAATCATATATATATATGTATATATATTACTGAAGTGGTCCAGTCACACTGAGGTCGGTCCTACCGGGTCCCGATATGGGAAAAACCCCCGGAAACCTTTTTCAGCAATATCAATGTCGCGATCTCATCGGGATCCATTTAATCCTAATGCTCTCCATAATTGGAACTCGTCCAATACTATTTTACTGATTCTCTGAAACACTCTTGTCGTGTGACCCTTTAGGTTCCGGTTATGTTGGTCACTTAGATTAACAATTAATCTGAGCAAGTCATGAGCGGCGCCTAGCAACACATCATGACCCCAATTGACCGAAAGTAATTGGTTTGATGAATTCATCACGAACGCATCACGAACCCTTCCATGTAGACAATTCTTGTGCAATTAGTCCTTTCATCATCCTATACCCCACTTGGTTATGAGTATGGTCAAAGTGTCAACTCTTACTAGACTAAGTCTAGCCCAAGTGATATCAGTTCGTCTTGGGACTCATTACTTTATATGTCCATGAAGACACTCTTCATGACATATTTATGCTCCGCCGAGACTTAAAGTAATGATCCCGATAAGAGGTCGTGGTATCTCTTACGCTATCACGTAGTGATGAATCCTTTATTGGCTACTCAATTACCTTCGAATACCTTAAGCTGTACCCAAGCACCACCCTATGAGTAACCTCTGAAAGGCAACAAGGAATGGAATCAAAGCACAGCATCAGTATCCAAGATATCTTTGAGTACCTCAAGTCTAAGGATACTTGCACCATTGCTATGATGAGATTATCACTGACATTATAATAGGACATCCATGTGATAATCTCATGGCAGGTCATCCAATGTACTTACTACCGCTAGTAAGCATCCACATGTCAACTCTAAATATCCCATATTTACAGTTTCTGAGATCCATTGCTTGATCCAATCAAGGAGTATAACATATGCTAGTATGTCCAGATTAATGATGTCCAGTCTCATTAATCCTATGACTAGGGAAATTTTAGATACTGACATAATTGAACATGATAGGAATCTCAGGATTATGATCACATCATAATTTCTTTCATGCTGTGTCATATATCATGGACTTCATTAATTTGATTAAAGATCAATATCAATTCATAAAGAACATCAAATAAATGAAACATGCCTTTCTTTATTTATTCATAAAGTCTGTACATGACTATGAACAAAAAGCGCTAAAGGGATTGCCTTTAGGGCACTATTCTAACAATCTCACGATGATCAGACACGCATAAGTCGACTTACACGGTATACAAGTCGACTTATTAGTATCGGCTGGTATAAGTCGACTTACATCTTCATACAAGTCGACTTACACCTACAAATCTCCCACTTGACCTAAAGCCAATCGCCTTGGTATCTAATACCATAGCGAGTACATGAGAATCAAAATTCTTACGTGACAATGGCTTCAGCGGATCGACAATGTTCTCGCTGTGGAATTCTCTCGATCGTGTCATCACCTCGGCAATGATCTCTCGAATCGATGATATCTGAGATGCGTGTTTAGATCGTTGGTGAGACCTTGGTTCCTTTGTTCGAGCAATAGCCCCATTGTTGTCACAATACAACCGTATGGGTCCATCACGACTAGGAACCACACCAAGTTCAATAATGAACTTCTTGATCAAAACTTCCTTTCTTTGTCTCGATGCGACAATGTACTCTGCCTCGATCGTCGAATCGCGATCGTCTCTTGTTTGAAACTCTTCCAACCGGCGCTCCATTGCGTTCGATGTGAAAACATAACTTTGACCGGGATTTTGAATCATCCTTATCGATTGAAAAGCGCATCCAGTATGCCCGCCACTGGAGATTTCCATCTCCATATATCAAGAAAACATCCTTAGTCCTTCGCAAGTACTTGAGGATATTCTTGACACCACCCGATGACCCTCACCGGGATCCGATTGGTATCCGCCGTGACACTCGAGCATACGATACATCGGGCCTTGTACATAACATAACATACATGATCGATCCTACTGCGCAGACGATCACGGGATCGATCCATCGCATCCTCTCATCTTGTGTCTTAGGACACATAGATTTCGAGTGTTATCCCATGAGACATGGGAAGAAACCCTCTCTTGGATTGCTCCATGCTAAACCTCTTTAGCATCTTGTCTATGTACAATGATTGTGAAAGACCAAGCAACCTCTTGATCTATCTCTATAAATCTTTATCCAGGATAAAGTTGCTTCAACAAGGTCTTTCATCGCAAATTATTTGGACAACCAAATTTTAGCGATTGCAACATAGAAACATCGTTTCCTAGTAACGATATGTCATCCATATATAGCACAAGGAATACGATTGCGGTCCATTAACCTTCTTGTACACGGTGTTCATCCGGATTTGTGAGAAACCAAACTCTTTGATTGACTCATCAAGCGGATGTTCCAACTCTGGATGCTTGCTTCAATCCATAAATGGATTTCTGAAGCTTGCATACCTTTTCGCCATCGATGGAAGTGAAGCCCTCTGGTTGTGTCATGTACACATCCTCGGCCAGATTTCCATTAAGGAAAGCTGTCTTCACATCCATTTGTCATATCTCATAATCATAATGAGCGGCAATGGCTAGGAGTATCCGAATGGATTTAAGCATTACTACGGGGCTGAAGATCTCGTCATAATCAACTCCTTGTCTTTGACGATATCCTTTGGCCACAAGCCTTGCTTTATAAGTAATCACATTACCATCCACGTCGGTTTTCTTCTTGAAAACCCATTTGCACCCTATGGGCTTGATTCCTTCGGGTGCATCAACCAAAGTCCATACTTGGTTTTGGTACATGGAATCCATTTCAGCTTTCATGGCGCAAAGCCATTTTTCAGACTCTGAACTTTTCAGAACCTCTTCATAGGTAGCAGGCTCATCATCTTCTATGAGCAATACGTCATTCTGTTCACTTACGAGAAATCCATATTTCTCGGGAACAGTGCGTATCCTACTTGACCTACGAACTTCGTGTGTAGTAGAAGGTTGAACTATTACTTCATCTGAATGAGTGACAGTCTCAGGTTCAGGCAGTTGATCTGTGTCTGTTTGAGCATCTTGAACTTCTTCAAGCTCGACTTTGCTCCCACTGTCTTCTTGCAGAAGAAACTCTTTCTCTAAGAAGACAGCATGCTTTGAAACAAACACCTTTTGTTCCTCGGAAGGTAGAATTGATATCCATGGTCTCTTTAGGATATCCTACAAACAAACACTTGTCGGACTTTGCTTCAAGCTTATCGGTGAATCCGCTTCACGTGGCGGTGACAACCCCAAACTTTCAAATGAGAAAGATAAGGTTTTCTGTTAGTCCACATCTCATATGGAGTAACATCAAGCTGTCTTAGAGAACTCATTTAACAAGTAAGCAATTTGTCTCTAAGCGCATACCCCAAGCGATTTTGGTAACTGCGAAACTCATCATTGATCGTACCATATCCAACAAGGTTCGATTTCTCCTTTCAGCCACACCATTGTGTTGTGGTGTGTAAGGAGAGTCCATCGAGATAAAATGCCATTATCTCTTAGATAATCGAAGCTGTTGGTCTAAGTATTCTCCACCACGATCGGATCGTAATGCCTTGATACTTTTACCAAGCTGGTTTTCTACTTCATTTCGAATTGTTTGAACTTTTCAAACGCTTCAGATTGTATCTCATCGATACAAGTACCCATATCGAGAATAATCATCGATAAAGGTAATGAAGTAACGACAACCACTTCTAGCATGGATGGACATCGGACGCATACATCGAATGTATTAGGTCTAATACTCGATCGCTTCGTTCACCCTTTCCTTGAAGAGTAACTTAGTCATCTTGCCTAATAAACAAGATTCGCATGTGTCATATGATTCATAATCAAATGACCTAAAGCGCCACTCTTATGGAGTTTAGCGATGCGTGTCTCATTTATATGGCCAAGCCGACAATGCCATAAGTAAGTTGACTTTAAATTATCTCTTTTATGTTGTTTGGTGTCATTGACATTTATAATTGGATGAGACATATCTAATATGTAAATACCATTGCATAATGTACCAGTACCATAAAGCATTCCATTAGAATTAATAGAACAACCATTGCTATTAAAATTCAAATGGAAACCAACTCTATTTAAACAAGAAACAGACAATATGTTCTTTGTCAAAATGGGTACAAAATAACAATCATCCAATTCGAGTACAAGCCCAGTAGGGAGAGACAAAACATAGGTTCCTACGGCTAATGCAGCAACTCTTGCTCCATTTCCAACACGCAGGTCTACTTCTCCCTTCATGAGCTGTCTACTGTCCCTTAGGCCCTGCATATCATTACATATGTGTGAGCCACAACCAGTATCAAATACCCAAATGTTGTGATCAGAAACAGTATTAACCTCAATGACAAACATACGAAGTAGTTGAGGCATCGATGCCTTCTTACGCTTGATGATTCGAATAGACTTTGCAATTCGCCTCCAATGGCCATCTTTACCCTGATGGAAGCAAGTTCCTTTGGGCGGCTTCTTTGGTCTTCTTCTTGATGGCGCTTCCCTTTGGTTTCTTGGCCTTCTTCTTCTTTAGATTATTTTCTTCTTTGAACCGGAAGAAGAAGCGACCACCATTAGCACTTGCTTGCTATCATTCTTGATAGTGCGCTTTCGGTTGTCTTGGCAGATTGATCAACTTCGGTATTGTTGTGGATATTTGGTTCATCCGATAGTTTAACCTAACCGTGAATAACTCTCGAACAATCAACCGAATTAAGTCTATACTTAACTCATAATCCATTACAAAACCTAAGGCGACCAATCTCTCAATATAGCCATTCATCTTGGGGCATCTTGCATGGCAGATGTCCTGGAGCCATCTTTAATGGTGAAGAGAAGCCTTGAGGTCTCGAACCTTTCAGACCGAGCTTGCTCATCAAACAACTCCTAAGATGAAATACTATAGTGTGAGCATCCATGGACTCGTCCGCTTACGCAGCTCTGGTGACATCGAGGCAAGCATAATGCAAGTAGCCATGTCTTTGTCCTTTAGATGCTTCGATATGCCTTCGATCCTCATCGGAAGCATCGGCGATAGGTGCATCTGGAAGTGGAACATCTAGGATGTATCCAGTTCCTCGGATCCGAGAACAATTCTCGATTCCTTAGCGATCGAGAAAATTCGGTCCGATTAACTTGTTGGAATCCATTAGCGGCGTAAGTTCACCTGGAAGACATCTTCCACCGACCTAAGCGGAAGAGAAAGAATGTTAGAATAGGAATAGATGCATAATCATAAGGACTTGAATGATATGCAAAAAGCTCCCACTAGTTTCATAGAATCCATAACCCTCATTACGAATCCAAAGAAACAAGATGACATAATGTCCTAGTGGGTTGATATCCGATATTGCTAAGAATGACCTTGGGTTTACCCAACAAGCCACAACTTAGGTCAATCGGTAGGTATCGAACATACCAATTGCATCATCGACAACCGACATTAAGCATGACCTTGGGTTTACCCAACAAGCCACCTTATGTCTCGGGAGGTATCAGATATACCAATTACATCTTAGACACAACTATCGATCAGTGTTATCAACTTGTTGATGTGTGCACTTACATTGGGTTATCAACTCTTTGATGCGCATACATCTGATGTATGCTACCCAATTTTGCCTCTGTCCACGTTGACCTTGAGTTTACTCAACAAACCAACGCTTCTAGTAAAAACCAACCCATTAATCCGAAAATCACATTTTCATGGTTCGAATATATCCGTATAGAGCGAGCTTGGGTTTACCCAACAACCCAACCCTATAAGAACTCTGGTTCTTACCATATTAATGGAAGGCGTTAGTTTTCATATACCGAGGAGGGATTTCGAACTCTAGACTCCAAGCTGAAGGATTATAATCACTTTGACTATATGGAATGATTTAGGGCATATAATCAATCACATTTAGTTTATACCTAAAATCATCCATCATCCCTCCTTTGCATGTTATAAGTCGACTTGTATATGTATAAGTCGACTTATGCCTCTAATAATAAGTCGACTTGTGCAGCGTAGACGAACAAGTCGACTTGTACTATTATGCAAGTCGACTTATCGTTTACGATTGCGGACAAGTCGACTTGTACATAATAATAAGTCGACTTATCCAAGAGAAATTGCTATCTAATCGGCTAATTTCTCAATCCGTGTAATCCCAATTCACAATACCATCATACCTAGGGTAATATCATTAATTTGATGTACCAATGAACACTTCATTATTACATGATTGCCATATCTGATCAAACCATACAAGAAAAGCTTGAAAATGAGTCATTATTCATAAATATCCAAACAATTTGGGAAACACAAATTATCACCCTAAGCATCTCTAGCTAGTTCATCGTTATCAAATTACTTGACACAAGTCACAAAAATTATGACGGCCAAAACAAGCAAGATAATGAAATACACTAACGAGACGCTAATGTGACCTATTCGGCATCCGAAAATTCTTGGAAAACCAACTTCAAGCAATTCAGTTTGGAAAGCATACTACATCAAGATAACACATTTTCAATCACATTAAAAATGGTCCAAGGCATTGGAACTGAAAAATACACATTCAATTATGTCAAGCAAAACAGTCCCAGCAGTGTTCACAAAACTGCCAAGTACTACACATTGCTCGAAATAATCATTGAAAAAATTTCAATAAATTCTGAGAAAATTAAAAAGGTTACTACATGTTCAGAACATGCTTCATGAATGTTTTCAGGATTTATAGCCATCAAAAACTCAGTCAACCTAAGCAACAAAACCGATTCAAAATCTGTGTTCATCAACACAGTTATTCCCAATAGCATAGAATAAATTCGTGAATAAATAGCAAATCACCTTGAAAACACTTTTCCATCCACATAGACATTCAAAAACATCTTAGGGACATGTTGGTGAAAGCCAATCCGAAAAAACAATTTTCTAGAATTTATTAGCGAATTTATACACATGCCTGTTCACAGAATGTGTCACAAAACAGCATCTAGAACCTTAGGGAATAAATTAGCAAAACTATATCAAATCAAATTGATAAATTCTCATCTTTCACAGAAATATTCTATAACATGTTATGAACAATTCTGGGCAGAAAAATTTTGAAAAACATATCCCTATATTAATTCGAAATTTGGACAGCATATATGCATCAACATCAAATTCAAATAGGAAGTCCGACCTAGCTAGGGTTTTAGCTTCATACATGACACAAGTGGCTCTGATACCACTGTAGGAAAATCCCGGGAGGTACATCACATGTACCAGGTGCGGAAAACAAAAATTTTTGTCACCGAGACCTTCCCGAAGGCTAGGATCTATGTGTCGGTATGAAGACTCAAACCTGAATAGCCAATAGAGACTATCTCTAATGGTATCCACGCAGAGATCAGAAAACCTAACCGGGACAAACCCTTTTGACCCGGGAATAGCTAGAACAAATTAAAGGCTGCTAGACCTTACCTTTGTCCTTGGAGAGCTTAGAAATCGATGGAGAGAAGGGATGAAGCTTGGAGATGAAGCCTTGATGATCGATGATGGAGAGTGAGAGCATAGGTTTTAAACTCTTTAAAAACCTTTCCTTCCTCTCTTTCAAAGACCAACGATTCTTCTCATCTTCATTTCTTCATATGTCTTTCTCAAAGACAAAAGAAGAAGATGGTCTCCGTATGTTTACAAGAGAGAAGACACCATAGGCTTGTCTTTTTGCCTTTTTTTCTCTTTTAGCCATTAAATGCCTTTTTAATGACTAAGCATAAGGAAACTTCTAAGTTCTTCTCCTCTCTTCCACGTAAATGTTATATATATATATATTAATTATTTATTTATTTATTTAATTAATCATATATATATATGTATATATATTACTGAAGTGGTCCAGTCACACTGGGTCGGTCCTACCGGGTCCCGATATGGGAAAAACCCCCAGAAACCTTTTCCAGCAATATCAATGTCGCGATCTCATTGGGACATATCTCGATCTCATCGGGATCCATTTAATCCTAATGCTCTCCATAATTAGAAATCTGTCCAATACTATTTTACGGATTCTCTGAAACACTCTTATGCGTGTGACCCTTTAGGTTCCCAGTTAT
The DNA here is from genome assembly GCA_029891385.1 of Erythroxylum novogranatense. Lineage (NCBI taxonomy): Eukaryota > Viridiplantae > Streptophyta > Magnoliopsida > Malpighiales > Erythroxylaceae > Erythroxylum > Erythroxylum novogranatense. The sequence continues at coordinate 109,117 of CM057227.1, read as the reverse complement.
GTTGGCCACTTAGATTAACAATTAATCTGAGCAAGTCATAAGCGGCGTCTAGCAACACATCATGACCCCCAATTGACCGGAAAGTAATTGGTTTGATGAATTCATCACGAACCAGATCACGAACCCTTCCATAGACAATTACTGTGCAATTCGTCCTTTCATCATCCTATACCCCACTTGGTTATGAGTATGGTCAAAGTGTCAACTCTTACTAGCCTAAGTCTAGCCCAGTGATATCGGTTCTGTCTTGGGACTCATTACTTTATATGTCCATGAAGACACTCTTCATGACATATTTATGCTCTGACGAGAGACTTAAAGTAATGATCTGACGAAGAGGCGAGTATCTCTTACGCTATCACGAGTGATGAATCCTTTATTGGCTACTCAATTACCTTGAATACCTCAAGTTGTACCCAAGCACCACCCTATGAGTAACCTCACGAAGGCAACAAGGAATGGAGTCAAAGCACGACATCGGTATCCAAGATATCTTTGAGTACCTCAAGTCTAAGGATACTTGCACCATTGCTATGATGAGATTATCAACGACATTAGAATAGGACATCCATGTGATAATCTCATGACGGGTCATCAATGTACTTACTACCGCTAGTAAGCATCCACGTATCAACTCTAAATATCCCATATTTACGGTTTACGAGATCCTTTGCTGATCCAATCAAGGTATAACATATGCTAATGCATGGGATTAATGATGTCGGTCTCATTAATCCTATGACTAGGAAAATTTAGATCTTGACATAATTGCACATGATAGGAATCTCGGGATTATGATCACATCATAATTTCCTTCATGCTATGTCATATATCATGGACTTCATTAATTTGATTAAAGATCAATATCAATTCATAAAGAACATCAAATAAATGAAACATGCCTTTCTTTATTTATTCATAAAGTGCATACATGACTATGAACAAAAAGCGCTAAAGGGATTGCCTTTTGGGCACTACTCTAACAATCTCACGATCTTGTACACGCATAAGTCGACTTACGGGTATACAAGTCGACTTATTAATCTGCGGCGGTATAAGTCGACTTACATCTTCATACAAGTCGACTTACACCTACAGTTCACCCTTTCCCTTGAAGGGTAACTTAGTCATCTTGCCTAATAAACAAGATTCACATGTGTCATATGATTCATAATCAAATGATCCTAAACTTCCACTCTTATGGAGCTTAGCTATGCGTCTCTCATTTATATGGCCAAGGCGACAATGTCATAAGTAAGTTGATTTTAAATTATCTCGTTTACGTCTTTTTGTGTCATTGACATTCATGATTGGATGTGACATATCTAATATGTAAATTCCATTGCATAATGTACTAGTACCATAAAGCATTCCATTCAAACTAATAGAACAACCATTGTTACTAAAAGTCAAATGGAAACTAGCTCTATTTAAACAAGAAACAGACAATATGTTCTTTGTTAATACAGGTACAAAATAACATTCATCCAATTTAATTACAAGTCCACTGGGGAGTGACAAAAAATAAGTGCCTACGGCTAATGCAGCAACTCTTGCTCCATTTCCCACACGTAGGTCTAGTTCTCCCTTCATGAGTCATCTCATTGTCCACGAGGCCTGCATATCATTGCATGTGTGAGCCACAACGGTACCTAATACCCATATGTTATGGTCGAAGCGATATAACCTCGATGACAAGCATACTGAAGAAGTTGAGGCATCTGATGCCTTCTTCTGCTTCAATTCTTCCAGATAGACTTTACAGTTCCCCTTCTAGTGGCCAGTCTTGCCACAATGGAAACAAGTTCCTTTTGGTGCAGTTTCTTTAGTTTTCTTTTTGGTTGCACTTCCTTTCGGTTTCTTAGACTTTTTCTTCTTTAGATTCCTTTTCTTTGAACCAGAAGAAGAAGAGGCCACCATAAGCACTTGCTTACTATCCTTCTTAATAGATTGCTTTGCTGTCTTGAGCAGATTGATCAACTCAGGGATTGTCGTGGATATTTGGTTCATCCGATAGTTTAACACAAACTGTGAATAACTATCAGACAATCCAACTAGAATTAAGTCAACACTTAATTCATAATCCATAACAAAACCTAAGACAACCAACCTCTCAATATACCCATTCATCTTCAGTGCATAGTGCACTGCAGATGAACCTGGAGTCATCTTAGTAGTGAAGAGTAGCCTCAAGGTCTCGAACCTTTCAGATCGAGCTTGCTTATCGAAAAGCTCCCTAAAGTGAAACACTATGGTATTAGCATCCATAGACTCATGCTGCTTCTACAGCTCTGGTGACATAGATGCGAGCATCATGCAGGTAGTCATGTCACTGTCTTTGAGATGCTTACGATAAGCTTTCTGATCCTCATCAGAAGCATCAACAGCAGGTGGATCAGGAAGTGGAACATCGAGGATATAACCCAGTTCCTCAGATCTGAGAACAATTCTTAGATTTCTCAGCCATTCGAGAAAATTAGGTCCAGTTAATTTATTGGAGTCCATAAGTGAGCGCAAATTCACACTAGAAGACATCTTCAACAAACCTAAAGAGAAAGAGAGAAAGAATGTTATAATAGAATTACATGCATGATCATAAGGACTTGCATGACATGCATATGGCTCCCACTAGTTTCAAAGAATCCATAACCCTCATTACGAATCCAAGAAACATTATGACAAAATGTCCTAGTGGGTCGATATCCGACATTACTAAAATGACCTTGGGTTTACCGAACAAGCCACCTTAGATCAATCGGCAGGTATCGGTCATACCAATTACATTACAGGTGCAATTATCGACTAGTGCTATCAACTCATGATGTATGCACACACATTGGGTTATCAACTCTTGATGCGCGTACATCTGATGTACACTACCCAATTTCACCTCTGTCTACGTTAACCTTGAGTTTACTCAACAAATCAATGCTTCTAGTGAAAACCGACCCATTAATCCGAAAATCTTATTTTCATGGTTCGAACATATCCGTATAGAGTGAGCTTGGGTTTACCCAAAAACCCGAACTCTATAAGAACTCTGGTTCTCCCCATATTAATGGAAGGCGTTAGTTTTCATATTATGTGTGAGGGATTTCAAACTCTAGTCTCATCTTCTTCTTCTCCAAGCTGTAGGATTATAGTTACCATGACTATATGGAATGATTTAGGGCATTTCATCAATCACATTGAATCTATACCTATAATCATCCATCATCCCACCTTTGCATGTTGTAAGTCGACTTGTGTAAGTCGACTTATGCTCTTAATAATGCGTACAAGTCGACTTATACCATTGTGCAAGTCGACTTATGATCTGATCTACGCGTCAAGTCGACTTATACCATTGTGCAAGTCGACTTATGTGCACGAACAAGTCGACTTATGCATGTGTAAGTCGACTTATATATGTGGAATTGCTTTCTAATCGGCTAATTTCTCAATCCGTGCAGTTCTAATTCACAATACCAAGTGTAATATCCTTTACTTTGATGTACCAATGAAACACTTTCATTGTATCATGCTTACCATGTATAATCATACTATACATGAAAAACTTGAAATCGATGAATACACTATTATTTACTTAGATTTCCAAATAATTTGAGAATATCAAACTATCACCCTAAGTATCTCTAGGTAGTCTACACTTTATCAAGACTACTTCGGCACTGGTCACAAAATTGTGACCGCCAAAACAATCAAGACAACGAAATACACTAACGAGACGCTAATATGACACATTTGACATCCAAAAATTTTTGGAAAACCAATTTCAAGAAAATCAGTTTGGCAAGCATACAACATCAATGTAACATATTTTTAATCACATTAAAAATGATCCACGTCATTGGAACCGAAAAATACACAATCAATCATTCCAAACAAAACAGTTCCAGCAACTTTCTCAAAACTGCCAAGCTCTGTCTTTTGCTTGGAAAAATCATTGAAACAATTTCAATAAATTTTGAGAAAATTATTGAGGTTACAACATGTTCACAAAATGCTCCATGAAGTTTTTCAGGATTTATTTCCAACAAAAACTCAACCAACCTCAGCAACAAAACCAATGTAGAATCTGTGTTCCTCAACACAGTTATTCCTAGCAGCACACGATAAATTCTCAAATAAATAGTAAATCACCTCAAAAACATTTTTCCATCCTCATAGACATTCATAAACATCTTAGAGACATGTTGGTGGAAGAAAATCTGAAAAAAAAATTTCTATAATTTATTCTAGAATTTATAAGCATACCTGTTCAAGGAATGTTCACAAACACAGCGACCAGAACATTAGGGAATAAATTAGCAAAACCATATCAAATCACATTGATAAATTCCTTCCTTCCACAGACATATTCAACATCTTATGAGCACATCTGGGCAAGAAAATTTTGAAAACAATATTTCTATACTGATTTCGAATTTAAAACAGTCAACATGCATCATCGTCACAACCAATAGGCAGCTCCAACCTTGTTACGATTTCTTCGTGATATACGACACAAGTGGCTCTGATACCACTGTAGGAAAATCCCGATGTGTACATCACATGCACACGGTGTGGAAAACAAAAATTTTTATTCCGGGACCTTCCCGAAAGCCAGGATCCATGTGTCTATATAACAATGTCAAACCATAACGACCAAAAGAGACCGTCTCTAACGGTATCCACGCAGAGATCGGAGAACCTAACCGGGGCAAACCCTTTGACCCGGGAATAGCTAGAACAAGGGAGACTGCTAGATCTTACCTTTATTCTTGGAGAGCTTGGAATCAACGATGAGAAGAAGCTTGGATGAAGCTTAGAGAAGAGCTTGAAGATGATGAAGGTCGATGATGAAGAAGAGAGAAAACCTTTTTTCTCAAAACCCTTTCTTCCTTTTTCATACAAAAGCCAACGAACATCATCATCTCTTTTAGCCTTTCATTTTTGTCTTCTAGTCATTTAATACCATTAAATGTAACTTTTGACTAAGCAAAAGAAGGAAGCTTCCTCTCCATCCATATATATATATATGTATGTAAATCTTTGAAGTGGTCCGATCCTGCTGAATTGGTCCTAAGCTACACAGTCCCGATATGAAAAATCACCGGAAACCTTTTTCAGCAATATCGATGTCGCGATCTTATCGGGACATATCTCGATTGGGATCCATTTAATCCTATTGCTCTCCATTTATTAGATCTCTGTCCAAAACTATTTAAGAATATATATATATATATATATATTCTTTAATTAATTAATAATATAGATATGTATATAAATGCTGAAGTGGTCCAGTCACACTAGGGTCGGTCCTACCGGCCTACCGTGTTGGAACCCCACCCCGGTGGATCACGGGTCCCATGTCCTACGTGATGCCCGGCCATGCATCCCACGATGGAGGGATTCCTCACCACACTAATAGACTTGTTTCGACATTAAAACTTCATAATCATAAACCTTATGCTTATAACCTTGCAGGGTCTTAAGCTGTAACTCCGCATTCGTGGCGAGCGCACACTATTTAAACATCAAAATCAAAAGTTGAATTCTTCAAATAAGTTGTATCTCTATGCCTCAAGTTCGTTTTGCAACAAGAATCACCTCAAACGGAGTTGTATAACTCAAGTTATACTCAAAAATCCTAATATAGTTCATACTCCAAAATGATCTCCAAACCGACCTCTCACTTGTTTTAATGAAAACTTTTGCAATTTGACTCAAATGATACCAATTTTGTGAAAAGAAAGATATATGTCTTAGGAATCTAATGGTTCAAGCCTCGACTCAATTGAAGGTCGGATGAGAATTTATGCCCAAAAGAATCAAATATGTTCATGACTAAATCAGTTTGAACATCTTTTGGCGCGATCACCATAACTTTTGATATATAAATCAGTTCCTTTCGTTTTAAAGTAGACATCTAGATCTACAACTTTCATGAAGACCGAAAAATGAGAATCGACCTCTAAAATTCAAAATCCACCATCTTTCCGTAGTTGTCCTTTAAGCGGACGACCGTATACTGCTTAGCAGACGATGCAGGTGAAGATGGCCTAAATGATTCATAAATGTCCTTTAAGCAGACATGCAAGTCCGTTTAACGGACACGGGCAGAGAAGGGTGTTTTACACGAGGCTGTCTGTTTAACGGACATTCGTTTCCGTTTAACGGACATGCAAATCCTCAAAACTTCAAATCTTCTTCGATGCATCTCGATCTTCAACTAACTTCATAACCATTTACACACTTCCAAGTTTATTCATTCCAAAACCTAAACACTTTATAACATCTTAAACTTCAAGTTTAATTCACTAACTTCAAAATATCTAGCTTAAATGAATCATCAAAGCATGGATTTCAATCATTTGTCATCAAAGTTATCATAACTTCATAAGCCATATGAACAACAAGCATGACTTTAGTTATTATCTTCCAATTCTCATAACTTCCTACTCCAAATTCTAAAAATTACATATTATACCTCAATGGAAAGATGAAAAGATGCTCTAAAACTCTCATGAAGGATGAAAATGTTAATTTCATCATTAAGCAAGGTAAAAAGCCACTCAAAGGCTTTGCCCATAAAAGGTCAATGAAGCAGTAACATAGTTAATTGAGCGGTGTTGAATGTGTTTCTAACCTCATAACTTCTTAACCCCAAGTCCAAATGAGACACATTATATGTCATTGGAAGATATGAACCTCTATTACAAACTTTAAAAGACTTCCGATCCAATTCAAGCCCTAAGAGGACTAAATCCCAAGTGAAGTTTATGTCAGATTTTACAAAAATTTTGACAGAACCTCCCTTGAAAATACAACTAGCCAAACTTCAATCCTAGCTCCACCACCTGCATAAAACTCAATATCCAACTTCACATAGAATAAATCAATCCCAAAAGTATTTCCAAACTCAATTCAAGGAAACAACCTCACTCCTAAACTTCTATCCCATTCCAAATGTAAAACATGCAAACTCAAACCTTCTTTTTGTCAAATATAGCTATACAATGATGCATGTGTATAAAACATAAGCAAATTATATAAATTACAACTGAAAGTCATCAATCTTGCATTTACATGAAATTAAAAGTTATTACAAAGCTTTAGAGGGCATTTTAGCCCAATTACATCATAGTTTCAAGGAACAAAGTACAAAATACATTCCAAAATGCTATCTAAAGCCTTGGTTTCTAAAACATGTTTTCAAAAACAAAACTTGCATCGGAGTAATGCCTTATTCCCGATGCGGTGTCTCGGTTTCTCGCTCGTGACCTGTGGAGGGCGAAATGGGGGTGAGCTCGACGACTCCGTGGGTAAAAACTTAATAACGAAGAATAAACATGCCAAAATCCTTTATCAATTTATTCTCAAACAATTGAACTAAAGCATCTTTATTATAAAGCAATTCTTCATTAATCTCAAATGATCAAAGGCAATTACAAAACAATATATCCCATGAACAACTTAAAAAGCACATAATATAGTCACACATAAGTTGGTTTTCGGTGGGTCCAGCAGACGTCTACACACTTAGTAAAGCGGTCATGTGTGGCAAGTGAAACACGTGAGGAGTCCGTGAGGAACTCCATGGCCACTTGCGGGCAGGCGGAAGAAGCCTATATAGGTGCACCTATCACATAAAGGACCACCCTAAACCCATAGAAACATGCATATCACATCATTCATGCATTTTATACACATTAGTCCTCAATGAACCTTGCAACATCCATTTTCACATGATTGCCTAATTCACATATTCAAATCTATTTTTCACTTGTTCAACAATCATATACACATTTTCATATCTCTTATACATTTAAATCAATTCAAGAATGACAAGCAATATGGATAAATCATTTCAAAGCATTCAATAGTATTTATTATAGAACTTTAACAAGTTCATTAACTCAATCATTAAGAAATTACCCACCTTAAGCCTTTAACCTTGAATTTAGACACTTGATCTTGCTTCTTGTTCTACTAACCTCTCTTCACCTTCATTAACCAAATATAATCCAATTAACATGGGATATCCCCAAAATTAGGCTATCCTAGGAGAGAAAAACATGGGATTAAACCTACCTAACTATACCCAAACCTTACCCAAGCATCAAAACCCACTTAAAAATCCAAAGAATTTGTCATTTTTCTTACCTTGAAAGGAGACCCACGAAAATTGCTCTCCCTCTTGGTTTGATAAACTCTTAAACCTTTCTTTCTCTTATCCTTCTAAAACACTCTCCACTACTCTTCTCTAAGCAAGAAAACCTAAAGATCTAGCCTCTTTCTTCCTCTTCTTCTTCTTCTTCTTCTTATTCTTCTTCTTCTCCGAAAATCACCTCTCTTCTCTCCCTTCTCTAGAAGTTTCGTGACTCACTCATATAATAGACTAACAACTTGTTTCTCATTTAATACTTAAACCCCAAACTCAAAACGGCGTAGTTTTATCATGTGCCTCTTAAACTTAAACACTTTCATTTTCTCCTTCCCTTCTTACACAAACGATTTCACCATATTATACTCCTCTTTCTTTTGTTTTAAAAAGAACCTAAATGGACCAAATTAGCTTTCCATCTTAGTCTTAGACTTTAAAACCAATAGTGAATTACCTAAATTGCCCCTAAGCCATTTTAGTCCTTCTAATTTCTAACAACAATTCAATTCTAACTTAAACTAATCCTTCATTTAACTTTCATCCCATTAATCCCTATAAACCTCAATTAAGTCTAACAAAAATAAATTTCCAAATTAAACTTCAAAAATAACATAAACATGTTTAATACGATTCGGGGCCCAACATTTCTCCCCCTCTTAAAAGAATTTTGTCCTCGAAATTCGTACCTGACATACTGAAGAGCTGGGGATACTTTTCCTTCATAGCTTCCAATGGATCCCACGTGGCCTCTTCCACTAAATGATTCCTCTATAAGACCTTGACTAGTTGCACTGTCTTATTCCTCAAAACTTTTTCTTTAGTATCCAAGATCTGCACTGGAAACTCTTCATAACTCAAGTCATCACTCAACTGAACTTCATCAGCTTGAATGACATGAGAAGGATCAGATCGGTATCTCCTTAACATAGAGACATGAAAGACATCATGAATTTGTGAGAGCTCAGGAGGCAATGCTAACTTGTACGCCAATGGACCAATTCTCTCTAAAATCTCTTAAGGTCCCACATACCTTGGACTCAGCTTACCCTTTCTCCCAAATCTCAGAATCCCTTTCCAAGGAGAAGTCTTTAGAAAAACTTTCTCGCCTACCTGATACTCCATTTCCTTCCTATGAGCATCTTCATAACTTTTCATTCTGTCCTGAGCTGTCTTCAGCCTTTGCTTAATCAAGTTGACCTTATCAACAATCATCTGAATCAACTCTGGACCCAAAAGCTTTCTGTCTCCTTCTTCATCCCAACACACTGGAGTCCTACATCTCCTCCCATATAGAGCCTCATACGGTGCCATCTGAATGCTCGAATGATATGAATTATTGTAGGCAAATTCGATCAGAGGCAAGTGTTCATCCCATGCTCCTCTAAAGTCCATCACACATGCCCTGAGCATTCCTTCTAAGGTCCGAATGGTCCTCTCAGATTGACCATCGATGCGAGGATGGAAGCGATCTTGAAACTCAACTTAGTACCTAAAGCTTCCTGCAAACTGCCCTAAAATCTCGATGTAAAGCGAGGATCTCTATCAGATACAATTGAATCCGGGATCCCATGCAATCTCACAACTTCATCAATGTACTTCTTAGCTAGCACATGCAGAGGATCAGTCTGTCTAATTGCCAGAAAATGGGCTGATTTCGTCAATCTATCCACAATCACCCATATGGCATCATGCCTTCTACTAGTCCTAGGCAATCCCATCAGAAAATCCATCGTCACTTTCTGCCACTTCCACTCGGGAATAGGTAATGGCCTCAACTGACCATAAGGTGCCTGGTGTTTAACCTTAACTTGCTGACACACTAGACACTTACTCACATACTCGGCCACATCCCTCTTCATACCTCTCCACCAGAAATGTTCCTTAAGATCCCTATACATCCTGGTGCTACCTGGATGCATAGCATAAGGCGCTGATTGGACCAAATTTATACTATAAATTAGGCCCGTTTTCTTTAGTAATTATGCATCTGTTGACTCCTGATTTATGATTTTTATGTTTATTTTGGTCCCGCACATTGAGTTTTGATAAATTGCACATTGTCAGTATTTTGTTGTCATTTATCATTAATTCTGCATAATCTTTATTGGGACAATTGATACTGCAAATGGGTTGTATTTTGTAGGACCAAAGTAGTCAACAATTAAGAAGTCAACACGCATGAGTTATTTGGGACGAATCAGACTCTCCATTCGCGGCTAATTAATGGTGTTTAATTCATTATTGCGACAGTGACCAAATTCATTCACCTTGGCGAACTACAGTCATTCGCTTGCCGAATGTCGGGTGACCCGGACCAAAAATGGCAAAAGTATCCTTTATTTCGACCCGGCCCTTACGATTCCTATAAAACCTTACCATTTAGGGCAAATGAGAAGCGGCCGCTTCTGGTGTTTCTTCTTCGTCTTCTCGGTTTTCGTTCTTCGTTCACTATTTTCTCTGTTTGTTTCCTTTTCTTCTCTGTTTTAGTTTTGATAGTTTTATATTGTGTTTGTTTGAGTTGATCGCAGACGGCGTTCACCGCCTTCATCTTTTTCATCTCCGGTATTCCACGTTCATTGTCTTCATCTTCCGGTTTGTAAATCGATCATGACTATCGGTGATTCTCCAAGATGATGGAGTCATCCGAGTCATGAGCGGCTAAACTCTTAGTCTCCGAAATGTAACAGAGGTGCGAGTTCTTGAGCTTCAAGGGTAATCAACCTTTGTTTTAGATTTCGATTATGAACTTATAACGATCCGAGTTGGTATTATTACGATGTATAACCGATTGAGTCTTGCTATAGTTTAGTCGGACGTTAAACTTTGATTTGTGTTAATGTTTGATTATTGTTGAATCTTGTTTTAAATACATGGAGTTCATGTATATCGGTTGGATGATTGCATCAATTAATTTAATCGCCTAGTTGTGTTTGATTAAGTTGGTTGTGTTTTATTCAAATGATTTGTTGCATTAATCATTCATAGCATACACTAAGGGGTTTTAACAAGTTTTAATTAATCGAGTTGATTAATTAATTATTGGACTTAACGATTTGTTAAGGTTTATTTTGAAACTTAGTGGATTTCAAACCCGATATTATTTTGAGCGATGATGACCGAGCTACATTTTCGGAGAGTTTTATTAATTGTTTTCGGTCCATTTAATTTCAATTGCCTTATCTTTTCAAAATCCTAAAATATTTATCTTTGCTTTGGTCTAGTTTAATTTTAGATTAATCACTCAAAACCCCTTTTATTGCTTTAATTGCATGCATCATTCAAACATTAGGCTAGTCTAGGATCAATTGATGCATTGGTTCCTCGAGAGTCGACGAGGTTGCATCTGTATTGCAATCCTTGGTATAAATTTAATTTGACCGGTTTCGAGGATCGATTTTAATATTGAGCGATAAACCGCCGACCAAATTTTGGCGCCGTTCTTGGGAATCAAATTAATTGGTTCTCTAGGTTAGCGGTGTTTGTTTTGATTTTAATTTTGTTTGCATTTTGTTTGCATTGCATAATTTCATTTAATTTACATTACGCTTAAGTGTTTTTAGTGTTAATCCTGTTTGTTATTTCATTACGCTTTGTTTTAAGTGTTTATTCGATTGTTCTTGTTTATTGTGCGTAATTTTAAGTTAATTATGTTTGCCTTGCTTATCGTGCTTCTTGGCTGTGACGAGTTCCTCATTAAATCACAATGAGTTCATCCGTCATTGCGGCGAGTTTATATTCGCCCTTGGCGAACATTACTGATTTATTCAATTCGCATGGCGAGTTCTTACGTCGCCGCAGCGAACTTGAGTGAATTGAAGCCTTGCTATCATTTGTCGTTTTAGTGAGCTATCTTAGGTAAACTTCTCTTGTGCATGCCCGTAGACTTAGGCTAGTTCATTTTCAACCTGAAATTGGCGACACCTTAGACAACTTAGGAAAAACAAGAGAGAGCAAGAAAGACTTAGCACACTAGAACGATTAAGCGATATGGCTGAACAATAAGATTTTCCGGTTACCAACCAAGGCGGAGATCATGGATTAAATGGTGACCGGAGAGAGTTGATGACAACAATGCGAACATCGGGCGTAGAACCATCCGAGAAGCTACAACCTCGGATGTAAACTACGATCCTTTCATCGCTTTCGCCTAACCGACGTAAATTTGAAGTTAAAGGTTTATTGATTAACTCTCTCCCAAATTTCACGGTTTAACGGAGAGGATCCCTACATGCATCTTGAGGCCCTCACCATGATCTGTCAAAGTATGAAGCTGTAGGAGCACATCTGGACCAGTCTTTGTGGAAAGTCTTCCATTTGTCGTTAGAAGGAAAGGCCGGGAGTGGTACATGAGCCTCTAAGGCATGTTGCGAATGCCTATCACAGTTGGGCCAACTTACGAAAGCTTTTACGGAAAAGTATTTTCCGGCTTCTAGGGCGTCGTCGATGAGAAAGGAGATATATTACGCCAAACAAGATTATGGCGAGTCCTGTATGATTTTTGGAGCAGATTTCAAGATCTGTTGTCTCGGTGCCCCATCATCGGATCCACGATGAACAAGCCGTTCAATATTTTTATGATGGGGTGAAGAATCAAGAAAGGGATGTTGGATCTTTGCGTCGGGAGGTTCATTGATTGACCTCACCGCGGCGGAAGCAGGCCTGATTAAGAGAATGGCCTGAATCATCAACGATATAGTGTCGCGATTCGGGAATGTGAATGAAGTGGGAGCCATGTCAGCTCAAACTAAGAGGATGGAGAGCCTGGAATCGAAGGTAGATTCTTTTGAACATCGGATAACTTCCCAGTTATCCTCAATCACGGCGGAGCTGAAGAATTTGAATGTGCATCGCCCATCAACTTCCACTGAACTAGTCGCACCTAGTTGCGAATCTTGTGGGTCAGTGATGCACATTTCAAGTGTTTGTCCTGGCAGATATGAAGAAGTCTCCGCAATGTATCAAGGTAGACAGGATCGGAAATGGGACCCGTATTCCAACACATATAATGAGGATGGAGATCCCACCCAAATTTTAGTTGGAGGAGTAACGAGGAAGAGCACCAAACCGCTTTCGGCAAGGAGTGGGTGGACAATCTACAAACCAGTTCGGGATCAACAAGCGTTGACGATTGCAACAACCACCGCCACCCAAGGAGGACACCAACCAAGCTGCTGCATGGTATGATGGCGTTGATGAAAGAGGAGCGAACTTCCACAAACAAATCAATTCAATGCCGCCATAAACCTCATCCAACGGGACTCGACTAAAAATGCTGCCGCTTTAGTGCCTTGAGAAGCGCATGGATCAATGGGAAACCAAGGCCGAGAACCTAAACTCATATGTCACTCAATTGTCTAATAATTTGGTGACAACCAAGCTAGAGTAGCGGATCCATTCCTTCTAACACGGTGATTAACCGAAGAGTTTGAATGCTATAGCCCTCGGGGTGGAAAGCAAGTAAGGTTCAAGCCTCGAAGAAGATGAGATTTGTAAAGATGAGATTGAGTGTGAGCTAGTAGCTCCACCACATGATAAGATGAAGAGATCGAGAAAGTGTGAGGGAAGAAGAGCTTACGAGAGAGAGGGAGCAAGCCTCAAAGAACAAGGGAACTACTTTAGAAAGTTCCACAAATAAAGCTGAAGATGGAGAAATGAGTAGGCAATCCAGCAAAGGTAAAGAGGTAAGTATACAAGACCTTCCTTTTCCAAACTCTTATTTGATGAGCAAGCGCTTAAGAAAAACAACATGAAAAAGAAATCATTGACTTGTTTGGGAAAGTGGAAGTGAATGTGCCTTTGCTAGATTTGGTAAGCGAGTTCGACCTCGCTAAATATTTAAAGGATCGTGTACAAATAAGAAGAAGTTTAGGCCCAATGAGAGAGTGCAGGTGAGCTCGAATGTTTCAGCCTTGTTTAAGCCACAGATACCAGTAAAATGTCAGGACCCTGGATCTTTTACCATCCCTTGCACATTAGGGAAAGTGACCATAGGTAGAGCTTTACTAGATCTAGGGGCAGCGATAAATGTGATGCCTGAGTCAGTATATAAGACCTTGGGAGTGAAGAGTATTAAGCCCACATCTGTTATTTTCCAGTTAGCTGATAGGTCATTCAGACATCCTGTGGGCATTATTGAGGATATCTTGGTCCAAGTCAAAGGATTAGTGTTTCCTGCAGATTTCTACGTTCTAGATATGTCTTCTGAAGTTGTGCAGGACACTTCCTTGATCCTTGGACGACCCTTTCTTCGGACAGCAAGTACTATGATTAGTATGAAGGAAGGGAAGATCACCATGGAAGTGGGCGATCAAAAAGTTAGCTTCAACATGTATGAAGCTATGAAGCACCCCCATGAAGATTATTCCTTGCTTGGTGTCAACATGCTTGATGTGGTGATTGACGATGCTTGTTCTGAATTTGTAGAAACTTTGACTCCTACCACCGACAATATTTTTGGGAAAGTTTCTCCTTTGATGATTTTGCAGGAGCACATCTAGGTGCAGTATGGACGTGGGCGACTAGCAACCAAGCGCTTTGAATTTGGATCTTGGATATCGAGCGATCGTCCATCCCGAGCTACAAGACCCACCTTGAGTGCAGTTTTCTCTTTCCTTCATTTACTATATAATTGTGCTATGTTTTATACCAAGCGTGCATATTGTTGAACATGATTATATTGTTTAAATGTGGGGAGGGATCAAACCAAGAGAATTAGAGTAGTAGGTAGGATTTCCCTTCTGTTTGAATAAAATGTTTCCCTTTGTTAGCTCTGTGTTCTCCCTAATGAAGCATAATTAGATTGAAGAAAATGGTTCATATTTGGGATGATTAATTGAATGATTGTGCAAATGAGTAGAATCCTTAGATCTTGTGATCATTTCAGGTGGTTCGCCGCAGTGACAAGCATCATTTGTTCACTGCGGCTAACCTAGGGTTTTCATCTTATTCGCGCATGGCTAGCGACCGCTTCGTCGCGATGAATAAGGACTTTTGCCCTTCTACGGACCGTTGGATTTCTCTTTCGTCCGAGGCCCTTTTGGTCTTTTCTCTCTCGCGTCCTCTCGTCTCCTGCTCTTTCTTCTTTTCTTCTTCTTCCTTCCCTTTCCTTCTCACTTCGCCGTCTTCCTCATTTGCCTCGCCGTAGTCCTCTCCATGCCTTCGCTGTTTGAAGCTTCCATTCTCCTCAAATCCCTTCCAAGCTGCGTTTTCACCCTTACGTAAGTGTTTCTATTCCTTCCTCTTGTCCATTTTCGTTGTTATTCGTTAGATTTAAGGCAAGCAATGACATTGTTCGCCGTGATTATTCATGAGAATCGCCATTCGCATGGCGAAATTCATACTTCCGCGTGACGAACTTAGGGTTTCACTCATTGCGACGAATGTCTTTGTTCGCCGCAATGACGAAGATACCGATTATTTGCAACGAACATCTGTTGGCTGCGGCGAATGATGAAGTCTCCTCTCGCCGCGCGAATGATCTTGTTAGGCTGCGGCAAATGGCTAAAAGACTTGATTACGTATGATTTTGTCGATAAATTATGCATTTCTAACTTTTGTGTGCAGGATCATGCCTAGAATGAAACAAGCCACGGACCGGAAGCGTGATCATCCTCTTCTTCCTCCGATCACACCTTTCTCCTTCCTCGCAACCTTCTCGTTTTCCCTCTCACCTAGCAGATCCCGAGTATATACAGATTAGCCACGCGAGTTGCTAGCCAAACTTTACTAAAAGAAAATCATTTCCTCTTACTCATTTACCAACCCTTTTGTAGGTCAACTCTTCCAACTCGAGTTGACCGGCCTCGCCCAACCTCGGACCACTGGCAACCTTTCCTTTGTGCGCCAGTATTATACCCATGCCCGTCAATCTCACACCTACGGAATTAACTTCCGAGGTGTTTCTATTCCAGATGCTTTTACATCTGTCATAATCAAAGCACTACCACCTCCTGTTGTCCCTCGTTGTCCCTATTTTGAATCGATTTGCATACCCACAGGGCGGCGTCATTCGTACTCTCGCCTACGAGGGTACTCAGTGGCTTCAACCCCGGGGGGCTCAGCGTTATATCCAGCGTTCCGATCTCCTTCCACAAGCCCGTCCATGGTTACATTTTATATGTAACAACATTTTACCCACCCTCCACCTCACCAACATCCCAAAGGAGCAGGCCTCACATATATACGCTTATGGTGGCCACCCATCGACCTAGCTTCGCCATTTCCTCCGCCCGCCCATGGTGTGTCTCGCCACCAACCCCAAACATAAACTCCTCTTCCCCATCTCATTTCGACTTGTTTAGGGCCTTCGAGTCCCAGAACATCCGGCCGACCTCACCTTCCCCTGCCTCTCCATTTGTCTATGTCCGTTTAGGGCTGACCACGTGCCATTCCACCACCACCTCCCGCTTGACCAGCTTCCTCTTCTTCTCCCTCTCCCCTCCATCCCTCCAGCCCCTCTTCCGCACCTCCCGTCCTTCCTCCTGTTTCCTCTCCACCTCCTATCTCTACACCGTGTCTTCCCTCCTTCGCTCCACTGCTCCTTCCGAGGTGGCTCTGCTGCCAAGACGTCCTTCGGCTTGAGGCCCGGCTATCTACTTTCGAGGCCCAGATGACCGCCGACCGCGAGTTCACTCGCTCGATGCTGACCATGATTGCGGCTCACCTCGGGCTGCCTATTCCGACTCCTGCCCCCAGCTCTTCTGCAGCTGCCTCTCTGGATCCGCCCGCTACTGATCCTGCAGAATAGTATAGGCTGTTTATTTCCTTTCTTTTGTCGTTATTGTTTTTCCTGTATTTTCTTTTCTTCGTTGTAATTTTTAGTTAGTTCTTTGGATTCTTCATTTCGTCCACACTTTTTGAGTTTAAGGATATATCCACATTTCTGTTTTATCTATTTTTATGGTCTCCTCTATGCCCTACTATTTTAGCCATTGTGGACAATGCCATGTTTAAGTGTGGGGGAGCCATTCCCTTTTATATTTTGCATTATACACCTTTAGAACATTATGCATAATTTTGTGGCCACTGCTTTAACTGATAAATTTGGTCCCCAAATCAAACAATTTCTGCACTTGTTCTTTTGTGCCTTGCATGCAAAGTATTTATAAGTTTCAACTTGATACTTGAGTTTTTGTAAAAATGCTCTCCATTCTTGAACGATAATTGGATCGACAAAATTTTAGCTTTTGAAGTTTTCAAAACTAAGTAAATGGGAGCATGCTAACAAGGTAGCATTTAAGTTTTAAGACTTGAGATTGATCATTGAGACAAAACCTTGTTGGAAGGATATTCGAGCCAAATTTTTCTTCTATATTTTGTGTGTGCATCTGCTTAGTCCATTCTTCTCTAGAACTTGTGTCAATTTTTACTCAAAGCTTGATGGACTAGATTTTGTGGATATGATAGGCGTTCTTTCTTTCAACTCTTTCCCCAAACACCAACCCTTAAACACTTTTTCCTCTTGCTAGCCCTTGAGCCTTTTCTTTATGAGCATTTGCATACATTCTTAGATGATCGGTAGTACGTGTTCGTTAAAAAAAAGTGTTGAAAATGAAAAGTGTTAGTCTTGTATATCGAAAAGGGATCATAATGTGTTGCATCCCAAAAGGATTAGCATCTCAAATGAGACAGCCATAAAAAAAAAAAAGTGTGTGTATTCAATTTATTTTAGTGTAGTGTTTTAGTTTTTTGTTGACATCGATTCCTCACTTTATCGCATGCTCATATTTTTCTTTCTTTCACATCATCCATTCATTTAGCCTTCCGCTCATTACAACCCTTAAAGACCTCTTGATCTTCAAATTGATAGTCCTTGTAGTGGAGAAATAAAATTGATACAAGCTTATGGTAGGAGATGTATTAAGTAGATTGAGAGAAAATATCCCTACTATACAAGTGAGTTGGCGTAAACACCATATCTGAGTGATTATCATTGTTCAATCTCTTGTGCTTAAATTCTTTCAATGTTTGTTTTATTAGCACTCTTTCAATTTGCTGCGTTAGAATTCTGATAAAGTGGATTGAGTCAATTTTGGTTGTTGTTTGAGCATGGGCATAATTTTCTTTTACTCTTGTACCTTTTTGACTCTTATAAGCTTTGTTCAGGAGTACAAAGGTTTAAGTGTGGGGAAATTTGATTGGACCAAATTTATACTATAAATTAGGCCCGTTTTCTTTAGTAATTATGCATCTGTTGACTCCTGATTTATGATTTTTATGTTTATTTTGGTCCCGCACATTGAGTTTTGATAAATTGCACATTGTCAGTATTTTGTTGTCATTTATCATTAATTACGCATAATCTTTATTGGGACAATTGATACTGCAAATGGGTTGTATTTTGTAGGACCAAAGTAGTCAACAATTAAGAAGTCAACGCCTTGAGTTATTTGGGACGAATCAGACTCTCCATTACGCGGCTAATTAATGGTGTTTAATTCATTCACGCGACGAGTGACCAAATTCATTCGCATAGCGAACTCGATCATTTCGCGGCCGAATGTCGGGTGACCGGACCAAAATGGCAAAAGTATCCACTTATTTCAATTCCCCCCATAGCTCCCTATAAAACCTTACCATTTAGGGCAAATGAGAAGCGGCCTTCTGATGTTTCTTCTTCGTCTTCTCAGTTTTCGTTCTTCGTTCACTATTTTCTCTGTTTGTTTCCTTTTCTTCTCTGTTTTAGTTTTGATAGTTTTATATTGTGTTTGTTTGAGTTCGATCGCAGACGGCGTTCCTTGCCTTCATCTTTTCATCTCCAGTATTCCACGTTATTGTCTTCATCTTCCGGTTTGTAAATACGATCATGACTATCGGTGATTCTCCGGCGATGATGGAGTCATTCGAGTCATGAGCGGCTAAACTCTTAGTCTCCCGTAAATGTAACAGAGGTGCGAGTTCTTGAGCTTCAAGGGTAATCAACACTATTTTAGATTTGGTTATGAACTTGTAACGATCCGAGTTGGTATTATTACGATGTATAACCGATTGAGTCTTGCTATAGTTTAGTAGGACGTTAAACTTTGATTTGTGTTAATGTTTGATTATTGTTGAATGTTGTTTTTAAATACATGGAGTTCATGTATATCGGTTGGATGATTGCATCAATTAATTTAATCGCCTAGTTGTGTTTGATTAAGTTGGTTGTGTTTTTATTCAAATGATTTGTTGCATTAATCATTCATAGCATACACTAAGGGTTTTAACAAGTTTTAATTAATCGAGTTGATTAATTAATTCTTGGACTTAACGAGTTATTAAGGTTTATTTTGAAACTTAGTGGATTTCAAACCCCGATATTATTTTGAACGATGATGACCCGAGCTACATTTTCAGGAGAGTTTTTATTAATTGTTTTCAGTCCCATTTAATTTCAATTGCCTTATCTTTTCAAAATCCTAAAAATATTTATCTTTGCTTTGGTCTAGTTTAATTTTAGATTAATCACTCAAAACCCCCTTTTTATTGCTTTAATTGCATGCATCATTCAAACATTAGGCTAGTCTAGGATCAATTGATGCATTGGTTCCTTGAGAGTCTACCCGAGGTTGCATCTTGTATTGCAATCCTTGGTATAAATTTAATTTGATCGGTTTCCAGGGATCGATTTTAATATTGAACGATAAACCGCCGATCAAGCGCATTGTGCGCCTCATCTAGAATCTCATTCTTCACCTCTATAACATCTGGAATACAAAGTCTATTCCCGACTGTCAGGAGTCCATCATCACTCACCATCATATCAGACTTCTTACCCTCCTGAATCTCTTTCCGCAGCTTTCCTAGTTCTGCATCCTGAACTTGCAACTCTTTCACTTTTTCCCTA
This sequence comes from Erythroxylum novogranatense, assembly GCA_029891385.1. NCBI lineage: Eukaryota > Viridiplantae > Streptophyta > Magnoliopsida > Malpighiales > Erythroxylaceae > Erythroxylum > Erythroxylum novogranatense. Next base: position 89,144 of record CM057227.1, on the reverse strand, counting down.
AGGATTGGCCTCACCCTAAAAGTAGCAATCATACCATCAGATTCCTCCTGCCTTAAACTGATCCTAAGCTTAGCCATCTCTTCCAATAGCGGCAGGTACACTGTCTGAACATATGCTATGGAAGACTTCCTGCTTAAAGCATCTGCAACAACATTTGCCTTACCTGGATGATATTCAATCAACAGGTCATAATCTTTAAGTAGCTCAATCCACCTTCTCTGTCTCAAATTCAACTCCTTCTGACTTAATAAGTATTTGAGACTTTTGCGATCTGTGAAGATCCTAGTTTGCACTCCATACAGATAATGCCTCCATATCTTCAATGCGAAGATCACAGCTACTAACTCCAGATCGTGGGTTGGATAATTCACCTCATAAGGTTTTAGCTGCCGTGAGGCATATGCTATCACCTTATCTCCTTGCATAAGCACACATCCCAACCCCTTTCTGGAAGCATCACTATACATTGTATAACTTCCTTCTCCTGTAGGCAAAGTCAATTGTAACACCTCACTCCCGCAAGACCCGAACCCGACATCGACGGTGATATCCAGATCCGTGCCCCGCGAGGGTGGCGTGCTACATCACTCAGTAGAAAACTCAGTATAACATTTTTTTTTTTTGGACAAGAATTCTGGCTAGCAAGTATCCATTAACTCATCAATTGCAGTTTAACATTTTCACTTAACATAGGGCTCCCATAATCAAGTGTGCATTTACTTAGGCAGATCAATTAAACCCGAACAACTTTTTCAAATCCCATAACCACGTTAATCACAATAAAATACCGTTAGGCCCAATTACCGGGAATGTCATGAATGCATTTACTGTAATTCCATGTACACAATTGATCATGTATCAATCCTATTATAAACAGTTCTAAATATTCCTATCAATCTTATCCTATGCCAATTTTACTATTTTACCCTTCCGGAGGGTGGGATGTTACATCAATACTGGAGCACTAGTCAATCTATGCTTGAGCTCCTCAAAACTCCGTTGACACTCATCACCTGAGACAAACTTCGGTTCTTCCTTAATAACTTGGTCGAGGAGGGTAGCTATTATTGAGAATCCTCTACGAATCTCCGATAATAGCTCGCTAAACCAGAAAACTCCTCACTTACATTATCGTCGTTGGGGCATGCCAATTCACCACCGCTTCAATCTTCTTTGGATCTATATGTACCCCATTCTCGTAAATAATGTGGCGAGGAAAACTACTTCACGGGCGTAATTCACATTTAGTGAATTTGGCATAAAGCTCTTTCTCTCTCAACCGCTGCAATACTATTCTCAAGTGTTGCTCATGTTCTCCACACTCTTGAATACACCGAATGTCATCGATGAACACGATAACAAAGCGATCCAAAACTCCTTAAAATTACATTCATCGATCCATAAAAGCGGCAGTGCATTGGTGGGTCAAATGGCATAACCAAAATTCATAATGCCCATACCTTGTTCTAAAAGGTTGTCTTGCTCACATCGGACTCCTTAATCACGAGTTGATGGTAGCGGACTGAGATCGATCTTAGAAGACCGTTGCTCCTGCGGTGATCAAACAAGTCATCTATCTGTGGCAGAGGATACTTGTTTTTCACTATCACCTTGTTAATCCTCCTGTAATCGATGCACATCCTCCAAGTTCCATCTTTCTTTCTAACAAACAAAACCGGTGCTCCCCAAGGTGAGGAACTCGGTCTGATAAACCCCTTCTCTAATAAATCCTGTAACTGTTCCTTCAACTCCTTTAGCTCAACTGGAGCCATCCTGTAGGGTGGAATATAAATAGAAGCTGTCCCGGGAGCCAAGTCAATAGTAAACTCAATCTCCCTCTCCGGTGGCAAACCGGGCAACTCCTCTGGAAACACATCAGGAAATTCCCTCACAATGGGAATATCCTCCACCCTGCTCTCTTTCACACTCATATCCACAACACACGCCAAGAAGGCTTCACAACCTCTTCCCATCAGTTTATCAACTAACAAAGCTGAAACAAGCCTTGGCGGTGTCAACTTTCTATCCCCTCTGAAAATTTACCTTTCGACCTTCACCCATATCAAACTCTACTTCCTTTCGACCACAATCAAGCTTCGCCCGATACTTTTCTATTACATCCATTCTGATAATAACGTCCAATCCCTTCAGATCTAGAGGTAGCAGATCTACTACCAAACTAGATCCCTCGATCACAAGCTCACAATCTCTATAGATCCAAACATAATGACATTTCTCCCTAACGGAGTGCTAACAAGTAGAAAATTATCTAAGAGAACTGACTGCATATCAGGCAAAATCACACTTGTAGACACATAAGAATGTGTAGAACCAGAATCAAATAGCACATACACATCAGAATGAAAGAGCTGAGCCATACCAGTAACAACTTCCGGTGCGGCTGCAACTTCCTCCCGTGTCATGGCAAACACCCTAGCCTGTGCTTGCCCTCTTAGTCTCCCTGGAGGAATGGGCTTCTTCACTGACCCAGAACTGCCCACCCCAGCAGTTGGTCTGATTCCCACTGTCTCTGCTCTCCTCTGAGCCTGTGGTTGAGATCCTTCCCCTTTACTCTTCAGAGGGCAATCTCTGATTTGATGCCCTTTTTCTCCACACCAGAAACAGGCACCTGAAAGTTTACGGCACTCACCCCGATGCATATTCCCACAGTGCTCACACACAGGGTTCGATTTGCATTTCTCTCTGTTTCTGTTTCCTCCCATCGAGGAAGCCTTGACCGATCTCGCCTAAAGCGCTCGCTCTGTTGAGGGGCACTATTGCTACCCTGACTCTGAGCACGGAAACTCTTCTCACCCCTGACAACTGTCTGCACACTACCCCCTCTCCTGGAAGACTGCTCTCTGCTTTTCCTCTTCCTACTTACCTCCTGCCTAATGTTCTCCAACTTCTCGGCCTGGAGTGCAGCATCCACCAGCTGCTGATAATCACAGAAGTTATGGAGGATCACCTTCTCCTTGATACCCAAGTGGAGGCCTCCCTCAAACTTACGACACTTATCTTCTTCATTCACCACTATATGAGGTGCATACCGAGATAATTGAGTGAATCTCAACTCATACTCAGTCACAGACATCTCCCTTTGAGTCAGATTCAAAAACTCTCGTGCTTTTTCCTGTATGTAGACCCGGGAAAGGTACTTCTTTCTGAACAACTCTCCGAAGTCCCTCTATGTGAGTACTGGTGGCACAGCTTGACTCTGTGGCACTGACTCCCACCAGTGAAGAGCATCACCCTGCAGTAAACTCACTGCATACTCCAGCTTCTCATCATCAAAGCACTTCATCTGGACCAAGACTCTCTCTGTTCTCTTCATCCAAGCTTCAGCTTCCTCTGGATTGGTGTTACCATGGAAGTCCACCGCTCCAAACTTCCACAGCTTATCATACTGCCCGCCCCTAACCACTGGAGCTGGCACCAGAACCTGAGACCCTTGACCCATGGCGAAGGTGAAAGCCTAGGTAAAGGCCTGGAAAAATTGCGGGTCCATCGCAGGCACAGAAAGAGGAGGTGGAGGAGGCTCCTCAGGTTGCACACTAGGTGCTTCTGAGCTAGGAGCAGAGTGTGTCCTCGCATCTTACGGGACATAAGACTCATCTGTGCTCCCCTGGTGAGAGCGAGAACGAAGTCGGGCTCCTCGCGTTCTATTCCGAGGTGGCATAATACTCCTTCAAAATAAAACCAGTGAAAAACTTTAGTTCATGCAAAAACAATTTGTCAAAATGTATCGTACGATTTAAATCATGAAAAACCCGATCAGAATCATGCAAAAATCAACATTTAGTCAAAATCACCATGTAGGTATGTAAAATCAATTCAAACAATGCAAGTAACACAAATCATGCAACTTTGATGCATGTCATGCAAACCCTACAGTTCTCCTTCTACCCGAACCTTAACCGAAAGCTCTGATACCATAAGTGTTGGAACCCCACCCCGGTGGATCACGGGTCCCATATCCTACGTGATGCCCGGCCACGCATCCCACGAGGGAGGGATTCCTCACCACACTAATAGACTTGTTTCGACATTAAAACTTCATAATCATAAACCTTATGCTTATAACCTTGCAGGGTCTTAAGCTGTAACTCCGCATTCGTGGCGAGCGCACACTATTTAAACATCAAAATCAAAAGTTGAATTCTTCAAATAAGTTGTATCTCTATGCCTCAAGTTCGTTTTTCAACAAGAATCACCTCAAACGGAGTTGTATAACTCAAGTTATACTCAAAAATCCTAATATAGTTCATACTCCAAAAATGATCTCCAAACCGACCTCTCACTTGTTTTAATGAAAAATTTTGCAATTTGACTCCAAATGATACCAATTTTTGTGAAAAGAAAGATATATGTCTTAGGAATCTAATGGTTCAAGCCTCGACTCAATTGAAGGTCGGATGAGGAATTTATGCCCAAAAGAATCAAGTATGTTCATGACCTAAATCAGTTTGAACATCTTTTGGCGCGATCACCATAACTTTTGATATATAAATCGGATTCCTTTCGTTTTAAAGTAGACATCTAGATCTAAAACTTTCATGAAGACCGAAAAATGAGAATCGACCTCTAAAAATTCAAAAATTCACCATCTTTCCCGTAGCTGTCCTTTAAACGGACAGCCATGTCTGTTTAACGGACAGGTACGGGTGAAGGTGGCCTAAATGGTTCGCAAATGTCCTTTAAACAGACATGCAAGTCCGTTTAACGGACACGGGAAAGAGAAGGGGTGTTTTTAAACCCGAGGCTGTCCGTTTAACGGACATTCGTGTCCGTTTAACGGACATGCAAATCCTCAAAACTTCAAATCTTCTTCCAATGCATCTCAATCTTCAACCTAACTTCATAACCATTTACACACTTCCAAGTTTATTCATTCCAAAACCTAAACACTTTATAACATCTTAAACTTCAAGTTTAATTCACTAACTTCAAAATATCTAGCTTAAATGAATCATCAAAGAATGGATTTCAATCATTTGTCATCAAAGTTATCATAACTTCATAAGCCATATGAACAACAAGCATGACTTTAGTTATTATCTTCCAATTCTCATAACTTCCTACTCCAAATTCTAAAAATTACATATTATACCTCAATGGAAAGATGAAAAGATGCTCTAAAACTCTCATGAAGGATGAAAATGTTAATTTCATCATTAAACAAGGTAAAAAGCCACTCAAAGGCACTGCCCATAAAAGGTCCAATGAAACAGTAACATAGTTAATTGAACAGTGACTGAATGTGTTTCTAACCTCATAACTTCTTAACCCCAAGTCCAAATGAGACACATTATATGTCATTGGAAAGATATGAACCTCTATTACAAACTTCAAAAAGACTTCCCGATCCAATTCAAGCCCTAAGAGGGACTAAATCCCAAGTGAAGTTTATGTCGATTTACAAAAATTTTGTGAACCTCCTTGAAAATACAACTAGCCAAACTTCAATCCTAGCTCCACCACCTGCATAAAACTCAATATCCAACTTCACATAGAATAAATCAATCCCAAAAGTATTTCCAAACTCAATTCAAGGCAACAACCTCACTCCTAAACTTCTATCCCATTCCAAATGTAAAACATGCAAACTCAAACCTTCTTTTTGTCAAATATAGCTATACAATGATGCATGTGTATAAAACATAAGCAAATTATATAAATTACAACTGAAAGTCATCAATCTTGCATTTACATGAAATAAAAAGTTATTAAAAAGCTTTAGAGGGCATTTTAGCCCAATTACATCATAGTTTCAAGGAACAAAGTACAAAATACATTCCAAAATGCTATCTAAAGCCTTGGTTTCTAAAACATGTTTTCAAAAACAAAACTTGCATCGGAGTAATGCCTTATTCCCGATGCGGTGTCTCGGTTTCTCGCTCGTGACCTGTGGAGGGCGAAATAGGGGTGAGCTCGACGGCTCCGTGGGTAAAAACTTAATAACGAAGAATAAACATGCCAAAATCCTTTATCAATTTATTCTCAAACAATTGAACTAAAGCATCTTTATTATAAAGCAATTCTTCATTAATCTCAAATGATCAAAGACAATTACAAAACAATATATCCTACATGAACAACTTAAAAAGCACATAATATAGTCACACATAAGTTGGTTTTCGGGTGGGTCCAACAGGACGTACTACACACTTAGTAAAGCGGTCATGTGTGGCCGTGAAACACGTGAGGAGTCCGTGAGGAACTCCATGGCCACTTCTGGGCAAGGGAGAAGCCTATATAGGTGCACCTATCACATAAAGGACCACCTAAACCCATAGAAACATGCATATCACATCATTCATGCATTTTATACACATTAGTCCTCGATGAACCTTAGAACATCCATTTTCACATGATTGCCTAATTCACGTATTCAAATCTATTTTTCACTTGTTCAACAATCATATACACATTTTCATATCTCATAAACATTTAAATCAATTCAAGAATGACAAGCAATATGGATAAATCATTTCAAAGCATTCAATAGTATTTATTATAGAACTTTAACAAGTTCATTAACTCAATCATTAAGAAATTACCCACCTTAAGCCTTTAACCTTGAATTTAGACACTTGATCTTGCTTCTTGTTCTACTAACCTCTCTTCACCTTCATTAACCAAATATAATCCAATTAACATGGGATATCCCCAAAATTAGACTATCCTAGGAGAGAAAAACATGGGATTAAACCTACCTAACTATACCCAAACCTTACCTAAGCATCAAAACCCACATAAAAATCCAAAGAATTTGTCATTTTTCTTACCTTGAAAGGAGACCCACGAAAATTGCTCTCCCTCTTGGTTTGATAAACTCTTAAACCTTTCTTTCTCTTATCCTTCTAAAACACTCTCCACTACTCTTCTCTAAGCAAGAAAACCTAAAGATCTAGCCTCTTTCTTCCTCTTCTTCTTCTTCTTCTTCTTCTTATTCTTCTTCTTCTCCGAAAATCACCTCTCTTCTCTCCCTTCTCTAGAAGTTTCGTGACTCACTCATATAATAGACTAACAACTTGTTTCTCATTTAATACTTAAACCCCAAACTCAAAACGACGTAGTTTTATCATGTGCCTCTTAAACTTAAACACTTTCATTTTCTCCTTCCCTTCTTACACAAACGATTTCACCATATTATACTCCTCTTTCTTTTGTTTTAAAAAGAACCTAAATGGACCAAATTAGCCTTCCATCTTAGTCTTAGACTTTAAAACCAATAGTGAATTACCTAAATTGCCCCTAAGCCATTTTAGTCCTTCTAATTTCTAACAACAATTCAATTCTAACTTAAACTAATCCTTCATTTAACTTTCATCCCATTAATCCCTATAAACCTCAATTAAGTCTAACAAAAATAAATTTCCAAATTAAACTTCAAAAATAACATAAACATGCTTAATACGATTCGGGGCCCAACATACCGGGTCCCGGTATGGAAAAATCACCAGAAACCTTTTTCAGCAATATCGATGTCGCGATCTCATCGGGACATATCTCGATCTCATCGGGATCCATTTAATCCTATTGCTCTCCATTTATTAGATCTCTGTCTAAAACTATTTTACGAATTCTCCGAGTCACTCTTATGCGTGTGACCCATTAGGTTCCCGGTTATGTTGGCCACTTAGATTAACACTTAATCTGAGCAAGTCATGAGCGGTATTTAGCAACACATCATGACCCCCAATTGATCGGAAAGTAATTGGTTTGACGAATGAACCTATATTCATCACGGACCATATCACGAACCTTTCCATAGACAATTACTGTGCAATTCATCCCTTCACCATACTATACCCCACTTGGTTATGAGTATGGGCAAAGTGTCAACTCTTACTAGACTGACTATGTCAAATCTAGTCCAAGTGATATCAGTTCTTATCCTGGGACTCATTACTTTATATGTCACTTAAGACACTCTTCATGACATATGAACTCCGACCAGAGATTTCCAAGTAATGACCCTGACAAGAGGCCATGGGTATCATCTTCTGCTATCACAGAAGTGGTGAATCCTCTATTGGCTACTCAATTACCTTTGAATACCTCAAGCTGTACCCAAGCACCACCCTATGAGCGACCTCTGTAAGGCAACAAGGAATGGAGTCAAAGCACAAAATCAGTATCCAAGATATCTTTGAGTACCTCAAGTCTAAGGATATTTGCACCATTGCTATGATGAGATTATCACTGACATTAGAATAGGACATCCATGTGATGATCTCATAGCAGGTCATCCAATGTACTTACTACCTCTAGTAAGCATTCACATCTCAACCCTAAATATCTCATATTTACAGTTTCTGAGATCCACTACTTGATCAAATCAAGGAGCTTGAGATGTGCTAGTCTCTCCGGATTAACGATGTCCAGTTTTAGTAATCCTACGTTGTAGCTAACTCAATATGCTACAACTTTCATGAAGACCATTTTCCCAAATTCTATATCAATAAATTTATAAAAATCAGCAAAATAATCAGGTCATAGTGTGGTTCATTGTTCACGAGCAATAAAACAATAACTTTCCATGTAAATTTTCGACCTTCTAACATTACAATTTAGCAACACCTATTTCACACTAAATTGAAGCCAACATCCCAAAGTTTAAGTGGCCACAAACCTCACCTCATACTCTGCCACTGTCATCCTACCCTGTCTCAGCTCCAAAAACTCCTGCATCTTCATTTCCAGATACACCTTGGGCATATAATTGTCTTTGAAAACCCTCAGAAAATCTGCCCATGTCAGTAAGCAAGGCCTGGTGGTACTGCCCGGAACAGTCTTCCACCATGTATAAGCGGGGCCCTGCAAAAGAGATATTGCGTAATCGAACCTCTCATCAGGTTCGCAGTCTATCTGGTCGAGAACTCTCTCGGTCCTCTCCAGCCAACTCTCACCTCGGGAAGTGCGAGGCGCCATAGAAATCTCATGCCCTCGCCACGCGCGACAAATCATATCTCCTCTCCGTCTCACGGGAACTCTAGGAGGTAACTCCTCAGATCGAGGCACCGAGGACTCTCTGCTAGCTCCAACAGATCCTCGGTGGTGGCACTTTTGGAAGGATGACCTAGCTAGCTTTTGTTTGATTTTTTGGAGACATGTCTGAAACTACCGTTGTATTATTTATTGCTTGAGGTTATGAATGAAAATTTTATGGTTCCAAAAAATTAGTGAATTTCATATTAATGCATTATGATACTTGGATGCCATGTGGAGTGTTAGTTGTTCGTAGCGCACCCTTATCGTCGGGGGTGTATCGGAATGACCTACGAGCGTCTCGATACATATCCTATAGTAAGGGGGTGCTACAATTCTGATATGTTTGATTTAATGATAGGCGAAATGCCCTACACTGGTGTGAAAACAGTTATGGGGTACTCCTAATTATAGAATGTATGACTGATTATGATATGTTTAGTGTTGTATGGAATATTAGAGCTGTTGATCAGAGTTGCCATCGATTAGAGCTTTTAGCTCAACGTGTGAAAATGAACTTCGAGTTCATGACTGATTCAGAGCCTTAGGCTCAACGTATAATGAACCCGGTATCCAGTATTGGATAAGGGTCAAAAATGGGGAATTCTTGAGAAAATGTATTACGAGATAGAGATAGATCTATGGTAATTGAAAAATGAGATCAAATAGAAAGAATGAGAACATAAGTTATGATTAAATTCTGTACTTGAGTAAGTGGACCATCGATGATGGTCACTCATTGAGTTTGCAAAAACTCATTCAAAATTTGCAATTGTTTTTCAGGACTCAGAAGAATACCCCGTCAGGCAACGGGCGTATAGTGATCGTGGAGTGCCAGATGAGGACGGGATCAGTTGCGTCTGCATTAGAGTGAAGACTATGCTTATTTGTTATTGTGTATTTTATATGAGGACCCACGTGATCATTGTATCTACCAGATTGGTTATGTAAACTGTTTTCCGCAACATACATATATGTAAGTGTATGATTGTTTCAAAACAAATGTTTGTACTGTAATTTAACTGATTGATGTATCATTCTATCCTCGCAGGGCGCGGATTCGGATATCACCATCGATATCGGATCCGGGTCTTATGGGAGTGGGGTGTTACATAATTGGTGGGCATGTATGGTTGGGTTCCATTTGTATACTGGGGGGAATTTAGCATATTATATATATATTATCAAATCTTCTCCTACATATACAAAGATGTAATTTTAGTTCCACACCTAGCTACTCTAGGTTGGGGGTAGGTCCTGGGGGGAAGTTATAGACACCTTTCCATACTTTGTATATATAAAAAAAATCAAAATCTTCTCCTAGATATACAAAGATGTAATTTTACTTCCATACCTAGCTACTCTGGGTTGGGGGTAGGTCCTGGGGGGAAGTTATAGACACCTTTCCATACTTTGTATCTGGCATATTTCACTTAATTTCCTCTATAGTATTGGGTTTTAGCGGTGTTTATCATGCATTTTTGGGACTCAAAACTCTTGAAGAATCTTTTCCTTTTTTCATTATGTTTGGAGAGATAAAAATAAAATGACAACAATTTTAGTTATTCATTTAATCTTGCTGGGTATAGGTGGTTTTCTTCTAGTATTCAAGGCTTTTTTTTTTTGGGTGTATATGATACTTGGGCTCCGAGAGTTGAGGGGATATGTAAGAAAAATTACCAACTTGACCCTTAACCCAAGTGTTATTTTTGGTTATTTACTCAAATCTCCTTTTAGAGGGGAAGGATAGATTGTTAGTGTGGAAGATGCAGAAGATATAATTGGTGGGCATGTATGGTTAGGTTCCATTTGTATACTTTGAGGAACCTGGCATATATATAATGTATATATATGTGTGTGTTTATGTATGTATGTATATTACACAAAAATCACAACTAAATTTTTTCCTATATATAAATACACACAATAATAGCAACACCCAGTATAAATCATACTGGGATGCGACATGTCTACCAAAAGGTAATCCAATATATATTCACACATGGCCACTAAAATTTTTCTAATATATATATATACAAACATGTGCACTAAGAGTTTTCCCTATATGTATCCCCACGACCACAAATTTTTTTCCTATGTATTTACACAAATTGCTAACAAACTTTTTCTATATATATATATATATATATATATATATATATATATATACATTTCCACTAAATTTTTGTTTATATATTTACACACGTGATGATCAAAACTTTTTTCTATAAATATACCCATAAGTCCAAAAGTTATAAATATATATAAACATATGGCCACATAAAATTTTTCATATATACACACATATGTGTACATATATATGTAGGAAAAAAGTTCAATGGTCATATATGTGTGTGTGTGTTTGTGTGTAGGAATAAAATTATATGGCGACGTGTGTATATATATATACACACACACACACATATGATTACCAAACTTAGCACACATTACCACCAAATTTGTTTCTAATATATATACATACATACATATATATACACACACAAACACACACACACACATATGATTACCAAACTTAGCACACATTGCCACCAAATTTTTTTATAATATATATACATGGCTTATGGATGATTCTTGGTCCTTTGTATTTTGTTTTAATACCTGGATGGTAGATCTGAGTTGGTTTATTTCTCTTGTAACGCTGCCAACTTATTTTTGTAAATTGAATAATTCAATCTAATTATCTTCCCAAGGATACACTGTTGGTTCAAATTGATGTCAGTATGGATACATAGGCTGGCTGCCTTTTGGAAAACCACCCAATCAAAAGAATAGACATATTGTTAAGAAGATAGAACTGGAGGTAGTCTAATTTTGTGGATATTAGTTGTAATTTTTGTTAATATGTAGTGTGATAAATAGGAATTTTGAGAATTATTGATTTTTGACTTAATGCTTTAATGTTTAGGGTTCTTAGGGTGATATATATATATATATATAGTGCTCATATGTGTGTATATAGGACAAAAAATTAGTAGTCATTTGTACATATATATTTGAAAAAAAATTGTTGGCTTTGGGTATATATATAGAAAAAAAAAGTCTAGGGGTCATGTGTGCATATATATGTTAGAAAAAGAAGTTTGGTATCCATATGTGTGTGTGTGTGTGTGTGTGTGTGTGTGTGTGTGTGTGTGTGTGTGTGTGTATGGTAGCCGTGAGTGTTTGTATATATTGGAAAAACGTTTAATGACTACATTTATGCATATATATTAGAAAATTTTTATATAGCCCAATTATTTGTACAGTGCTTGATTGAATGTGTATTAAATCAATAATTTTAATACTAATTTTTTGGTATTCTTTTATTTCCTTTATATATTGTGTAATGCTCATAATGTATTTTTAAGATAAGTTGTTAAATTAGTAATTTGATTTTTAATATCAACAAGTTTTATTGAATTTTCTATTGTAGGATTAGGAATAATAGGATCGATAATTTTAATGTTTTGTTCTATATCTTTTTCAGTTCTATGAATCGAAATGGTTTAGATAAATGTAAGGATTGTGATTTTAGTAATTGAGAGGATGTTGAAGAAGATGACTTTTATGAAAAAGAATGTCTTCTATTTATAGGTGGATTTATATGGATTGGATATTGAATTGCGGTAATGTTCTTAATTTAGTTCTAAAATTTGTTCCTACTTTTGCTACATCATTAAATAATTGATCTAGGTATATTGTATCGTATTTTGAATTCAATACTATGATGAAAGTTGGTTAATGCATAACTTATTTGATAAGTAATGGAAAAGGCATATTGTCCTTGAGTCATTAAATCTTCTTTATAGAATTTATATGCTATAGTGATTGTATAGTCTAAATTAGGTGATTTGAGAGGAATTCTAATTTTAAACAAGTATTAAATTTTATTTTTCCATATGTTAGATTTCCATTCATCATTCTGATTATTTGATCATTTAAGTTGTTCATTCTTTCATCTACTTTTGCTATTCTTATTGGTGAATTTACTCCTTCTTGGAAAGTGGATTTTAAAAGAATTTGTATAGTTGATAAATGAATATAACCAATTTTATCGTTTATCTTTAGGAATTTTTTGTAATTGTTTTGAAATTTGTTCTTGATCAATTAAACTAATTGAATATGTCCATTACATTGATCCATTCTAATAGGTGTTTCATGTACTATTTAGCCAAAATAAATGATATTTTTCGATCTAGAAATTGTTTAAAATTTAAGATTGGATATCTTGTCGCTTTTTAATTCTAATTGTGCTTTTGATATTTGTTTTGTTTTCATTTGATAATAATGTATTTATATTGAATGTTCCTAGAGATTCTGTTAACTATAAATTATCAACATCTAAAATAGTTGAATTTATTAGATTCGAGCTAGATTCAAACATTATTAATTATTATGATTAATAGTTTATTGATGTTGACTTAATTGAGATTGTAAAAAGTATATTTAGATTGATAAAATTGATATAAAGATTGTGCTAATTCTAAATTTTCTTTTATTGGTTGAATTGCTCTTGGATTTGTAATAACAAACCGAACATAATTATAACGATTTTCAAAATATTGAAATTTGTTAAAATATTGATCTCTAAGTTGTTCTATATATTGTATATGATCTATTAATTCATAACAAAGATCGTAATGATTGTTCATTTTATAAAATTTTAGGAAATTTAAAATATTGATTTCCAATTTTATAGTATCCTTGTTCTTCTCGCTATTTCTAATAGTGCTTGGATAATCTCATCTTAGCGTATATCCATTCTATATATAAAAATCTTGATAATTTATTATTAAATCTGAAATGGAATATTGCTTCAAGAAAACTAAGATATCTATTTGGATATAGAGTAAAGAAAGTAACTAATATGAAAAGCATAATTGGCAAAGCATATACAATTGAAATTAATACAAGATGGATAAAGAATAATACAATATGATGCATGATTTGGAATTTATTTAATCTATGAGCTAGTTTATTTTTTTGACATATTCTTTCCTATTTCTATTATATTTCCTCGGATATGTTTAAGGAATAGGATCATCTGAGATGCTTCAGGTTCTAGATTGTAATTTTTATTGGTCTTGGCAATTTTTAGATATCCTTCATATCTTTTGATCCATTTATTCTAGCTTTCTTCTATTTCATAACAATGCTCGATTAAGTTTTTTAGCATGCCTTTTGTCGCAAAATAAGTCATGCAAGAACTTAATATTGAAAATATGGTTGGGTACAAAGTAGATACAAGAGTCTTAATCCATGAGATGGTTTATCATGAAAATAAGATTTTGTCTTTCTTCGAGATTAACTGCTTTGAATTGCTTAATATATTCTATCATTTCGGTTGTTTCATACACGCGAGCATATCTTCTAGCATCTCGGGAATTATGAGCTTGTTTATTATGTCCATGATATCTAGCTAGAACTTTATCTAATCTATCTTCTCAATCTTAGCTTGCTTTAATTAATGCTTCTAATGTTTTTTTCATTCAAAATATCCCATATTCATACTTGTGTTTGTAAAGAAAATAATTAATCAAGATTATTGTAAGAAACAGTTGGATCTAGTAATACTGCTAACAAATGTTGAAATAATAAAGGATTAAAATTATGGATTCGAAAATCGTTTAGAAATGTATGCAATTGATAATTAGGGAAAGCAATATGACTGGAAATGAGAAAGAATTGGATGAGTGTAAATAAATAAACAGTGAGAAAAGAAATCTAAATAAAGATTAAGTACTTGAATGATGAAATAAACAAACTTAAGTTCATACCTTTTTCATTTCCTCGAGAAGCCAATACCAGGCAGAAGAGAGGATTTTGAGAAGGTAAGAAAGACAGAGATTTTATTTCATGTTCTTTGCGAAGAGAGGAGGTTACATTATACAGAGGGGAAAAGAAGAAGTGGCTAAACAAGTGGCAAGCAGTGAAAAGAAAAGAAAAGAATCTACCCTAGTTAAAGCAAAAGTAACAATAGGGTAAAGTGAAAAGAGATTCCTAATGACTAAAATACAAAAGAAAAAAAGAAAAAGATGCTTGGCAAGATGTCTCACATCATAAAAAGTACTTCAATAACAAAAGGGCTGGATCCTTGATGATTGGAT
This sequence comes from Erythroxylum novogranatense, assembly GCA_029891385.1. Lineage (NCBI taxonomy): Eukaryota > Viridiplantae > Streptophyta > Magnoliopsida > Malpighiales > Erythroxylaceae > Erythroxylum > Erythroxylum novogranatense. Next base: position 74,043 of record CM057227.1, on the reverse strand, counting down.
TGTCAATTATTCTTCAATGATAGTTTTAATAGATTTGGCGTCTTCTTGTTCTCCTTGATTTGTTGATGGACAGTATTTGCATTTGTGTTGTGCATGATTCTGTAATTGTCGGCAGATAGCATATTTCCAATAATGGGAAAGATCATTAAAGATACCTTCCATTGTGATAAATGGGACTAAAAATTGTTTGATGATGTGAAATGCATCAGCAGTGATTGCAGACTTATATGTTGAAATCATCACTTGATTAATTCCTTTGTAATTGACCTTGATTATTAATTCTGCAGTAATTATGATTCCTTAGATAAATACTCTTTCTAGGCAATGGAGATTGAATTGATTAATAAGTTCCCATTCAAATGTATGCTATGGTGGTTCATCAATGCTTGGATAAATACCATTGCTAATTCCAATGTGGAGAAAAGCAAATTTAGATAGTTTAATTTTTGCATCCTTGAGAGAGTCATTTTCCTTGAATATAGGATAACTGATGAAAATTTTAATAAATATTTCTCTGTTCTTGGCGAGACGATCCTTATAATTCTTGATTGCTTGAATAAACCAAATAGGAAATTCGAATAGGATATGTAAATTGGTTAGATAAATGGTATCGATAAATCCATTATGAAAAAAAATAGATAAGTGGTTAATGGGTCAGCTTCTGAAAAGATGATTGCTTTGGGTCCATATTTTCCTCGATTTTGAGGGTAATAATGGAATACTTTTTGGGCTTCATTCCATGTATTAAGTGATTGGAAACAGTCATAAAACATTTCTGAGGTTAGTTTACGGGCTTCTATTTACAAGGCTTTTAATAGTAAAGAATTGATTCGGTCCATGTTGATAGGTTTGTCTAAAGATTTCATTTTGGTTTCTGAAACAGGTGCTTCTAAAACTTGTTTGTATTGTGATTTTAAAACAGGGTTTCTAAAATCTACTAAAGCTTTTTCAACTTCAGCCCTGGATGAAAAGCTTTTGTGTAAAATACCTAATCGGCCTATTATATGTATAGAAACTTTATGCCATTCATTTATAAACCTGTCATTGGTCCATTGTAGATAACATAGGTTTTCCTTTAGATGCATCCTTTTATTGTTGTGATTTAGGTGGACTGCTTGGCTGAACTAGTGCTGTAGTTTGGGTAATTTGTTGAGGGGTAATTAGTGGAATGGTAGAAGTAGTGGTAGTAGTAGTAGTAGGAATGGTTGTGGTTGTAGGAATGGTTATGGATGATTGTTGGTCCTTTGTATTTTATTTTAATACCTGGATGGTAGATCTGAGTTGGTTTATTTCTCTTGTAACGCTACCAACTTGTTATTGTAAATTGATTAATTCAATCTCTTTTTTTAATAATGCATCTTCCAGACTTAATATTGCTGCTTCATTCTCTTGTTAAAATATCTACAAGAAAATTATTAGTAGATATTGAATCTAAAATTGAGACTGATTGAGTTCGAGTTGCCATCTTATAAGGTGACCCTGATTATAATTGGTTTTTATATTATATCGAATGAATCCACATAAATACTTGGAATCCGTTTGAATTGTAAATTCAACTGGTAATAAATCAATTCGCTATTTTCTCAATGTTTTAAGACAGGCTAATGTTTCCTTTTCATGAATTGGATATTTAAACTCAATGGGATTGAAAGTCCCATTTATATACTTACAAAGTAAATACTTCTTTTGATTGGGTGGTTTTGCCAAAAGGCAGTCAGCCCATGTATCCATACTGGCATCAATTTGAACCAGCAATATATCCTTGGGAAGATAATTATATATAACAAGTAAATCCTTGCACAATGTTTTTAGTTTTTGAACAGCTTGAGTATCTTCATTAGTACAATTACATTATGATTTTGTACTGCATTTGAGTTGTAACAATTTTCTTTCTTTGGCTAAATCTTAAAAAAAGCCTTGATCTGAAATATAATTTAGAATGCCTAAAAATTGTTGTACACGAGTCCAATTTGTTAATTGATTAGGAAATTCTTGAATTTTATTTAAAATATTAGGTTGTAATTTTAAATATCCATTTTGAAATTCAATTCCTAAGTATTCTATATTTTGTTGTGCTAATTTTACTTTCTTTTTGCTTAGAATTAATCCTTTATCTTTACAACGTTGAAGAACAATTTTAACCTTTTTAAATGATTGATTTTATTCTGATTAGAATAGATAATAATATCGCCAATATAAACAAAAGTAAATTCCTTTAAACCTTCTAAATTGTTGTCCATAAATCATTGATAAATACTTAGTGCTTGCTTTAAACCAAATGGTAATACATTCCATTAATAATGTTTTTCTGGAGGACAAGCAAAAGCAATTAGAGGTTTTGCATTTTCATGTAATCTTAGTTGCTAATATCCTGATTTTGCATCTAAGGTTGTACACCATGTATGTCCTTTTAACTTATTGATAATATAATCTTTGCATGGGAGTTTATATGCATCGCCTATAGGTACTTCATTAAGTTTTTTTATAATTTATGACCATCCTATGTTTACCTCGTTTTTGTTCAGCTGAATTATTTACATAAAATGATGGAGCGGAATGTTTACTCTTACTTGGTGAGAATAATTGTTTTGTTAATAAATCTGAACATTCGGTGATAAATTCTTATACGTCTTGTTGAGTATATGGAATATTATTTCAAATATTAACTTCTTGTGTACGATCCTTTAATTTGATTTCAATTAATTATTGATTAGTGTTTTTTATTGGATGGAGAGGATTTTCACTGCAAACGTTTTCTAATAAAGTTTCGATTTCTAGTTGAATAGACATATTGTTGAGAAGATAGAACTGGAGGTAGTCTAATTTTGTGGTTATTAGTTGTAATTTTTGGTAATATGTAGTGTGATAAATAGGAATTTTGAGAATTTTTTATTTTTGATTTAATGCTTTAATGTTTGGGGTTCTTAGGTTGATATAATGTAAATATTGACAAAAGGATTATATAATTTTAAAAGTTATTGCCTAGAATTAGTGGTAATCCTAATTCTTGTTGATAAATAGATGGTACTGAAAATGTAAATTTTTCTATTATGATATTATTATAATAACTTACATACCAAATTAATTTAAAAGTTCCATATGTTATACGTATTTGTAGTGGTTTTTCTAATTTTATCCAAGTAGTTAATAACTGTTTTGAAGCAATGCAAATAGTTGCTCTAGTATCCATATATGCATTTACTTTTTTATTCTGAATTATTACTTGAATAAAAGTTGTATTCGGATTCAACTGAGGATTCTAATTTTTTTGTGTGAGATTCACAATGATAGATCGAAGAAATAGTAGAGTTTGTATTATAATCAGACTCGATGGGTTCTAAACTTGCCTTAATGGCTGAATTCAATATGTTTATTTTTTCTTTATAATTATTACTTGAGTTGTTTCGTTTAGGACAAGTATTTGCATAATGTCCTTCCTCCTTACATATCCAACATCTACAAAAAAAATTCTTTTGTGGACAATCTGCTCTTTTAGTTTTAAATTGTCTATATTTAGCTCTTCTAAATTGTATTTTATAAGGGATATATGGTCTACGTTTGTAATAATTACAAGGATAACATTTCCATTTATAAAATTTATATGACTTCATTTTTTGTTTAGAATAATGTGGTTTTAATTCACATCCATATTGTTGTGGTACTTCAGCATATTTAGAACAACATAGTTGAATATTTTTATGTCTTAAGGTGCATTTTAATTTTGATTCAAAGCATTGTTCTGCTAAAATTTCTTGAGTTATAAGAATAGCTCCACCTAAATTATAAGCAATTGCTCTAGTGTCTCTCTTTTTTTTTAATCTGGCTTATACCTTTTGATTCATTGGATAGGGTAATTTTTGAATAAATATATGAGTATACATTTCTTGTTCGGTTCTAGTTAATTTTAGTAATATTTTTAAACTCACATATATATTCATCTAAATAAAAATATCATATATACGCATATTATTTAAATGCCATAGAGCTTTTATTCATTCGTTATTTGATGCTTCTTGTTTAAATGAAATGACATCTTTGTCGATAAATTCTTTGTAAATTTCTCCTGATATGATTGAAAATGTGTGAATATTGCTAGTTGCATTTTGATATAATGATGTATTTTTAATTGCCTCTGCAATATCTAATAAAAAGTCTTGCATTATTCCAGAAGTTTTATACGTTATAAAATTCCACAATAATTCCTTATTTTCTATTTATCCAAATGGTTTTTCAATTTGGATTAATAATTGTATTTTATTGGACCATTCTATTATTAATTTTTCAGGTTGTAACACACAATCAAGATTAAATATTCCATCAGAACCTGAAGAGATGTGCTTTGGTGTATATTATGTAGGATATTTTCATACTTTTGATCCTTTTTTAAAATATCCATGTTGATTTAAAAATTAATTTGATTGCCATTGATATGAATGTTGTTGATCCTTTTTTCTTTTATCTCCACTTACATGCTCTCTTTTTACATGTTGTCTTCCTATTTGTTGCTCTCTAGATCTACTACTTTTGGGTTGATCTTCATCTACATATATTTCCTCATCGGACTCATAACCATAAATAATTTCATCTTTATCAATTTTTTGATGTATATTTTCAATATCTATTTCAAGGCATAACATTGATCAAAATCACAATTTAATTATATCAAGATATCATGCTTCTTTCACGGTATAATATAATCAAAATCATCATGTATTTTTTAGCAAGTCAATTTCAAACAATTTAACACATATACACACATAGGTAAGAATTTACCCAATCATACAATAACTGTAAATACATTACCTACCTCATTTCCTTGCTAAGATCCAAGTCAAGGTTGTCTTTCCCCTTGCTCTTGGTTCGGATTCTCTTGGTTCCCTAAAGCAAACCAAGTCTCATTCAATAGGAATCTAATAGAAATCTCACAATGCAAAATTCACTAAAATTGATTCTAGAATTCTTAAACCCAATCATTTTCTAGACTCCATAAACTAAAATTCTTCCAAAAATCCAAATGATTTAAAATGATCTTACCTTCATTCTCCACTAAATGAAGGGATATTTAGCTCAAAGGGAAGCTATTCTCTTCCTCTTCCTTTTTTCCTTTCTTGAATAACTCCAAAATATCTCTTGAAGGTTAACACAATTGAAACCCTAGCTTGTTTTCTCTTATTTCTCTCATTCTCTTCTTCTCTTAGTATTTCTCTCTCTTTTTCATGACACTCCCTTTTTTTCTCTTCAATTTTCGTTCTCCTCTCTTCTTAAAATGCAAGACAACACTTCTTCTTCCAATTATACTCTTAATGATCGAGAAATATCCCATTTGCCCTTCCATTTATGCTTTATGTCTTTTATACTTAAGTATCTTGGCAAAAGCACCCTTAAATATTCTGGCATAACTCTTTCTTTTAGAAAAGTGTTCTCCCTTGTCTTAAGTTTCCAATGACACCAAAATCAATCCATTTGGTTCAGAAATCTGAAAGTTAGGGCCCAAACATTTCAGATTGTTGTTGGACTGAAACAATACACTAAACCTAACTTCCACCCAGAATTTGAAAATCTTAGAGACTAAATTAAATTTCAACTTCTGCATATCATATATAGCTCCATGTCTCTAGTTTATCTTGAAATTAGAATAATCTTATTCAGGGCTCTACCGATCCTGAAATAATCAAAATACTGAAGCATGTTCAGTAAAATATCCAATTCCTACTCGTCCAGTTGATGCCCTTACTTTGATTCAATATATCTTTTTCCAGTCAATACCAAAAGCTATAAAAATATATGTACGAATAGAAAAATGTGTTAAGAAACTATTGGTTCAAGAATCACTTCATTTGGAGGTCGGATAACAAAATTATGGCCGAAAGAATCAAACAAGGTTTGCTCCTCAATCATATTGAACTTGTCTCGGTACAAATGACATAAGTTTCACTATAGATATTGGATTAAGATCATCTTAGGATGATTTCAAAGAAAAATTTGAGATATAAAACTTTGAAGAAGTCCTTGAGGTCAGATTTTATCATCTGGATGGTAAAAATGGACCAGCCGATAGGATCAGACGAAGCCAAAGGAAAAACAAACAAATGGGAAAAAGCAGATGAATGGGGAAATTTTTCATAACTTTCCATAAAGATATTGGATTTATGTGTTCTTTAGATGGTTAGAAAGAAAACTTCAAGATATACAACTTTAATGAAGATCTTAAGGATATATTATATCGTTTGAAGGGTAAAAAATGGAGCAGAAGATAGGTTCAGACGAAACCAAATGAAAAACAGACAACTGGGAAAAAGCAGACAAATGGGGAAATTGCTATAACTTTCCCAATAGATATTGGATTAAGAGGTTCTTTAAGAGGACTTCAAGATATACAACTTTTATGAAAACCTTGAAGATAGATTCTATCTTTTGAATAGTAAAAAATGGAGCAGAAGATAGGTACAGACAAAACCAAATGAAAAGCAGACAAATGGGAAAAAGAAGATGAATCGGGAAAATTACTATAACTTTTGCTACAGTTATTGAATTAGGATGTTCTTTATATGGTTAGAAACAGGACTTCAAGATCTACAACTTTCATTAAAACCTTGAAGATAGATTCTATCTTCTGAAGGATCAAAAATGAAATAGAAGATAGGTATAGACGAAACCAAATGAAAAAGTAGAAGGTCAAACATAGAAGAAGCAGAAAGATAAAAGATAGCAAAAGACAGACAACATGTCATCACAAACGACACATCATCACAGACGACATGTCATCACAGAAGAAGCAAAACACAGACGACACGTCATCACATACGACACATCATTACAGAAGAAGCAAAACACAGATAACATATCATCACAGACGACATGTCATCACAGAAGAAGCAAAACTTAGAAGATACGTCATCACAGAAGAAGCAAAACACAGAAAAAGCAAAACGCAGAAAAAGCGAAAAAAATAGAAGATACATCTTCCCTTATAAGGACCATAACTTTTAACCTAGAAGTCCAAAAATTGCATACTATATATCATTAGAAAGCCAAAAGAAAGACAACTTTTAAGAAGATAACTGTGTCTAAATCATCCCAGAATAATCCAAAATTGCCCTCGAATTTAAAATACGAATTTTACATTCATCCACCAATGTACTATACCCAGTTCTCAACTTCATGACAAATTTTGAGATTCTTAAAGACATAATTTAAATTTGATTTTTCATAAGAAATGTAGTCATATGTTTCTAGTTTAATCCAAATTAAAAATAATCTCGTTTGGATAATTAAAAAAAAGTTATGGCTAAAAGAATGAAGCATACTCCGTGAACATTTTCCAGATCAACCACCCATTTGGTTTCACAATCTTTCCTTAACACAATTCATACCAAGATCACCTTTTCTATTTCATTTACTCCACATTCTCAAATGCATTTCAAATCAATATCAGCCATGAAGAAATTATAATCAATGATTATTCATGAACACTGATAACAGAACATACACAAATATGTACATATTATTCATCAACTTAGTACGCATATTCAACTTCATTTTTGCTTTCATTGTACTTCTAACTTTCACCTTAATTCTTCCCATTTCAAAATCTTTTATCCACCGAATCACCAAAACAAAACATGAATTTATCCACATTTTCCATTCACTACTTTACTCTTGTCTATCATTTCTAATTCAAGAATTTTCATTCATTTGTTCTTTACTCGTGACTAATCACCAAAATTTCTCATTTAATAGTTCTAACTTCTAAGATGGAGGTAACGTTGTCTTATGTTTTCCCTCATTCTCCATAGTAACTTCTTCACTTGAATAATTTCTTCTAAATGATCATAGTTAACGGATTCGATCAATCCCTCCATTACTTATTCAGATATCACACTATCTTAACTGTTTCCTCAATATATCTCATATTACTCACACACAAAAATTTTCCCCTTCCTGCATCGATAACACCCATATCAGATCATATTGATATTTCTTAGCATACTTGACATCTTGCACTCAATCTAAGCACACTTTGGGGAGGTGATATTCTTATAAACATTTCATCCTTTGCTTCATAGTTCCCATCTCTATAGTGTCAGTACGCTTTATTTTTATGTCTATCTCACTTTACTTCATACTTTCGGTATTGATCCACTAACTCCTTTATCTCTTTATTAGGTATACATATTTCTCATTTTCGATCACAAAGCCTCCTCTTCCAATTTAAACTCAAAATTCAGATCTATTTTCATTTCCTTAATGAAATTTTGAATTTCTGAATCCTTAATTTGGCTTGATTAATCCTTTCATGTGAAACTGATCTTCAATCTCTTAGCAATTAGTACTTTGATTTGCCCAAAATTCAAATTCGCATTTTATGCTTCTTTTTGCACTAGATCTGATAACCTCAATATCGAATTTATGCTTCATGTATCAGATATAACACTAACTTTACTTGCAAATACTCATTTGTACCATCATAGTCTTTCAATACTTATATCCATTGCCTCAGTCTCCTATTTAATTTTTCTCAACTCAATAATTTCCTCAAACTTTTATGAGTTATACAAGTACACACACACACACACACACACACACACACACACACATATATATATATATATATATCCAAGAGGTTCCTATACATATATTGTCTCCAAACTTTCAAAACAATCACTACTATAGTAGCTCCAAATCATGTATCAAAAAATCAACTCATAGGACTTTAGTTGTCTCCATACATATGAAATCACTTTATCCTGCTGCATTGGATTTTATCAAAATCTCTTATATAACATCACTATATATTATAGAATCTCCAAATCCATACGATATAATTAATATCAGTATAATTTCTCAAAATTTTCTTTACCTTCATTACTCATACGCTTTACACATTTTTCTTCAAGTATTCTACTATTCTTCTTAATTTTTCGAAGACATTTAATATATCATCAAATCTTGCTTGGATCGCTTAAATCTTCAATACCATAGTACTATCGGGGTAATTGATAACTCAAACGATCATTATCACACTCTATGTGCCCCCTGATTAGTCCTCATAATTCCTTAAATAACTAAATCCTCGAAGAGGTAATAGTATCTCGCATTATTATTATTATTATTTCCCCATTTGAAATAACTAAATCCTCGAAGAGGTAACAGTATCTTGCATTATTATTATTATTATTTCCCCATTTGACTCACCTTTCTTAAATGATCTTCTCTATTTCTTTAGATTTCCTCATATTTCACATCGACTTATTCTAATGTTTGCTCATTCATACTAGTTTCTCCTCACATTGCAATTTATTTGCAAATTAACTTCCTGCTTTGGTAACACATTCATCAAAATCTAATTTATATCTCCTTTGCATATTCTTATAGAATATAATGCGGATCTAAGTTCTCCTCACATTAACAATAATGTTATCTCAACTTTCTAAAATTCACTCATGTAGTTGGATACTTTTCAACGAGCAATATACATACATTCTCAATAGCATACTCTACCTCTTATGCTTGAGTCTCCACTAGGGATAGAACTCTGATATTCACTTCTAATTCATTACATATTCATTCATTCCTCGAAATGAAACATTTAATTCACCCAATATGATTTGATAAAACATCTCTATCTCAAACAACTTCTTACCTCAATCATCTACACTGTTTCCATTATCTTTATCAATCAACTATGTTCTTCAATATTGTTTCAACCATTCTTAACACCTTGATAAGATCAATTTCAACTGTTCATGACATTTCAATAATTTTAATCTCTGTCACACTTCACATGATCAAAATATCCTCCATAATAAAACCCAATGAAATAAGAGGCATATTCATTTACTCCTATAACATATCCAAATATAAATCTCGTATGTATTCAATCACATTATTTGCCAATGTAACCACATTATCATATGTGTACTCACAATAACTAGTCGACTTAACCTTTAGAACCTCTACATATATCACTATCCTTTGTTTCACTTTCCATACATACATTCTTAATCAATTTAGGAGCATAAACATATAACCATCTTGAAATTCAAATCTCAAATTCACTAATACAATCTTATAATTGATCATAAATTCTGAGTTCAACCTTTCAATTTCACTTTGCTTGTACAACTTAAATCTTGTCATTTTTACCCTGTCTCTATCTCTTCTTCAATCAAGTCATGGAAATATTTTCACATCCGTATCAATTCAAGTACTTATTGGCTGACATAACCACAGATACTACGTCTATATCTAACATTTCATATTACACCATATTTCTTATTTCTAAATATCCACAAACTTTCCTCATCTTACACTATGACAAAACACCATTTTTCTCATCGTTTCTACTAGTCCAAACTCCTAACAGAAGTTCATACATGCAACTCAAGCAGTTGCGATTATTGGGATTATATACTCATCAATACCCTTCTCTAGTGGTGAGGAATCAGATGCAACAGATCCTTACAAAACTCCTCATATTCTTTTACGAGGTGGCATTTTACTCCTTCGTTAAGATACCATCTTTCAGCTTACTTTCATTTTAATCTGACTTCCTACATGTATGCATGATATGCATGTCATTTAATGCAACACATTAATTTACAAAACCACAATTAATCACAGAGCCTATCAATTCATAACACTATACATTCGAAGCCTAGGAATAACCTAATTGCTTTGATACCACGAGATGATGGACCCTATTTTCAGAGCCCAACAATCCAGAGTCATACAAAGCTCATCGTCCTGTAAGGATGGCGTGCCCACAATAGTCAAACATCAACATCACAATTTTGAGAATAACAAGCAAAAATCCAATCATATTTCATTAATGAATTCAAGAAGAGTTTATACAAGCTCATTTCAAAATACAAAAATGCAAGAATACAATTTAATGTCTATGCTTGATATGATTCTAAAATACAAAAATCTTGAACTAAGTTAATTACAAAAGTCTTTAACTCTCTTGGAGTTCCAATGCCTTACAAAGATCACTAATCTTCTCTTTCTGCAAATGAGGAGGGAAGCGTGAGGTGAGCTACACAGCTCAGTAACTAATATATTTATAGCCATTGGCAATTGACCAAAGTCAAGCATATGTATATCTATATGTCTAAAAATTCTAGCATTTATACTTTATTCAAGCAATACAAACATTCATCAAATTTAGATCAAATCACATAATCGCTTATAACACATAACACTCAATATGCTTCATACTTGACAATTTAAAGATGCAAATGCACAACAAATGGCTCGAGGGTTCCATGAAATAGAATAAGGAAACCAAAGTTTACCCCATGAATAGAATGAGCCCATTTTTCGGAGCTCATATGTCACAAGCGGGCAGTTGAGAGAAGGCTCTTGTCAACGTGCACATGACGAACATAATAGTTCCACTCTCGCCTAAAAAGAAGCACATAATCATGCTCAGAATCATTTTACCAAAATGTTTTTATACTTTCAATCCTTTTCTTTCATTTTTCATGTTCTTTCCTTTCTATAAATACAAAATGCCATGACATATTTCAAGGCATAACATTGATCAAAATCACAATTTAATTATATCAAGATATCATGCTTCTTTCACTGTATAATATAATCAAAATCAGTATGTATTGTTCAACAAGTCAATTTCAAACAATTTAACATATATCCACACATAGGCAAGAATTTGTCCAATCACACAATAACTGTAAATACATTACCCACCTCATTTCCTTGCTAAGATCCAAGTCAAGGTTGTCTTTTCCTTTGCTCTTGGGTAGGATTCTCTTAGTCCCTAAAGCAAACCAAGTCTCATTCAATAAGAATCTAATAGAAATCCCACAATGCAAAATTCACTAAAACTGATTCTAGAATGTTTAAACCCAATCATTTTCTAGACTTCATAAACTAAAATCCTTCCAAAAATCCAAATAATTTAAAATGATCTTACTTTCATTCTCCACCAAATGAAGGGATCTTTAGCTCAAAGGGAAGCTATTCTTTTCCTCTTCCTTTTTCCTTTCTCGAACAACTCCAAAATCTCTCTTGAAGGTTAACACAATTGAACCCTAGCTCATTTTCTCTTCTTTCTCTCATTCTCTTCTTCTCTTTGTATTTCTCTCTCTTTTTCATGACACTCCCTCTTTTTCTCTTCAATTTTCATTCTCCTCTCTTCTTAAAATGCAAGACAACACTTCTTCTTTCAATTATACCCTTAATGATCAAGAAATATCCCATTTGCCCTTCCATTTATGCTTTATGTCTTTTATACTTAAGTGTCTTGCCAAAAGCACCCTTGAATATTTTGGCATAACTCTTTCTTCTAGAAAAGTGTTCTCCCTTGTCTTAAGTTTTTAATGACACCAAAATCAATCCATTTGGTTCAAAAATTTGAAAGTTAGGGCCCAAACATTTCAGACTGTTGTTAGACTGAAACAATCCAAATTCCACCCAGAATTTGAAAAACTTAGAGACTAAATTAAACTTCAACCTCCTCATACCATCTGTATCTCCATGTCTCTAGTTTATCTTGAAACTAGAATCATCTTATTCGAGGCTCTACCAATCCTGAAATCATCAAAATACTGAAGCATGTTCAGTAAAATATCCAATTCCTACTCTTCCAGTCGATACCCTTACTTTGATTCAATATATATTTTTCCAGTCAATACCAAAAGCTATCAAAATATATAGAGTTATAGAAAAATCTGTTAAGAAACTATTGGTTCAAGAATCACTTCATTTGGAGGTCGGATAACAAAATTATGGCCGAAAGAATCAAACAAGGTTTGCTCCTCAATCATATTGAACTTGTCTTGGGACAAATGACATAACTTTCACTAGAGATGTTGGATTAAGATCATCTTAGGACAATTTCAAAGAGGAATTTGATATTACAACTTTGAAGAATACCTTGAGGTCAGATTTTATCATTTGAATGGTCAAACTGGACCAGATGATAGGATCAGACGAAGCCAAAGAAAAAACAGACTAATGGGAAAAAGCAGATAAATGGAGAAAATTGCCATAACTTTCCCTAAAGATATCGGATTTGTGTGTTCTTTAGATGGTTAGAAATAGGACTTCAAGATCTACAATTTTCATGAAGACATTAAAGACAGATTCTATCGTTTGAAGTGTAAAAAATAGAGCAGAAGATAGGTTTAGATGAAACCAAATGAAAAGCAGACGAATAGGAAAAAGCAGACAAATCGGGAAAATTGATATAACTTTCCCTACAGATATCGGATTAGGATGTTCTTTATTAGTTCGAAAGAGGACTTCAAGATCTACAACTTTTTTAAGACCTTAAAAACGGATTCTATCTTCTGATGGGTCAAAAATGGAGCAGAAGATACAGATGAAACCAAATGAAAAACAGACGAACGGGAAAAAGTAGATGAATCGGGAACATTGTTATAACTTTCCCTACAATTATCATATTAGGATGTTCTTTAGATGGTTCGAAAGAGGACTTCAGGATTTACAACTTTTATAAAGACCTTCAAGATAGATTCTATCTTCTGGAGGATCAAAAATGGAGCAGAACATAGGTATAGATAAAACCAAATGAAAAGGCAGAAGGTCAAACATAGAAAAAACAGAAAGACAAAAGATAGCAAAAGACAGATGACAAGCCATCACAGACGACACGTCATCACAGAAGAAACAAAACATAGATGACACGTCAACACAAATGACACATCAACATATCATCACAAAAGAAACAAAACACAGACGACACGTCATCACAGAAGAAGCAAAACACAAATGACACGTCATCATAAACGACACATCATCATAGAAGAAACAAAACATAGAAGACACATCATCAGAGAAGAAGTAAAACATAGAAGAAGCAAAACGCAGAAGAAACAAAAATATAGAAGATATATCTTCCCTTATAAGGACCATAACTTTCAGCCTAGAAGTCTAAAAATTTCATACTATATATCGTTGGAAAGCTAAAAGAAAGATCTATAATTTTTTAGAAGATAACTTTGTCTAAATCAGCCCAAAACAATCCAGAATTACCCTCGAATTCATAACACGAATTTTACATTCATCTACCAATGTACTGCACCCAGTTCTCAACTTCATGATAAATTTTGAGATTCTTAAAGACAAAATTTAAAATCAATGTCTTCATAAGAAATGTATCCTTATGTTTATAGTTTAATCCAAATCAAGAATCATCTCATTTGGATAACTAGAGAAAAAATTGTGGCTAAAAGTCTGAAACATACTCCGTGAACATTTTCCAAATCAACCACCCATTTGGTTTCATAATCTTTTCTTAACACAATTCATACCAAGATCACCTTTTCTACTTCATTTACTCTCCATTCTCAAATGCATTTCAAATCAATATCAGCCATGAAGAAATTATAATCCATGATCATTCATGAACACCGATAACAGAACATACACACATACGTACATATTCTTCATCAACTTAGTACGCATATTCAACTTCATTTTTGCTTTCATTGTACTTCTAAATTTCACCTTAATTCTTCCCATTTCAAAATATCTTATCCACCAAATCACCAATGCAAAACATGAATTTATCCACATTTCCTATTCACTACTTTACTCTTGTCTATCATTTCTAATTCAAGAATTTTCATTCATTTGTTCTTTAGTCATGACTAATCACCAAAATTTCTCATTCAATAGTTCTAGCTTTTAAGAAACGTTCGGGGTCCAACATAGAAACCTTAAAATCAAAGGGGCCCTTAAACCATCTTCTTTCTCCATTCATCCCCAACACAAAAAAAACCCTTTTCTTTTTATAACTCCTTCTCTAACAAAGTAAGAAGAAAAATAAAGCATACCTTGAACAAATCTTCTTCCTTTTTCTTCTTCTTTCCTTCTTCTTTCTTCCTTTTCTCTCTTCTTCCATGATTTTCTCCTTCTTCTCTTCTTTCTCTACATTTTTCTCTCTTCACTTTTGTTTTTCACGACACCTTCTCTCTTCCTCTTCTTATTTCAAAACAACATTTTAGTTGTTTTTCCCATTTTGCCCCTCATTTAAGTTGTCTTTCCATATTTACCCTCCTTTTGTCTTTATAACTAACATCTTATACTTCTAACTCCTTGACTAATCATCATGGAAAAATTGAAGGAATTTGATAATACTTCCTTCCAGAAAAATGTTCCTCATTGTTTTAATTTTCTAATGACACCAAAATCATTCAATTTGGTTTGAAAATCCGAAAGTTATATTCCAAACATTTCCGAACTATTCTTATGCTAAAACAATATTATGTTCTCAACTTCCATACAAAAATTGAAATTCTTAAAAACTAAATTAGAACTCAATTTCATCATATAATTTGTAGCCCTATTTCTCTAGTTTAATCCAAATTAAGAATCACCTTATTTGAATAACTAGAGAAAAAGTTATGGCTAAAACACCGAATCGTACTAAATGAACATGTTTCAACTTATAACTTCCAATATTTCACATATATCCCATCTTGTCCGAACTACCTTTTCTACTTCATTTCAAATTCAAAATTTCTTATTTTCTTTACACATAAATAATTGCCAATAATTTCTCATATAATAGTTCTAACTTTTAAGAAGAGTACGGGGTCCAATAATAAATTTGGATTATTGAGATGGAAAACCTAAGTTCAAATTAAACATATATGAGTTTTGATTTATGAATGATCTTGTGATGTGAATAAAGAAAATATACCCGGGATTGTCATTGAGCATGCATTGTACATAATCCATACACATATTTGTGCATAAATGAATACTAATAATTATGCAAAGTTGTGATACGTGTAAATGCGTATCTATTGCATGATTTATAAGAGTGATTTGAGCAACCACATCCAGACATTGTAGGGACTTCGAGACAATAGCTTTCTGGAGCAACCTATGAGTAACCTAAACAGTCCCACTTGAATAATTGTTTGTTTTAAATTATGCTTCAAATTATCTTATGAATGTGAATTTGATTGTGTTAATTTCGAACATTAAATTTCTATGGCGTTTGATGCATGAATGACATATTGGAAGTGTTCCTTGTATGTGAATTTGACGAAATAAATGATTCTCAAAGTATATGTTGAATGTTGGACTACTGTCTCCTAAGACAGTATTACCATTCCATGTAAGATCCCAGGAAAGGACGGAGGGGTCACAAACGGTTCCACTTAAAACCCGGCCTCCTAGACAAAAATTACGTGCACGGTGTATTTATCACAACCTAAACCTATGTACACACACGAACAATAAATACACCCAAATAAATTAAACACAACACTACAAATATACCCGACAAATAATATTGAACACTATAAATGTGGAATAAATAAAAGAGATAAGGAAAGAACACACCCGAAAATTGATAACGGAGTTCGACCAATTTTGCCTACTTCTCCGAGCACCACTTAGGCAGCCTACTTTTATTAAAAAGAGAATACTAAATTTGATATGTATACAATTATGAATATTTATCAATTTTTTGGGATGATTTGATAAGAGAGGGGGAGGAGTTATTTTATAACTTCAAAAACTCCTCCCAACTTCATCTCTTCCCAATATGGGAGAGATATTGTGCCAAAAAAGTCAAAAAAGGACAAATAGCCACAAAATCAAAAAAATACAGCACACAACTTTTTTACTATATATACACGCATGGCCACAAACTTTTCTCCTATATATATACACACACACATTGCCACTAATTTTTTTCCCTATATATATACTATGTATACACGCATGGCCACAAACTTTTCTCCTATATATATACACACACACATTGCCACTAATTTTTTTCCCTATATATATAAAAACTCACGACCACTGAACTTTTTTCCTATATATACATACATCATACATTGCCACAAAATATTATACATATATATACAAATGGTTATCAAACTTTTTTCCAATATATATACACATGGCCACAAAACTCTTTTCCTGTAAGCATATACAAACATGGTCATAAAATTTTGACATATATATATATATATATAAACAAATGGTCACCTAATTTTTTCTTACATATATAGATGTATACACCAAACATTTTCCTATATAAATGTATAAATGGCCTCCAAAAATTTTCCAATATAATACACACATGGTTATCAAACATTTTTCATATATAATACATGCACAACCATCAATAAAATTTTCTATATATATATACTCACATGGCTACCAAAAAATTTATAATGTATTTTCCAATATATACATACATATATAGCCACCAAAAAATTATGTATATATCGATGGTCACAGTAGAGACCACTTTAGCCGTTTAACCCACTAAATAATAAGAAAGACCGTCCCTAAGTTTTTCTAAGGTATATATAAACGTGGCCACTAAACTTTTTTTCTATACATACAAACGTGGATGGAAAAATGTTTTTCAATGTATATACTCATATGATCACCAAACACTTTCCCTACACCAATTTTTTTTAATATATATATATGCATATGGGCACCAAACTTCTTCCTTATATCTATACTAGCAGGTTAACACTGCGCAAATGTGCAGTGAAAGTGCCCAGTGAATTTATACGCAGGGCAAAATTTAACATGACAATTAAATAAAAAATAATTTGAAAATGTAATGAAATAATCATCGGTTGGGAGAAGAGCTAAGATGAAATGACTTTCTTTCAGATAAGATAAAAATAGTTTACATGTCTACTACTGACATCTGCAGTATAAAGATACGTTAATCTATAAGTTTTTTAATGTGTGCTTCATAAAATTTCCTAGTCTCGAAGTTTACTTCTTTGAGATCGTTGGCTATCTTTATCATTCGACTAGTTTCATACATCTCGAGGTAGCGAAGTGCATCTGAACTATTATGTGCCTTTTTATTCCGCGCATGGTATTGAATAAGTAACTCATCTAGCTGATTTTGACGATTATATGTCTCCTTTATGGCATTTTTCAAATATCTTTTGCGCTCGAAATAGCTGAAATTCATATCTGGCATTAAAATAACGAAATTAGTGTATAAATGTGATAATTATTTTACAACTCAGTAATAAGACGAAGGTTGGAGTGGCAAAATGCAGCACAGAATAAGGAGGGAACCTATAAAAAATGTTGCGTAAAGATAAAGAAAAGGTTTTGTTCACATTATAAATTGAAAAAATTAGGATGAAAAAAGTAATAGAGAAAAGAATCGATTACTGACCTGAACGGTCGTTCTTTGTTTGTTGAAATAGAAGAAGTAACTTTGACTATTGCTATCTTTCTGGAATGGAGAATGGTATGTATTTAGGTTAAACAAGAAGAAGGCAAAAGAAGAGGGCAGGAATTGTTTGACTGAAGTTAGAGGTGAAAGGATATAAAGTTTAAATATAGAGTTGTTAGGGGACCATATGGAAGGTGAGACTTGAAGAGTTGCGTGGTATTAAATAAGGTCAAGATCAAATGATTTTCCTAGAGATAGGCAAAAACATAGCTCAGCTATCAATTGAAACGTCAATCTATGTTTTGATCTTATGTTTGTTTACTTCTGCAATACGTTATTGGTAGTATTTGACATTATTATAGCAGTTAGAAGATTATTCGATATAACGAAAAGACGTCTCGATATCTGCTTTGTAGATTTTGGGGGTTACATGTTTTCCAAGAAGGATTAGTCAATTCGTATACTCCAAGAAGAATTATAGAATTGGTAAGTGAAATTTAATCGGAGTTGGAAATGACATCAACTGAACTGCTTTAAATAAAGAAGAACAAGAGCAAGTTCAAAGAAGCAAAAATAAGTTGAAGTAGTAAGACGTTGAAAAGCAGACGAAAGAAGAAAAACGGACGGAAGTTCAAAAGTAGACGAAAGCAAAAGCAGTTGTTATACTGGATAGATAATCTAATGGAAAATCTTCAAGAAAGTAGACGCAGACACAAAGCAAACGTAGACGCGAATAGTAAAGCAGACGCATATGTAAATAGTAAAACAGACAAAGACGCGTATAACAGACACAGAAAAAGAATCAAGAAACAGACGCAAGAGTCAGTTCGAGTTAGTTACAGAACTCAACTGATTAACCGTTTCTTTAAAGATTCAAGAAACAAAAATCAAGAAGCAGTTGGAGACGAAGGCTATAAATACAAGTCGAAGTCGAAGATTGCAAAGTTAGACAATGTGACAAAAAGTGATCATAAAAGCATTAAGTGTGGAAAAATGGTGGAAAGAATGAGACGAAGCAGAGAAGCAAAAATAAGATTCAAACCCCGTTTGAGTTTGAAGATTCTGGACAAAAAAGAAGCAGATTCTAAGAAAATAGCAAGCACTGAATGAAGAATGTTGTTATACTGGACAGATAATCTAATGGAAAGATTGTAACAATGTTTATCTTTCTTGTAGTCATTCATAATGTGTGAATCAGTTTTTGGGTAAGAGCTATTGAAAAGCAGACGGAACTTCAAAAGCAGACGGAGTTGAACAGGAGAGGGAGTTGAAAAGCAGACGGAAGCGAAAACAGACGGAAGTTGAATAGTAGACGAAAGGAAAAGCAGACGGAAGGTGAAAAGCGATTTAAAGAAGAAAAAGCAGAGCGGAGTTAAAAGCGAGGAGTAAAAGCAGAGGAAGCAAAAGCGAGCGGATGCAAAAGTGACGAGAGCAAAACATTTTTAACTTTTATTTTCAGTAGGTCTTGTGAAAAGAACAAGTTTGTTTTAATTAAGCGTTTTCGTAGGTTTTTTAAAGGGAAATACACAAGGTACAACTTGTTTGATTGAAGTCTCTACTTCTATCGTCTTAAATAACACGAAGCGATATGTCGATTTAACTGGAAACCGAGAGGGCAAGCGATTACTATATTATGCTATCTAATATTACAATTCTTCAAAGTACAATCTTGATGAACGGATTTACAATCTTCCTATTGAATCAAAAGTAGCTGCTATATGGACTGACACTGACGATAAACAACATGTTAAATGTCCTCATATCCAAGTCTGCAGTAGGCATTCTTTATTTTTGGCATCCTTTTTTAGATTTGTCTGCCCTTAATGTAGATGCTCAAAGTTTGTGTCACTCAAAAACTGATTAACACATTATTAATGACTACAAGAAAGATCAAGATTGTTACAATCTTCCTATTGGACCACAAGGACACTGACGACCGACGTGAAGAATGATAGACATGATAAATCTCGTCATATCCAAGTCTCCACTACGTCTTCTTTATTTCAGCCATCCTTTTTCAGGATGGCAACATGATAAATCTCCTTATATCCAAGTCTGCTGTACGCCAAGAGTTAGTGAACACTGATATTCTTTCGATAGCAACAAAAGTCGACAGCAACAACAGTGAAACTCCAAAAACATCTGTACAGACCAAAAAGAAGCTTAAATAAGATTTACAAGTAACAGAGGAATAAACGTAACAGGAAGCGAAAACTAAGAGCAGTTGGACCTGCAGTTGGTGAACATTGATACTGTTTCGACAGCAACAACAGCTACGACAACTACAAGGAAAAAATGCTAAAAGAAGATTTACAACTAACACAAGAAACCATTGTGATACTCTTTCGACACGAACAACAACTACGACAAGCACCAGCACTGTCAGACAGAAGATACAAGAGAAGGTGAGGCAATGAGTAAGAAGACACTATATAAGCAGTCACAAGGGCATGCATTATGGGACCGTGTGCGTGGTCGCCTGACAAAATATTGCATTAGAAGATTGGGTCAGGAGATTGTATGTATAGAGAGAAACGAGACAACATGAATGACAATATGAATGAATGAAAAGACATAAGCAGATATAAGTAGTCACAAGGGCATGCATTGCACGACGGCGTCGCCTGACAAAATATTGTATCAGAAGATTAGGTCAGAAGATTACGTGTATATCGCGCAAAGAGACAAGATAAAATATTGCATCAGAAGATTGGGTCAGAAAATTCGCGTAATAAAAAATTAAAGTTTAAGATTTGCATTGTATTAAATGAGGGGCAGTACTGGAAGATGATAGAGTGAAACAGAAACGATTTGCCTTGAGATACGTTAAAATAGTTAAATGTGTAGAGAAAAATATGCGATGAAATGTTATTATGATTATATGTGTAGATATCATAAGAAATATATCTATTAGTGATTCGTGTTTCTCATTTTTTCGCCAAGGTGTTGAAGATTTTCCATTAGATTATCACAAGAAATATATATATTAGTGATTCGTATTATTTAATATCGCATAAATAGTATTATTCCTATTAGGTATAAAAACTTTGTCGCTTATATTAATAAAAAATATGCAATGAACCGTTATTATGATTATATAAAAATATGAATATATGAATGAAGTTGAATAATAATAATGAATTTAATAACCATGATAAAAATATTTAGAAACTGATATTGCAAATGAGAAAAAATATATGAATGAAGTTGAAAAATAATCATGAATTGAATAATCATGATAAAAATCATTAGAAACTGATATTGCAAATAACATTAACATTAGAAGGTGATGAACCATCTGTTAAGTCAAAATGACTTCACATTTATGATTTTGATTAAGAACAAATACTGAGTAGAAAAACAGACAGAGAAAGAAAGACAGGCGGAGAAAGAAAAACAGAGTAAGTAGAAAAACAGACGGATAATGAAAAACAGACGAAGAAGAAAAACAAGCCGAGAATAAAAAATAGATGAAGTAGAATAATAGACGGAGAAAGAAAAAACCATACGAAGTAGAAAAGCAGACGGAAGCCAAAAACAGACGCATATGTTACTACAATTTCATTTGAAGATGTAACACCCCACTCCCGCGAGACCCGAACCCGACATCTACAGTGATGTCCGAGCCCGTGACTCGCGAGGGTGGCATGCTAGAGCAGTCAATACCTTTTTAAAACAGTTGAGTGCGGAAAACGATAATCAATCTGGGCCCGATTTAATATGAAAACATTTTTCAAATATGAACAATTCAGTCATTAACTAGCACTCAATAGTGCTCAATCATCATGTACATATAGAAATGTATGACCCAACTGGGCCCAATGCCATTTCTAAACATTTCAGTAATACAATACAATGACACATAGACAAATGGGGCCCACTTAATAAACTCACTACACTAATGCAAATGTGACGACACTGATCCCGACCCTGACCTTCACTTGAATCTCAGAAACATACTCCCGCTTTACTAACGGGTACTCTTCAATTCTGAAAAATAGATGCAATATTGGGTGAGTTTATGAATTCAATGAGAAACCATCATCGATGGTTCACCCAACTCATGCATTCACAATCATATACATATAATACAGTAGCATTTACAGTAATATCACATGCAATTTCCTTATTCACATCTCTCACCATTTGCAAATCAATTTACATTTTCAATCACCATACACATATGCAATGTACATGTGACACTTTCATTTTCTTTTCGTTGTTGTGACCGTGCATACCAAATCATTTACGCTGAGCGGTGGCTCTAAAATCGCTGGGCATGATATGCCTGCGGTGAGCCCGAGGCTCTATCAATCGTTGGACCCGAGGTCTGTGCGTTGAGCTTAAAGCTCTCATATACGTTAGGCGGATCGCCCGATAAGCCCAAAGGATTCGCATAAAGGCATCGAGCCCGTGGTCATGCATACATTGGTACCACCGGTCACAACTACCATTATCTGATCATTCAGTGATGCATGAATGCATGTGTCACTTCCCAATTTCAGTCGTTTACAGTTCCAATCATTTTCTCTAATGCATTTACAATTTAATTCATTCGTGCATTCATACATATTTACTCATCTTTGCACTTCAATATCACAATCAAATATTTCGAACACCCATGGTCCGAAATCAATCAAATCAATCACACATCTATCCATCTGCGCTTCCTCATGGAAATCAATGCATATAATTAATAAACACATAAGGCTGAGAAACCAACTAGGTTACTCACCTGCACTTCCAAGCTACCGCCTGGAAGTCCCAATACTGTCCGTGGAATGACGATCCATCGGAACCTTTGATTCACGATAGAAACCTTCGAAAATCCTCCAAGAATTTCAACTCCACGTTCAAGCACATCCACGACCATCGATGATGACAATGAACATTTAAGCTTATCTTAAGCTTATATATATATATATATACTGAATACCTTAAGACTTGTTTGGCAATTAATTGCCACCAGTCCAGATCGAACAACCTCAATCCAATTTTTGATTCTAATTTCTCCCAATACGCAATAACAATTAATAATAAATCCTAAAGTCATAATTCAACTTGCCTCATATCAATTGCCAATCAATCACGGACCCGAAATCTGGTTTATCAGTCACTATACCATTTTTTCGGTCCGGACTCGATTCTCTAAAAATTCCAGAAAATTTTCCATAAATTCACAAAATTAGCAAATACCCATTCCTATACTCATATTCCACTTTCCATTCCTCTAAATTCCATTTCATTCCAATTCCATATTCAAAACCTAATTTATACACTTATTACTGAATTTTCAATTTTCACAATCAATTCTCATATGTACAATTACAACCAATTTCCGATACACAATCAATTCGGGAATCGTCATACATGTATGTACATATATATATATATATATATATACTTGTGCAGTCAATAATCTGTTACCGATATCTATAAAAACAATAATGCATGCACAATGTCACATTTGCCTGTACCCAATTCTAACCCGATCCAAATTACTGACATACCGTCACTCCGTAGAACGGATGTTACAATTCTCCCCTCCTTATAAAAATTTCGTCCTCGAAATTTCATGTACGATTTGTCAAGATGATAGGGGAGTCTTTACGATCATTGATTCTCTGATTTCCACTTATTTCACTATACTCATAATTTCTGCCAAATCTTTCTTAACTCTACATTGCCTTTTACTCACAATTCATCACTTCCAATATTGATAACACATGTTTCGGATCCTAACAATATTTTCTAATTCAGTCTTTATAACAATTTGGATCCGAATCATCTTTTAGGATTTTAGACGAACTTGCCAAATTTAATCACACTACAATCACTTACTTACCTCTTTTTCCTTTCTCAACTTTATACTATTTTAACGATTTCTTTTCGATTACTCATAATTCTTTATATCCACCACCAATAATATACATATCCCATCATATCAATATTTCCTATTTCGTCTATATAGTACTTTACTTAACCCATTTCATCTTTTAGGTTGCTACTGACTTGCCAATCCATAAATCGATTCACAACACGGTCACATCAAGGCCACTAATAACGAATTTAATTTCCCTTTTTCCTATGATATCAATCAATACATAGATTGGACGAGGTGACACATTTAGAAATATATCATGTATCACTTATCATATTGCATCTCTCCAATGTCAATTACTACTCTCGTAAGGTTTCAATAATCTCGATAATCATCAATCTGATTCATCCTCATCAATTTGAATTTTGTTATCACCAATTTAACAATCTATTTTTTTTTCTAACGGTTCCCTTAATGAATTTTACTCATACTTCTTAATCCATTCACATTACTCATTTTCTTTATAGCTAAACTATTCACAATTTCTCAATACGGATTTTTGCCATGCTTTCAATACACACCTGCACATTTGACTTGGAATTCCAATCACTAATACATTCTTTCTGTGCTTTACTAACTCAACAGTTTACACTCATTCTTACATTAGGTATCATAATCTTATCGCCTCACTACTTGTTTCAATAACGAAATTTTGAAACACTCAAATGCATAGTCATTTTTCCATTCACTCATTTAACTTAATCATTATTGCCTTATAAACGTATATACATCCAAAACAATTTCTGTACGAATAGAATCTCCAAACTTTACAACACTTTCTAATACACTAAAATTATCAAGTTATCAAATACCAATACTGCCCATCAGATTATACTGATCTTCATACACATAGAATCTCTTTACTCTATTTCAATAGATCGCATTTTAATCTTTACGATTCATTTCCTATTATAACACCTCAAAATTTAAAATAACACGATCAATACTCGAATTGAAAATTTCTCCAAGTGTCTCTTTTTACAATCATTAGTCATACAATTCACACATTTTTCTCGAACATTATCATCGGGGACTAAGATCGAAAACATTTAACAATTTCTCGGACATATCCAAAGATACAATCACACACTCCACACATTTTAGGATTGATTGTATATTGAAAAAAAATAACTCCAAATTCCTTATGTACCTGTCCTTTACAATTTCACATTTATCAATACCTCTATTTACATTTTAATCTCCCAATACCATGTTCGAATAATAATTCATCCATTACTTATTCAATCAAGATCAAAATTCACTCTTATAAAACTTGCATACTATACAATTTTCTCAACTATGCCAATTTATCTTCTTCACTATTCAAATGTATTCTATCGATCATCAATGATCACAGTCACTATCCACTTTAAACTCAATCTACATATTTCACTCTTCAATAATATAATGAACTCCTTACACCTATGATCAATTTGCATAACTTTTTACATATCATACATCTCCAATGAGGAACAATTTTCTCATAACTTACTCAATTTCATCAAATGTATTTCGACACACGTTCCTTTACACTAGATTCTCCACATATTGCGATTTATTCACTATCATGTCAAACTGGGTTAATAATACCATTATCAAATCCACTTTATCCTTTACAATATTCACACAAAATATACCAGCATCAGTATTCTCCTCAAATCACAACTAATATCTTTTTACTGTTCAATAATCCTATTACACAATCGAAGTCTTTACATTATCGTAAGTGTTGGAACCCCTCCTTGGTGCGACACGTGTCTGACGTCCTATGTGACATCTGAACGCGCATCCCACGAGGAAGGGATTCCTCACCAGTGAAGAATCCTCGAATTGAACTTAAGTGTACGTCCTCCGAATAAACCTGGATAAAATTTGCTCTAATCATCCTCCAATAAAATTTGATCTACTTAGGGCCCATAATTTCTCCTATACCTAAGCTAAGCCAAAATCCCATGCCTCTAGGTCAAGTGAAAACAGAAAACACCTCATTCGGATCTTTATATCTCACAAAACGCATAATTTAAGCTAAAACCAAGCCCCCCATCGGCCCTAAAGCCCAACGAAGACCCGACACTCTCATTTTAGCCACAAAGGAATAGAAAATGTTACTAGTTAATCAATACTTCAAATTTCATGCAAATTGGAGGTCAAATGGATAAGAATCAAGGAAAATAAGAAAAGAAAGTATTAGGTCTTCTTAAAACCAACTTTACTAATTTAACGTTTTTAATCCCGAAATTAACTTTCGTACATTTAGTGCCCTCTAATCATAATTGTAACTTTATAACATCCTAAAAAAATACAAAATCATTCATTAAGGAGGTTATGAGTTGTTGCAAAATTTTACCTAAAGAATAACCAAATGAATAGTAATCTTGCTTAAAGAATGACCAAATGAATAGTAACCCTTACCAAATGAATAGTAAACAGGAAATTTTAAAAGTTCATAACTCTTTCATTTGAAGTCGAAAATTTACCCATTTTATATCATTTTAAAGATCTTGACTAGCTCTACAACCCTTAAGAAATACCTCTTATTCAAATTATCACTCTAACATGCCCTAAAACCCAAAGCAAGGTGGCTGCCCATTTTTTTAAAAAAAATGGACAGCACCTCCCCTAAAAATGCACTAGCCAACTCTTCAATTTCCAACCAAACTCCATACCTACACAAAATCACTTCTATCTTCCAAATTTTTATACATATCCAACAACCATACCACATCAATCTCCAAATGGCAACAACTCACTCTTAGGTATCTAGCATTTTATCATTTCAATTTCTCACAACATCCAACTACAAATATCTCAATATCAATCTCAAAAACAACATCACAATGTAGGCATCCCAAACATTTCAACCTAACTCTTAAACATTACCTCACTTCCAACTCATCATGTTTGCTTTTAACATTATCAAACATACAACCATACAACCATATATATAAAAAAAACTTATACAATACACATTACATTTGGAACTTCAAAACCTTAATAATTACATGAAAACATAATTGTTACAAAGCTTTAAAGGGCATTTTGGCCCGAATACAACAAAAGCTCAAAAGAAAGTTTACAACTACATTCATTAGCCAAAATGCTAGCCAAAGCTTTGTTTCAAAATTATAATTTCCAAAAGCAAAAAGCATCAGAGTAATGCTTCACTCCCGATGCGATGACCCGGTTTCTCGCTCAAGACTTGTGGAGGGGAGAAAAGGGGGGTGAGCACGACGGCTCCGTGGGTAACAGTTTAATATCCAAGCACAAGCTAAAACATTCATTAACAATTAAAATTTTTAAGTCAAAGGAATCTCATTTTCTAATAAATGAAACATTTACAGAAACAACAAATATCACACTACAACACATAATCACATAACAAACGGTTTGAGTGATCCTAACAGGACGTACTACACATGTTCGACAAGCGACCATGTGTAGTCGTGAACAAAGGGGAGTCCGAAATCGGAGCTTCTATGCCACTAGCGGGCAGCCGGGAGAAGGCTATAATGCATAAGTGCGCACTTGCTAATGAGAGGGATCACTACAAACCCAATTAATCATGCAATTCACATTAGACATTTATCCAAAATCACATACTCAAATCTTTTTCGCTTTCTATCAGTTTTCTAAACATTTTCCATACTTTACACTATTCACAAAGATTCGCCACACATGGTCATTAATCATATAATCTTGACAAATAATTTACAATTAGTTACACAATTTAGTTACATAACAAGGCACACAACCCATTTCTAAATTATCATAAACACCACTTCATTCAAACTTTGAAAATCATAGGAAAACATTTAAGAGATTTTTAGGTAGCTTATTACTCAAGTATTAAAAAGTTACCCACCTTGACTTCTTTGATTCGAACTTGATATCTTGACCCAATTGAATATCTCGACCCTCCTCAATCTCCAAGCGCCTTTAAATGACCTAAACAAAGCATAACAATACTAATTAACAAAAGCACCTATGCTGGAATTTTCCAAGACTATATAAACTTGACTTTAATCTAACCTAACCATTCCTAAACCTTTCCTAAGCTATACTAACCATAACCCCTATCAATTTACTTCATTATTTTTGAAATTTCTTACTCCCTAGGCCATACACCCATGCTGATTTTTTACTAAGCCACTATACTACTTCTTCTTTTCTTTTTCCTTCACCAATACCTTTCAAACCACCATTATTTATCAAGCTTACAACAAAACCATTTAAATTTCAAATCTTTTTCCTCTAGGACACCCACGGCAATTACCCTATTATTTTCTAATGATAGGAAACTCCTTCCTTTCTCATTCTTTCTAAAACCTCTCCCAATCTTCCATTTAAAACATGAAAACAAACCCTACCAAATCAAATTCATAATTTTCAAACCCTAGCCTAACACAAATCTGATTTTTTTCTTTCTCCTCCAACAACATCTCCTTCTAATCACTCTTCTAATCACCAACATAAATCAAGAAAGGTAAAATCCTAACATAAAACCAAGAATTTCGAACTTGCTCTTTCACTTGTAGGAAACCCACGCAAGTTTCTCTTGCTTCCTAAGATGGAGAACCCTTTTCTTCCTTTCTTCTTACTTAATCCACTTGAATCCTCTTTAGAAACCCTACCTCCTTCTTCTTCTTTGATGGTGAACTCTTCACTCTTCTTCCTCCTTTGAAATTTCGAAATCCACTTCACACTCTCCTCTCTTTGCAACTTTCGGATGACTCACCCAAGATAACCTAATTTTATTCCTTTCTCACTTATTTCCTATGCCAAAACGACATCACCTTGGCCTCTCCCTTTAAAATTTCGTTAGCCACTCTTCCTTTCCTTAAAACACTTCCTAATCCTTCTTAATTTAACCTAACCCTAATTCTTTAACTAAAACCCTAAGCCCAATTCTTCAAGCCCAAGTCTTTTCCCTCCTTATAACCTTTCCCAAATTTTCATTTTCCCTCCTTCCAACTTAAACTTTCATCTTTCCCTCCTTCCATCTAATAATTTCGTGGGCTCCCACTTAAAAGCCCACTTAATTCCTTTCTTTTTCATTTACTTCTCCTTTCAAAACCCTAGCCCACATAATAGCTTCCCCATCATTTAAAAGACATGCTAAAGGCCTAAAAGCCCATTTTAAGTAACTTAAAGCCTTAAAACCTTATAAACACCTTCTAATTTATCCTAACATTATTTTAAGGCCTCATCTACCATTTTCTTATTCTTTTAAAATCTAACACCAAAATTAAAATTCTAATTTAACTAAATTCCTTCAATTAATAATTATTGCACTAAAATTCCAACTTATCCTAACCAATAGGAAATCTAAGAAAACCCTAATTTCATACTAACCAAGAGACAATTTAAATTGCAAACCTATAGAATAGGGAAAAAGGATCGGGGTCTAACATTTCTTCCCCCCTTAAAAGAATTTCGTCCTCGAAATTCTTACCTGAATCAATGAAGAACTGAGGGTACTTCTCCTTCATTGTTTCCAATGGTTCCCACGTGGCCTCTTCTACCGAATGGTTCCTCCATAACACTTTTACTAACTGCACTGTCTTATTTCTAAGAACCTTTTCTTTTGTATCCAGAATCTGGACTGGAAGCTCTTCATAACTCAAATCCTCACTCAATTGAACTTCATCAGCTTGAATGACATGGGACAGATCTGATCGATATCTCCTCAGCATAGAAACATGAAAAACATCATGTATCTGAGATAACTCCGGAGGCAAGGCTAACCTGTAAGCCAACGGACCAATCCTCTCCAGAATCTCATAAGGTCCCACACACCTCGGACTCAGTTTACCCTTCTTGCCGAATCTCAGAATCCCTTTCCACGGAGAAGTCTTAAGAAACACTTTATCGCCGACCTCATACTCCATCTCTTTCCTATGAGCATCCTCATAGCTCTTCATCCTGTCCTGAGCTACCTTCAACCTGTGCTTAATCAAATTGACCTTATCAACGGTTACCTGAATCAACTCTGGTCTCAAAAGTTTCCTTTCTCCCTCTTCATCCCAACACACTGGAGTTCGACATCTTCTCCCATACAGAGCCTCGTAAGGAGCCATCTGAATGCTCGAATGATACGAATTGTTATATGCAAATTCGATCAAAGGCAAGTGTTCATCCCATGCCCCACTAAAATCCATCACACAAGCCCTGAGCATTCCCTCTAAAGTCCGAATGGTCCTCTCAAACTGACCATCGGTCTGAGGATGGAAAGCAGTACTGAAACTTAACTTAGTGCCCATAGCCTCCTGCAAACTGCCCCAAAATCTCGAAGTAAAGCGAGGTTCCCGATCAGATACAATCGAATCCGAGATCCCATGCAATCTTTCCACCTCATCAATATACTTCTTAGCTAGCACATGCAAAGGATCTGTCTGTCTGATTGCCAGAAAATGAGCTGATTTTGTCAATCTATCCACAATCACCCATATTGCATCATGCCTCCTACTGGTCCTAGGCAATCACATCAGAAAATCCATAGTGACTCTCTGTCATTTCCACTCAGGAATGGATAATGGCCTCAACTGGCCTGAAGGTGCCTGATGCTCAACCTTAACTTGCTGGCACACCAGACACTTGCTCACATACTCAACTACATCTTTCTTCATACCTCTCCACCAGAAATGTTCTCTGAGATCCCTGTACATCCTGGTACTGCCTGGGTGCATAACATAAGGTGCATTGTGCGCCTCATCCAGAATCTCATCTTTAACCTCCTTGACATCAGGAATACAGAGCCTATTCCTGACTGTCAGGAGTCCATCACCATTTAGCACCATATCAGACTCTTTACCTCTCTGCACTTCTTCCCGTAGCTTACTCAACTCGGGATCCTGAACCTGCAACTGTTTCACTTTCTCTCTGAGGATCGGTCTTACCCAAAAGTGGCAACCAAACAATTAGACTCTTCCCGCTCTAAAGCGATCCTCGAAGTTTAGCCATCTCTTCCAATAGCGGCGATATATCGTCGAACATATGCTATGGAAGACTTCGCTAAGGCATCTGCAATAACATTTGCCTTTACGGATGATACTCGATCAACGTGTCATAGTCTTTAAGCAGCTCAATCCACCTCCTCTCATCTCAAATTCAGCTCCTTCGACTCAACA
This sequence comes from Erythroxylum novogranatense, assembly GCA_029891385.1. Lineage (NCBI taxonomy): Eukaryota > Viridiplantae > Streptophyta > Magnoliopsida > Malpighiales > Erythroxylaceae > Erythroxylum > Erythroxylum novogranatense. The sequence continues at coordinate 42,863 of CM057227.1, read as the reverse complement.
GATATTTAAGACTCTTGTGATCCGTGAAGATCCTCGCTCAACCCCATACAAATAATGTCTCCAGATCTTCAAAGCAAAGATCATCGCGCTAACTCCAAATCATGGGTGGGATAATTTACCTCATAAGGCTTTTAGCCGTGAGGCATATGCTATCACCTTATCTTCTCGCATAAGCACACATCCTAACCCCTTTCTCGAAGCATCACCAGATCTGAGAAAACTCCCATCTCCTGGGCAAAGCTAGAACTCGAGCACTAGTCAATCTGTGCTTCAACTCCTCAAAACTTCTCTGGCATTCATCACTCCAGATAAACTTCTGATTTTTCCTTAACAACTTAGTCAAAGGAGCATCAATCAAGGAAAATCCCTCCACAAATCTCCTATAATAACCAGCTAAACCCAGAAAGCTCCTCACCTCTTTCACATCGTCATTTGAGCGTGCCAATTTACTACTGACTTTAACTTTCTTTAGGTCCACATGCACCCCATTCTTAGAAACAATATGACCAAGAAAGACCACCTCACGTAGCCAAAATTCACATTTTGTGAATTTGGCATACAACTCTCTCTCCCTCAGTCTCTATAATACAATCATCAAGTGCTCCTCATGATCTCCCTCACTCCTGGAATACACCAGAATGTCATCGATAAATACGATAACAAACCGATCCAAAAGTCCTTAAAGACCTGCTCATCGATCCATAAAGCAAAGCGGAGCATTGGTCATCCAAAGGCATAACCAAAAATTCATAATGGCCATACCGTGTCCTGAAGGCTGTCTTGCTCACATCAGACTCCTTAATCCTGAGTTGATGATAGCCAGACCTGAGATCAATCTTGGAGAAGACCGTTGCTCCTTGCAGCTAATCAAACAAGTCATCAATCCGGGGCAATGGATACTTGTTTTTCACTGTCACTTTATTTAGCTTCCTGTAGTCAATGCACATTCTCCAGGTTCCATCTTTCTTTCGAACAAACAAGACCGGAGCTCCCCAGGGAAAGAAACTCGGCCTTATGAATCCCTTCTCTAACAAATCCTCCAACTGTTCTTTCAGCTCCTTCAGCTCAGCTGGAGCCATCCTGTAAGGTGGAATCGAAATAGAGTCATCCCGGAGCCAAATCAATAGCAAACTCAATCTCCTCTCCGTGGCAAACCGCAACCTCAGAAACACATCAGGAAATTCCCTCACAATGGGAATATCCTCCACCTTACTCTCCGTCACCCTGGTATCCAGAACACACGCCAAGAAGGCTTCACAGCCTCTTCCCATCAGTTTATCAGCTAACAAAACTGAAATAAGTTGTGGCGGTGTCAACTTCCTATCTCCTCTGAAAACTACTATCTGACCCTCACCCAGATCAAATTCCACTTCCTTTTTACCACAATCCAGCTTCGCCTTATACTTCTCCATCACGTCCATTCCGACGATCACATCTAACCCCTTCAGATCTAGAGGTAGCAGACCCATTACCAAACTAGATCCATCAATCACAAGCTCACAATCCCGAAAGATCCGGCTCACGATAACAGTCCTCCCTAATGGAGTACTAACAAACAGAAACTCATCCAAAAGAACTGACTGCATACTGGGCAATAGCATACTCGTAGAGACAAAAGAATGGGTGGAACCAGTATCAAAGAGAACATAAACATCGAATGAAAAGTCGAGCCATACCAAGAATAACCTCGGTGCATCGCAGCCTCCTCTCTAGTCATAGCAAACACCCGTGCCTGTGCTTGCCCTCTCGGTCCCCCTGGCGGCATGGGCTTCTTCATGACCTGAATCGCCCACCTGTAAACCGGTCCGTCCCCACTGTCTCCACTCTCCTCTGAGCCTGTGATTGAGATCCTGCCCCGCGAGCCCACCGAGGATAGTTGCTAATCATGTTTCCCTTCTCTCCACACTTGAAGCATGCACCTGTCAACTTGCGACATTCACCCCGATGTGGATTCCCACAATGCTCACATAGAGGGGTCGGGTTCCGGCTTCTCTCGCCTGCTTCTCCCACCGAGGAGGGCCTGATCGACTCGCCTCAATTGCTCGCTCACTGAGGGGCACTCTCGCCTCCCCGATTCTCAGATCTCAAAACTCTTCTCACCCTCGAAGCAGCCTCAACACTACCCTCTCCTAGAAACCGCTCTCGCCCTTTCTTTCTCGCCACCTCTGTCTCGATGTTCTCGGTTTTTCGCTGGAGTGCCGTGATCCACCAACTAGCGATAATCGAGAAATTATGAATCACTACCTTCTCCTCGATTCCTAGGTGGAGGCCTCCTTCAAACTTTCTGCACTTGTCTTCCTCATTAGCCACCATGTAGGCTGCATACCGAGACAGTTGAGTGAATCTCAGCTCATACTCACTAACAGACAGCTCCCTCTGAGCCAAATTCATAAACTCTCTGGCCTTTTCTTGCATATAAACCCGGGAGAAATACTTTTTCCTGAATAATTCTCCAAAATCCCTCCATGATAACATGGGAGGTACAGCCTGACTCTGTGGCACCGACTCCCACCAGTGAAGAGCATTCCCTTGCAATAGACTCACTGCATACTCAAGCTTCTCCTCATCTATGCATTTCATCTGTACCAGGACCCTCTCTGTTCTTTTCATCCAAGCCTCAGCTTCCTCAGGATTGGTGGTACCATGAAAGTCCACCGCACCAAACTTCCGTAACTTATCATACTGCCCTCCCCGAATCACTGGAGCTGGCACTGCAACCTGAGATCCCTGTCCCATGGCTAAGGTGAAAGCCTGGGCAAAAGCCTGAAAAAATTGCGGATCCATCGCAGGCATAGCAGGAGGAGGAGGAGGAGGTTGCTCCTCAGGTTGCACACTAGGTGCCTCTGAGCCAGGAGCTGAGTGTGTCCCCGCATTTTGTGGGACATGCGACTCATCTGTGCTCCCCTGACGGGAACTTGAGCGAGATCGAGTTCCTCGAGATCTACGCCGAGGAGGCATATTTACTCCTTCAAAAGAAAACCAGGGAAAAACTTTAATTCATGCTGAAATATAGGGTACGATTAAAATCATGCAACAATCAGGTTAAAATCGTCCAAAATCAACATTTAGTCAAAATCACCATGTAGGCTTGTAAAATCAATTAAAACAATGCAAAAGAACACAAATCATGTAAGTTTAAAAAAAATCATGAAAACCCTAAAGTTCTCCTTCTACCCGAATCTAAATCGAAAGCTTTGATACCATAAGTGTTGGAACCCCTCCTTGGTGCGACACGTGTCCGACGTCCTACGTGACATCTGAACGTGCATCCCACGAGGAAGGGATTCCTCACCAGTGAAGAATCCTCGAATTGAACTTAAGTGTACGTCCTCCGAATAAACCTTGATAAAATTTGCTCTAATCATCCTCCAATAAAATTTGATCTACTTAGGGCCCATAATTTCTCCTATACCTAAGCTAAGCCAAAATCCCATGCCTCTAGGTCAAGTGAAAACAGAAAACACCTCATTCGGATCTTTATATCTCACAAAAACACAATTTCGCCCAAAACCGACCCCCATCGGCCCTAAAGCCCAACGAAGACCCGACACTCTCATTTTAGCCACAAAGGAATAGAAAATGTTACTAGTTAATCAATACTTCAAATTTCATGCAAATTGGAGGTCAAATGGATAAGAATCAAGGAAAATAAGAAAAGAAAGTATTAGGTCTTCTTAAAACCAACTTTACTAATTTAACGCGTTTTTAATCCCGGAAGCCGAACTTTCATACATTTAGTGCCCCTCGAATCATAATTGTAACTTTATAACATCCTAAAAAAAAATACAAAATCATTCATTAAGGAGGTTATGAGTTGTTGCAAAATTTTACCTAAAGAATAACCAAATGAATAGTAATCTTGCTTAAAGAATGACCAAATGAATAGTAACCCTTACCAAATGAATAGTAAACAGGAAATTTTAAAAGTTCATAACTCTTTCATTTGAAGTCGAAAATTTACCCATTTTATATCATTTTAAAGATCTTGACTAGCTCTACAACCCTTAAGAAATACCTCTTATTCAAATTATCACTCTAACATGCCCTAAAATCCAAAGCAAGGTGGCTGCCCATTTTAAAAAAAAATGGACAGCACCTCCCCTAAAAATGCACTAGCCAACTCTTCAATTTCCAACCAAACTCCATACCTACACAAAATCACTTCTATCTTCCAAATTTTTATACATATCCAACAACCATACCACATCAATCTCCAAATGGCAACAACTCACTCTTAGGTATCTAGCATTTTATCATTTCAATTTCTCACAACATCCAACTACAAATATCTCAATATCAATCTCAAAAGCAACATCACAATGTAGGCATCCCAAACATTTCAACCTAACTCTTAAACATTACCTCACTTCCAACTCATCATGTTTGCTTTTAACATTATCAAACATACAACCATACAACCATATATATAAAAAAAACTTATACAATACACATTACATTTGGAACTTCAAAACCTTAATAATTACATGAAAAACATAATTGTTACAAAGCTTTAAAGGGCATTTTGGCCCAAATACAACAAAAGCTCAAAAGAAAGTTTACAACTACATTCATTAGCCAAAATGCTAGCCAAAGCTTTGTTTCAAAATTATAATTTCCAAAAGCAAAAAGCATCGGAGTAATGCTTCACTCCCGATGCGATGACCCGGTTTCTCGCTCAAACACGTGGAGGGAGAAAGGGGTGAGCACGACGACTCAAGTGGGTAGCAGATTTAATATCCAAGCACAAGCTAAAACATTCATTAACAATTAAAATTTTTAAGTCAAAGGAATCTCATTTTCTAATAAATGAAACATTTACAGAAACAACAAATATCACACTACAACACATAATCACATAACAAACGGTTTGAGTGATCCTAACAGACGTACTACACATGTTCGACAAGCGACCATGTAGTCAGTGAATGAGGGGAGTCCGAATCGGAGCTCCTATGCCACTAGCGGGCAGTAGGGAGAAGGCTATAATGCATAAGTGCGCACACAATGAGAGGGATCACTACAAACCCAATTAATCATGCAATTCACATTAGACATTTATCCAAAATCACATACTCAAATCTTTTCTCTTTCTATCGCTTTTCTAAACATTTTCCATACTTTACACTATTCACAAAGATTCGCCACACATGGTCATTAATCATATAATCTTGAAAATAATTTACAATTAGTTACACAATTTAGTTACATAACAAGGCACACAATCCATTTCTAAATTATCACAAACACCACTTCATTCAAACTTTGAAAATCATAGGAAAACATTTAAGAGATTTTTAGGTAGCTTATTACTCAAGTATTAAAAAGTTACCCACCTTGACTTCTTTGATTCGGAACTTGGATATCTTGACCCAATTGAATATCTCTACCCTCCTCAATCTCCAAGCGCCTTAAATGACCTAAACAAAGCATAACAATACTAATTAACAAAAAGCACCTATGCTGGAATTTTTCAAGACTATATATGTAGGAAAATCCCGGGAGGTACATCACATGTACCGGCAACGGAAAACAAAAAATTTTTATTCCCGAGACTTTCCCGAAACCCAGGATCTTGGTATCCGTATGAAGACATCAACCTAAATAGCCAAAAGAGACTATCTCTAAAGGTGATCCACGCAGAGATCAGAAAATCTAACCGGATCAAACCCCTTTGACCCGGGAATAGCTAGAACAGATTAAAGGCTGCTAGACCCTACCTCTGTCCTGAAGAGCTTGGATGAAACGTTGGACCTCAGGTTGAGAAGAAGAGAATCGATGATGGCTTGAAGAAGAAGACATGAAAACCCATTTTCAAAGGAAAGCTTAACTCTTAAGCTTCCAAAACCTCCTCTCCCATTAAGCCACCGTCGACCACACTTCCTTAAGCCTTCTTTGTCTATCTTTTAACTCTTTTAAAAGATTCCATAAGCTTATGCCAAGTGGTGGCTTTATATCCACTCATTTCATAAAGTATTAAAGTATAAAGCTTTGAAAAGTCAAAGCTTTATCTCTTCCTTCTCCCACTTCCAACGTACACAACATAAATTAATTAATTAATTAATTAATTAATTAGTTAATTAATTAATTAATTAATAATTGCTAAGGTCCATCCAATTGGGAATCTGGTCCCCACTCTAGGGCCCCTGCATCAGAAAAATCACCGAAACCTTTCTTAGCAATATTGATGTCGCGATCTCATCGGGACATATCCCAATCCCATTGGGATCCATTTAATCCTAATGCTCTCCATAATTGGAACTCAGTCCAATTACTATTTTACAGATTCTCTGAAACACTCTTATGCGTGTGACCCTTTAGGTTCCGGTTATGTTGGCCACTTAGATTAACAATTAATCTGAGCAAGTCATGAGCGGTATCTAGCAACACATCATGACCCCCAATTGACCGGAAAGTAATCGGTTTGATGTATTCATCACGAACCGGATCACGAACCCTTCCATGACAATTACTGGTGTAATTCGTCCTTTCACCATCCTATACCCCACTTGGTTATGAGTATGGTCAAAGTGTCAACTCTCACTAGACCGAGTCTAGCCCAGTGATATCGCTTCTTGTCACGGGACTCATTACTCTATATGTCAATGAAGACACTCTTCATGACATACATCGCCAAACTTTAGTAATGATCCCGATAAGAGGCTATGGGTATCTCTTCGCTAATCCAAGTGGTGAACTTTATTGGCTACTCAATTATCTTGAATACCTCAAGTCGCACCCAATCACCACCCTATGAGTTACCTCCGAAGGCAACAAGGAATGGAGTCAGCACGTGATCAAGATTCAAGATATCCTCGAGTACCTCAAGTCTAAGGATACTTGCACCATTGCTATGATGAGATTATCACCGACACTTAGATAAGATATCCATGTGATGATCTCATGGCGTGTCATCCAATGAACTTACTACCGCTAGTAAGCATCCACATGTCAATTCTAAATATCTCATATTTACGGCTTCGAGATCCACCGCTTGATCCAATCATGAATATGACATGTGTTAGTCTATCCGGATTAATGATGTCCGGTCTCATTAATCCTATGACTAGGAGAATTTAGATCTTGACATAATTGCACATGATAGGAATCTCGTGAGTATGATCACATCATAATTTCCTTCATGCTATGTCATATATCATGGACTTCATTAATTCGATTAAAGATTCAATCAATTCATAAACAATGTTTATGAATATCAAATTAATGAATAATGCCTTTCTTTATTTATTCATAAAGTCTCGCACACGACTTTGAATAAAATGCTTAAAGGAGATTGCCTTTAGGGCACAAATAAACAAGATCGATTTGAATAAGTCGACTTATCCAATGAACAAGTCGACTTATCGGCATCGAACATGTGTAAGTCGACTTACACATGGTACAAGTCGACTTATCACTTACAAATCTCCCACTTGACCTAAAGTCAATCGCCTTAGTATCTAATACCATAAGCGAGTCCATGAGAATCATAATTCTCCGTGACAATGGCTTTGTCAACTTAACAACAACACTTTGCTCGTGGGAATTCTCTATCGGGATATCATCTCGACTAATGATCTCCTAATCGGTAAGCACGAGTTCGGATCGTCGATAAGACCTGGTTCCTTTGCTCACAAGACTAGCCCCATTGTATCACAATACAATCCTATGGGCCCATCACGGTAGGGACCGATCAAGTTCAAGAATGAACTTCTTGATCTAAACCGCTTCCATGCATCTCATGCGCAATGTACTCTGCCTCGGTTGATAAATCAGCAGTCCTCTCTTGTTTGGAAATTTTCCAACTGACCGCCACGCTATTCAGTGTGAATGTATATAACCTGATTGTGATTCAGAATTATCCTTATCAGATTAAATACTAGCATCTGAATGCTTGCTCACATGGAGATTTTCATCTCCATAGATCAAGAAAACATCCTTAGTGCTTCACAAGTACTTGAGGATATTCTTGACTGCCACCCAGTGACCCTCACCAGGATCCGATTGGTATCTGCTCGTAACACTTAGAGCATACGATATATCGGGCCTCGTACATAGCATCGTTCCATGCTAAACCTCTTAAGCATCTCATCTATGTACGATGATTGTGAAAGACCAAGCAACCTTTTGATTTATCTCTATAAATCTATATCCTAAGGATATAAGTCGCTTCACAAAGGTCTTTCATCGCAAAAGGGTTTGGACAACCAAATCTTAACTGATTGCAGTATAGAGACATCGTTTCCTAGTAACAGTATGTCATCTACATACTACACCAGGAATACGATTGCAGTCCCATTAACCTTCTTATACACACATTGATCATCCGGATTTTGTGAGAAATCAAACTCTTTGAGTACCTCATCAAAACGGATATTCGAACTCCTGGATGCTTGCTTCAATCCAAACATGGATTTCTGAAGCTTGCATACCTTTTCGCCATCGATGGAAGTGAAGCCCTCGGGTTGTGTCATACACATCCTTGGGTAGATTTCTCTCGTGAAAGTCGTCTTCACATCCATTTGCCATATCCCATAATCATAATGAGTGGCAATGGCTAGAGTATCCTAATGGATTTAAGCATTGCTACGGGTCAAGGTTTTGTCATAGTCAACTCTTCGTGCGTGATTTAAATCCTTTAACCGTAAGCATTGCTTTATAGGTAATCAAATTACCATCCATGTTGGTTTTCTTCGAAAACTCCTTTGCACCCAATGGGTTTTATCCTTCGTGTAACAACCAAAGTCCATACTTGGTTTTCATACATGGAATCCATTTCGATTTCATGGCACAAAGCCATTTTCGGACTCAACTTTTCGTAACCTCTTCATAGTAGTAAGCTCATCATCTCGTATAAGCAATACGTCATTCTGCTCCTCTCGAGAAATCCATATCTCTCGTGAATAGAGCGTATCCACGTAACCTCACTAAATTGTGTGTAATAGAAGGTTGAATCGTTACCTCATCTATATGAGTGGCAGCTTCAGTTCGAGCATTGATCTATGTTTGTTCGAGCATCTTGAACTTCTCCAAGTTCAACTTTGCTCCCACCGTCCTCTTGTAAAAGAAACTCTTTCTTTAAGAAAAGCAGATGCTTGGAAACAAACAACTTTTGTTCCTAAGCAAGGTAGAATTGATATTCCACTAACAAACACTTGTCGCCTTTTACATCAAATGTATCTCGATCGTGTCCGCTTCACATAAGGTGACAATCCCAAACTTTCAGATGAGAAAGATAGGCTTCGGTTAGTCCATATCTCCATATGGAGTAACCACAATTTATCTTTAATGGAACTCGTTTAGCAAGTAAACACTGTCTCGGCGATATTCCCAAAATGCAGTAAAACCTATCATCAATCGCACCATGTCTAACAAGGTTCGATTTCTTCTTTCACCACACCATTGTCTGTTGCGGCGTGTAAGGTGGAGTATACCGAGATAAAATCCCATTATCTCGAGATAATCAAAAGCTGTTGGTGTAAGCATTTTCCACCACGATCGATCGTAATGTATGCATACTTTTACCAAGTTAGTTTTCTACTTCATTTCGAATTATTTGAACTATTCAAATGCTTGATTTGTATCTCATCGACATACAGTACCTATATCGTGAATAATCACCGATAAAGTAATGAAGTAAAACAACCACTTCGCATGGATGGACATCGGACCACATACATCCGAATGTATTAGGTCTAATATTCCATTCACTGCTCACCCTTTCCTTTAAAGGTTAACTTAGTCATCTTGCCTAATAAACAAGATTCGCATGTGTCATATGATTCATAATCAAATGACCCTAAACTTCCACTCTTATGGAGCTTAGCGATGCATATCTCATTTATATGGCCGTCGACAATGCCATAAGTAAGTTGATTTTAAATTATCTCGATTATGTCTTTCGCGTCATTGACATTCTTAATTGGATATGATATATCTAATATGTCAACTCTATTGCATAATGTACCAGCACCATAGAGCATTCCATTGAACTAATAGAACAACCATTGCTACTAAAAGTCCAATGGAAACCAGCTCTAAGTAAACATAAAACATACAATATGTTCTTTGTTTAAAACAGTACAAAATGTCAATCATCCAATTTGAATATAAGCCCACTAGGAGTAACAAGACATAAGTGTTCACGGCTAATGTAGCAACTCTTTCGCATTATCTCTACGAAGGTCTAGTTCTCCTTGAATGAGCTTTCTACTGTCCCTGAGGCCCTGCATATCATTTCATATGTATGAGCCACAACCGGTATCTAATACCGATATGTTTTGATCAGGAATAGTATCAACCTTAATGACAAACATAATTGAAGGAGTAGAGGCATCTGATGCCTTCTTCTGCTTCAGGAACTCCAGATAGATTTTACAGTTTCGCCTCTAGTGGCTAGACTTGCCACATTGAAAGCAAAACCTTTTCAAAGCGTAATCTTTGGTTTTTCCTTGATGGCACTTCCTTTGGTTTCTTAGCCTTTTCTTCTTTGAACTAGAAGAAAAGCATCCACCATTAGCACTTGCTATCTCTCTTGATAGCACCTTTCCATTTATCTTGAAAGCAGATTGATCACCAGAATTGTTGTGGATATTTGGTTTATCCGATAGTTTATCACAAACCGTGAATAACCATCGACAATCCAACTAGAATTAAGTCTCTACTTAACTCATAATCCATTACAAATCCTAAGACGGCCAATCTCTCAATATAGCTATTCATCTTCGTGGCATCTTGCATGCCAGATATCCTCGAACCATCTTTGTTGTGAAGAGAAGCCTCGAGGTCTCGAACCTTTCGCATCGAGCTTACTCATCAAACAGCTCCCTAAGATGAAATACTATAGAGTGAGCATCCATGGACTCGTGCTGCTCCTGCAGCTCTAGTGACATCGAGGCAAGCAGCCATGTCCCTGTCCTTTAGATGCTTACATTATGCTTTCTGATCCTCATCAGAAGCATCGACAACAGGTGCAACTGGAAGTGGAACATCTAGGACGTATCCCAGTTCCTCATATCTAAGAACAATTCTCAGATTCCTCAGCCAATCAAGAAAATTCGGTCCAGAATAGAGAGCGAAAATTCACACTGAAAGACTTCTTCAATCAACCTAGCGCGATAGAGAGAAGGAATGATAGGATAGAATCGCCTGCATGATCATAAGGACTTGCATGACATGCATATGGCTCCCACTAGTTTCCTAGAATCCATAACCCTCTTTACGAATCCAGAGAAACAATATGACATAATGTCCTAGTGGGTCGATATCCGACATTGCTAAGAGTGACCTGGGTTTACCAACAAGCCACAACTTAGGTCAATCGGTAGGTATCGGTCATACCAATTGTATCATCGATAACCGACATTAAGAATGACCTTGAGTTTGCTCAACAAGCCACCTTATGTCTCGGGAGGTATCAGATATACCAATTACATCTTAGACACAACTATCGATCAGTGCTATCAACTTGTTGATGTGTGCACTTACATTGGGTATCAACTCTTTGATGCGCATACATCCGATGTATGCTACCCAATTTCGTCTCTGTCCACGTTGACCTTGAGTTTGCTCAACAAACCAACGCTTCCAGTGAAAACCAACCCATTAATCAGAAAATCTTATTTTCATGGTTCGAACATATCCGTATAGAGTGAGCTTGAGTTTGCCCAACAACCCAACCCTATAAGAACTCTGGTTCTTATCATATTAATGGAAGGCGTTAGTTTTCATATTCCGAGGAGGGATTTCGGGTCTCATCTACTTCTTCTCAAAGCCGTAGGATTATAGTCACCATGACTATATGATATGATTTAGGGCATTTCATCAATCACATTGAGTCTATACCTAAAATCATCCATTATCCCACCTATGCATGCCACAAGTCGACTTTCATCAAATGCAAGTCGCCTTATGCTTCTGCCCACACACAAGTCGACTTGTATAACACAAGTCGACTTATGTCACCTGCCCTTGTACAAGTCGACTTACAAGGTGCTACAAGTCGACTTATACTGAGATCTTGAACAAGTCGACTTATTATATCCACAAGTCGACTTATCCAAAACTCTTGAACAAGTCGACTTATTTCATATACAAGTCGACTTATCCAGGAAATATGCTAAAATCTCTAATCGGCTAATTCCTCAATTAATGGAATTCCAATTCACAAAACCTACATACCTAGGGTAATATCTGTTAATTGATGCCTCAATGAACACTTCATTGATTCATGAATGCCTTATATGGTCAAACCATATGAAAAGCTTGAAATGAGTCAAAACTCATTAATTTCCAAACAATTTAGGAACACCCAAATTATCATCCTAAGCATCTCTAGCTAGCACATACATTATCAAATTTACTTCAGCACATTCCATAAAAAATATGACGGTCAAAACAAACAAGATAATGCAAGATACTACCGAGACGCTAATGTGACCAATTCGGCATTCAAAAATTCTTGGAAAAGCAAATTCAAGCAATTCAGTTTGTCAATCATACTACATCAAGATAACACATTTTTAATCACATTAAAAATGGTTCAAGGCATTGGAACTGAAAAAGCACACTCAATCAAGCCAAGCAAAACAATCCCAACAATTTTCACCAAAACTGTCCAGTTCTGTACATTGCTCGAAATGATCAATGAAACAATTTCAATAAATCATGAGAAAATTATATAGGTTACTAAATGTTCAGAAAATGCTACATGAATTTTTTCAGGATTTTAGGCCATCAAAAACTCAGTCAACCTAAATAACAAAACCGATTCAAAATCTGTGTTCATCAGCACATCAATTCCCAACAGCATAGAATAAATTCGTGAATAAATATCCAATCACCTTGAAATCCAATTTCCATGCTCAAAGACATTCACCAACATCTTAGAGACATGTAGGTGAAGGAAAATCCGAAAAACCATTTTTATAGAATTTATTCTCGATTTCATACTCATGCCTGTTCCAGAATCATTTCACAAAACAGCATCTGTAACCTTAGGGAATTAATTAGCAAAACTATATCAAATCAAATCGATAAATTCTGAAAATTCATAGACATATTCTCTAACATGTTATGAACATTCCTGGGCAGAAAAATTTCGAAAAATTCATCTCTATACAGAAACGAAATTTGGACAGTTAGCATGCATCAACAGAAAATTCCATTAGGGATTCTGATCTCGCTTAGGTTATAGCTTCATACGGGATACCAGACGCTCTGATACCACTATAGGAAAATCCCGGGAGGTACATCACATGTACCGGCAGCGGAAAACAAAAATTTTTTATTCCCGGGACTTTCCCGAAACCCAGGATCTTGGTATCTATATGAAGACATCAACCTAAATAGCCAAAAGAGACTATCTCTAAAGGTGATCCACGCAGAGATCAGAAAATCTAACCGGATCAAACCCCTTTGACCCGGGAATAGCTAGAACAGATTAAAGGCTGCTAGACCCTACCTCTGTCCTGAAGAGCTTGGATGAAACGTTGGACCTTGTGCTTGGAGAAGAAGAGAATCGATGATGGCTTGAAGAAGAAGACATGAAAACCCATTTTCAAAAGAAAGCTTAACTCTTAAGCTTCCAAAACCTCCTCTCCCATTAAGCCACCGTCGACCACACTTCCTTAAGCCTTCTTTGTCTATCTTTTAACTCTTTTAAAAGATTCCATAAGCTTATGCCAAGTGGTGGCTTTATATCCACTCTTTTCATAAAGTATTAAAGTATAAAGCTTTGAAAAGTCAAAGCTTTATCTCTTCCTTCTCCCACTTCCAACGTACACAACATAAATTAATTAATTAATTAATTAATTAATTAGTTAATTAATTAATAAATAAATAATTGCTAAGGTCCAGTCCAACTGGGGTCGGTCCCTGGCCGGCCACGCCCCTTGCAGATCGAAAAATCACCTAAACCTTTCTTAGAATATTGATGTCGCGATCTCATCGGGACATATCCCAATCCCATGGGATCCATTTAATCCTAATGCTCTCCATAATTGGAACTCAGTCTAATTACTATTTTACAAATTCTCTCAAACACTCTTATCGTGTGACCCTTTAGGTTCCGGTTATGTTGGCCACTTAGATTAACAATTAATCTGAGCAAGTCATGGCGGTATCTAGAACACATCATGACCCTAATTGACGGGAAAGTAATCGGTTTGATGTATTCATCACGAACCGGATCACGAACCCTTCCATGACAATTACCGTGCAATTCGTCCTTTCACCATCCTATACCCCACTTGGTTATGAGTATGGTCAAAGTGTCAACTCTCACTAGGCGAGTCTAGCCCAGTGATATCGGTTCTTGTCACGGGACTCATTACTCTATATGTCAATGAAGACACTCTTCATGACATACATGCCGCCACCTTAGTAATGATCCCGACAAGAGGCTACGGGTATCTCTTACGCTAATCCAGTGGTGAATCCTTTATTGGCTACTCAATTATCTTGAATACCTCAAGTCGCACCCAAGCACCACCCTATGAGTTACCTCCGAAGGCAACAAGGAATGGAGTCAAAGCACGGGATCAAGATTCAAGATATCCTCGAGTACCTCAAGTCTAAGGATACTTGCACCATTGCTATGATGAGATTATCACCGACACTTAGATAAGATATCCATGTGATGATCTCATGGCGGGTCATCCAATGAACTTACTACGCTAGTAAGCATCCACATGTCAATTCTAAATATCTCATATTTACAGCTTCGAGATCCACCGCTGATCCAATCAAGGAATATGACATGTGTTAGTCTATCCGGATTAATGATGTCCGGTCTCATTAATCCTATGACTAGGAGAATTTAGATATCTTGACATAATTGCACATGATAGGAATCTCGTGAGTATGATCACATCATAATTTCCTTCATGCTATGTCATATATCATGGACTTCATTAATTCGATTAAAGATCCAATCAATTCATAAACAATGTTTATGAATATCAAATTAATGAATAATGCCTTTCTTTATTTATTCATAAAGTCGCACACGACTTTGAATAAAATGTCTAAAGGGATTGCCTTTAGGGCGCAAATAATAAACAAGAGCGATTTGAACAAGTCGACTTATCCAATGAACAAGTCGACTTATCGGTACCGAACATGTGTAAGTCGACTTACACATGGTACAAGTCGACTTATCACTTACAATATAAACTTGACTTTAATCTAACCTAACCATTCCTAAACCTTTCCTAAGTTATACTAACCATTACCCCTATCAATTTACTTCATTATTTTTGAAATTTCTTACTCCCTAGGGCCATACACCCATGCTGATTTTTTTACTAAGCCACTATACTACTTCTTCTTTTCTTTTTCCTTCACCAATACCTTTCAAACCACCATTATTTATCAAGCTTACAACAAAACCATTTAAATTTCAAATCTTCTTCCTCTAGGACACCCACGGCAATTACCCTATTATTTTCTAATGATAGGAAACTCCTTCCTTTCTCATTCTTTCTCTAAAACCTCTCCCAATCTTCCATTTAAAACATGAAAACAAAACCCTACCAAATCAAATTCATAATTTTGAAACCCTAGCCTAACACAAATCTGATTTTTTTCTTTCTCCTCCAACAACATCTCCTTCTAATCACTCTTCTAATCACCAACATAAATCAAGAAAGGTAAAATCCCTAACATAAAACCAAGAATTTCGAATTTGCTCTTACCTTGTAGGAAACCCACGCAAGTTTCTCTTGCTTCCTAAGATGGAGAACCCCTTTCTCTTCCTTTCTTCTTACTTAATCCACTTGAATCCTCTTTAGAAACCCTACCTCCCTTCTTCTTCTTTGATGGCCGAACTCTTCACTCTTCTTCCTCCTTTGAAATTTCGAAATCCACTTCACACTCTCCTCTCTTTGCAACTTTCGGATGACTCACCCAAGATAACCTAATTTTATTCCTTTCTCACTTATTTCCTATGCCAAAACGACATCACCTTGGCCTCTCCCTTTAAAATTTCGTTAGCCACTCTTCCTTTCCTTAAAACACTTCCTAATCCTTCTTAATTTAACCTAACCCTAATTCTTTAACTAAAACCCTAAGCCCAATTCTTCAAGCCCAAGTCTTTTCCCTCCTTATAACCTTTCCCAAATTTTCATTTTCCCTCCTTCCAACTTAAACTTTCATCTTTCCCTCCTTCCATCTAATAATTTCGTGGGCTCCCACTTAAAAGCCCACTTAATTCCTTTCTTTTTCATTTACTTCTCCTTTAAAAACCCTAGCCCACATAATAGCTTCCCCATCATTTAAAAGACATGCTAAAGGCCTAAAAGCCCATTTTAAGTAACTTAAAGCCTTAAAACCTTATAAACACCTTCTAATTTATCCTAACATTATTTTAAGGCCTCATCTACCATTTTCTTATTCTTTTAAAATCTAACACCAAAATTAAAATTCTAATTTAACTAAATTCCTTCAATTAATAATTATTGCACTAAAATTCCAACTTATCCTAACCAATAGGAAATCTAAGAAAACCCTAATTTCATACTAACTAAGAGACAATTTAAATTGCAAACCTATAGAATAGGGAAAAAGGATCGGGGTCTAACAGTAACACATACCTTCTTAATAACTTATTCTATCTTTTACACTCCCAATAACGACTTTTCATTCATTTCACATTTATCTCCAATTTGTCCTTTCATTGCTAAACTTTTTAATTCTCATCATCCAATCGAAATCCAATTTAGGGAAATTCTTCTTTCAATTCCTAATCATCAACAGTCGTCATATTTCTTATCGATTATTCTCAATACCTTAGGAAATCAATTTTGACTATTCACACTATCCCGTGAAGATCAATCTATGCCATAATCCACATAACCAGAGCATCCTTTTTAATACCGTTCATTGGGGTACATACCATTTAAAATTATTACATCAATATACCAATTAGTCACTTATGCTTAGGATACCTCAATCTCATTAAAGTTTTGACCACGTTTTTCCTTTTTGCACCTATCCTCGATCATGAGGATTTTACCATACGAATATCCTAATTACAATCTCAATTCATTCCCAATTCAATCACTATAAGCACTTTCATTTCTTACTCTAACTCACATGAATTTTTAACTATAAGACTTGGCGGTTATCCACTAACACACCAATTGATTTCCGATATCATTTCCATTATCAGGTGTGCATTCGCATAGGCAAATCCACTGACCTTAACAACTGTTCAGCTTTTTCATCTATCAATTGTAACACCCCACACCCGTAAGACCCGAACCCGATATCGTTGGTGATATCCGAGTCCGTGTCCCACGAGAGTGGCGTACTACATCAGTCGATTTAAAATTCAGTATACATTTTTTTTTTTTTCTTCTTGTAGCCATTAACTCCGTTCACACGGCGAACACGATAAGTAAATAAAATCCGTGTTCAATATACACCAGTTTGATTATTACGGTCATCCAAATAATAAGTACAATCATCAATGCAATAAAACATTAATACCACAATGGCTCAAGAAAATATAAAGCCTTGTTATACAAATGATTGCGGAATACATTTTACTAAGACACTAATGCGGAACTAACCGATCCCAACCTCTAACCTTTACTCGTCTACGATAGATATACTCCGTGTCAACCGGGTATTCTTCAGACCTAAAAATAGATGCAAATTTTGGGTGAGTTTTGCGAACTCGGTGAGAAACCATCATCGATGGTTCACTCAATTCATGCATGTTCAAACACTTTACCAATTATCACATACGATCACGATTTACAAAAGTAATACCAAATAATACGTGCAATCACATTTCACAAATGTAAGGCGAATCGCCTATCATACAATCCACGATTAATCATACCATATATGCAATGCACATGAGACCCTTTCCATTTTCATTATGTTATTGTGACTGTATGCGCTGGCGTGTCGAGAGCGGACACATTGCGTTGAGCGGTGGCTCTCAAACATTGGGCTTGAAGCCTCGATACATTGAGCCCGAGGCTCGAATACGTTGGACCCGAGGTCATGCGTTGAGCTTAAAGCTCTCACATCGTTAGGCGTGATATGCCCCGATCGGTGGTTGCTCGATACAATCGCCTTTATCGATCATGTCCTTATGCATGAATGCATATGTTCCAATTTCCATTACAGTTATTTCTATCACTTACATTCAATGCCATTTCCCATTTCCTCGGACCTTGATGCCGTATTTCAATCATATATTTTCCAATTTATTCGTCATACCATATCGCATTTACGGTCACATCCCATGTATCGAGACGGATAATTAACGCCGATATCAATCACTATTTCCTCGGACCTTTGGTCCGAGATCTCAATGTAAACATTCACAAACGGTCACACACAAGTAGCGCCGTTATCTCATTCCCAATATTTGATACACCTATGGTCGAAATCAATCAAAGTCAAACACACATATACCCATCCATTATCTCCACATGGCATAATCGCGAAATATTAAACACATAAAAAATTGAGAAACCATCTAGGTTACTCACCTATTGCTTCGAGCTAATGCGGAAAACCTCTCGTGACGTCGGTCAATCGGCGCTCCAATTGGACCTCTATATGAATCGAAAAAGTACGAGTCACTAAATATGAAATTTGTGCTCATGATGATGAGATATGCATGTTCATGAATTCGGTCCTAATTCAATATTTTCTCATAATAAAATTCTATCAAAATTAGAAATCCATAGGCGCCGACGGCATGTAATTCGGACCTCTATAGGTCCCCAATTAAATAAAACAGTGTTTACAAGTTCCGTCAATAGGGGCTACGTCAAATTCCCGTCTAAAAATTTCCGTTTTCTCATAATATGAAATTAAATATTCAACGAATCCGATGCCTCTGGAATCAGGTCAATCGGACGTCGGACGGAAAGAAATTGACAAAGGAACAATCGGATCAATTAATGCTAAATAAAATTCAAAATAATTAAAACAGAATTCCCATACGCGCTGCCTCATGGGGAGACGCCGCCCTCATGAGGCTGAATCACCCTTCTTCGTCGCGAGGCGGCGCGCGCCTCGCGACCAGCCTCTTTAAATCTCGCCCTGAGGCGTATAACGTCGCCCTCATGAGGCAGCCTTCTGCCTTGCCCTTTCTTTCCAGATTTAAAACTTAATTTCCATCCACTCTATCTTTTAGCACACAAATCAGAAAAATACCCACTATACCTCATTGGAAAGCTTATGAAAAGCTCTACAATTCTCTAGAAGACCATAAAAATCAATTCCAACCCTAAGGGTGTCAAATAAGCCATCAAACCTTCTGCCTTCACAATTTCCCTCAACACAGGGCAGTACATTTGCAATTTCATAACTCACTGATTCCTTAGTAATAAATTACCACAAAAATATGGTCAATAATTTCACAATGTCCTTTACAACTTTCATGAACAACCCAGAATCAAATTCTATTTCTAAACCAGTCAATTAATTCATTCAATGTCACTGTCCCTGAAATCCATCAATTTGGGCAGTAACATTACAAGAAGCATAACTTCCAGTATACAAGTCAATAAATTCAGAACTTTATATCCCTGTAAAGATAACATCATAAACTTCATTTTTCATGAAGCACTCAACACCCAATTCGATCTCTAACAATTTCAAAATTGTTATGGAAGTTTCTGTTATCATCAGTCATTCATAACCTAATGTAGGATCAGTTTTTGAAAAATCATATCTCCCAATTCTGACTTCTAAAAATTACAAACCATATGTCATTTTCAAGGTAATCTCTTCCTCTACAACTTTTCAGAAGCTCACTCACACCAATTCAGTCCACTTAAAATGTTAAAATTGCCTCCAATCAGTACACTCACAAAATCACACTTAAGCTAGGTTTCATCCAAAATGCTCAAAACCAATCATTAGTAATCAATTCATATCTCCCAATACACAATTCCAAAATAGCAAGATCAGTAGAAATGGAAATATAATTCAATATACTACAACTTCCATGAAGATCATTTTCCCTAATTCCATCTCAATTAATTCATAAAAATCAACAAAACTCAGATGTCATGGTTGCGGTTACTGTTCACAGGCAATGGAACAGTAACTTTCCATGCAAAATTTCACCCTTCTATCATTGAAATTCAACAACACCTATTTCACACTAAATTAAAGCCAACATCCCAAAGTTTCAGTGGCCACTAACCTTACCTCATTTGCATTTCTACACAATAAGTTATGAATAAAACAGTAACATCACTTATAATTCTAACTTTCCAGATTTAAGGTTAACCTTAGTTCAACCACTCCCAATACCTTTTTCACATCATTAAACATCACAATAAATACAAATTAAATCTTACTCCAGTCACACATATACTAGGGTTAATACTGAACAATTTACGCATTAAATTCCTCAATTCAGATACTCAATTAATTATCCATAATCAATTCAAAATCAAACCATATCATTACTTTCAATTCAGTCATCACTTAGCTTTATGCCCTTACTTTAAATCATAATAATCAACACTTTAATGTCTACATGAACCTTATACATGCTTTAAATCCTTATATTAACTACCCCCATACTATCATGGCATTTAATCCATATACAAATCTCATTAAAAACTCAAACCTTAAATGAAAACTTACCTAAGACAAAACCTCCTTCAAAGCTTCAATAACCACTTCTAACTTCTAACTTCCACACCAAACCTTTCCTTCTCAAGCATGCACAAAACTCATCTTTAAGCTTTGATGGAATAAGAGATAGCTTGAAGATGTGGAGAAAGTAGAAAGAAGAGTGCAAAAATCGATGGACTTTGTAAAGAAGAGTGAAGTTTCGGATGTTAATAACCAAAAGCCTTAAAAACAATTTCTCCTTTCCTTTGAAACAACACATATCTGTAAACATGGAGAGAAGCACTCATTGTTGCCTTTTAAAACAATCCATTTCCTTTCCTTGTTTAATAACCATACACGTCCAAAGCAAAGAAGAGAGGCATTAAATGATGCCTTTTAAATGGCAACAAATGATTGGTTTATTATTATAAGAAAATTCAAAGTATATTTATTTAATTCAGTCCAAAATTTTACTCCATTTCACTTCAATGGCCCTACTTTCAGTCCCAAAATAATATACCCAATAGTACAGTACCAATGGGTAGCGATTTTTGCTACCGAGAAGCAATAGGATTTCGCGATTGGCGATTTATCCGTCCGAGAATTTCCCGAATTATTTTTCGGGAATTAATGAAATTCCTAAAATTATAAAACAGTAACGATTGCACTCCAAATAATTTTTCAATCACGAAAATCACCTTTTCTATCCCAAAACAAGTTTAGGCGATTCTGGCGATTTTGCCAGTCCGGGAATTTTCTCCGAAAAATTCCAAAAAAATTCCTGAAAATCCCTTAAAATCGAAAACGCTAATAATAAGACTCGAATAATTTTTCAAATCCCATAACCCCGTTAATCACAATAAAATACCGTTAGGCCCAATTACCGGGAGTATCATGAATGCATTTACCGTAATTCTATGTACACGATTGATACTGTATCAATCCTATTATCACCTAAAAGTACTAATTATTCCTTACCAATCTCATCCTATGCCAATTTTACTATTTTACCCTTCCAGGAGGGGGTGGGATGTTACAATTCTCCCCTCCTTATAAGAATTTCGTCCTCGAAATTCTCAGTCAATGGTTCACTATGACAGTAATCACTTGATTCTACATATCTCATACACTTTGCCACTTAATGATTCACTTATCGAGTGATCACTATAACCACTCTCAGTCTGTGGTTCAGTTACTGATTTGGCTAACTCGTTATCACTTAGTATAGTAAACGGATTTTGACAAGACTATCGGTTGACGATCTCATTTTCTTAGCTATCTCCTTTGCCATTTTTAGAATAGTCACTACCTTTGGTTCCGATATAATGACTCAATGCAGTATTTCCAAATCTATTCATTCATCACATTATATCCCTCTAATACCTTTTTCCCCCAGTGCCATAAAGTCCACTTCGTATTCCCTTGAGTACATCTCCATTTCTTTGATATCTCTCTTTAATCACGTCAGGGACGATTTATATTCCTTTGGTACCAATACAGTGACATTTAACTCCACTTCACTATAATCAGTAACAATGTATCTAATGCAGTCACTTATCATATGCCATTCACTTTATGTTCAAATTCGATTCTCGTAAGACACTTCACTGTTCTATAGTGTTCACACACTTCATCCGGATATACAGTTTACTCTATCTCATTTGTCCGATTCGATTCCACTTTATCTAACCATACAGGCTTCCTAAGTCACTTTCCTTTTTCTCACACATTTTAGTCTCAAACCCATTATGGTCTTTAACTCCCAGTAGACACTGTGCAGTGTAACAGTATATATTTTCCAATGAATCAAAGCTATATAACACGACCATAATCAAACCTTTTTCCTATTGGACATTCAACCTATAAACACTTGAGCCAAGAATCACTTCATTTTATAACTACAATTTCTCAATTTCACTTTTCAAATATGCTTACTAGAATGTCTAACTTTGACAGTTCACTTTCTTGTTCTAATACCTTTTTATCGGGTACACTTACTTCTTCTTCTTCTTTTGTTCACTATAGTTTTCCAATTCCATTTGTATATTCAAACTCATCATAAAAACTTCCCTCTTTACTTTCTGCACTCTTAACCTTTCGTATCACTATTTTTACAACTTCTATTTTTCCAAAAACACTTCACTATTACCCAATATCTGCTTGACATTGATTGAAAACCCCAATATCTGTAATTGATCTGTTCATTGAAGCATTATCGTATTTACACCGGTCTCTTTCCTCAAATTAACCCAGTGTATCCTTATAGGAATCTACAGTCTCCAAGGCTTTCAATAATGAGAATGGCACTAATACCATTTATCACAGTCAGTTCAATTTATTTCATACTCGTTCGACATATTGTCACAGTTCAATACTCACTGCCCACTTTTCCAGTGTATGTATATCATCAGTATCAGATTCCTCAATTAATCCTATCGTTCTTTTCACTTTTCACTGTTCAACACTTCCAAACACATTCTGTCTCTAATCACCGTTACTACCATTTGCTTATCTCGCATAAATCCCTATTAGGGTCTTATTGACTTTACCATACATCTTTTACCCTTTTCATTGAGTCCACACTTAGTGTATCTGCAATTTCTTTATGAAGGTGTCACTACATCACCTCATTGTCAGTTTCCCTTGTTGACCCTCTTGTCTCTATTCAGTTTCTCTTTTTCATTTTCTCTTCTCAACTGTTTTCATATCATTCATATCAACATATGTTGATACCTTGTCATCCATATTTAAACCTCCAAAAATTCGAGACTCTTTTATTCTTCGTTTCAAATCTAAATTCCTCAACAGTTTTGCATAATAAATGGAGATCGATTCACTTCACATTGCAATAGAAGCACCTCAAATTAAAATCTCACTCATATGGAATTCTTTACATTTCTGTACATACAATGCAGATAATCTCAGCAGTATGAGTTATGACCCAATTTCACTTTTAATTTTGCCCACAAAAGTCTCATCAACCAATGATTATTCCTACTTGTGTTTCAATCCTTCTTCACTATACGTACAATCTCAATCAAAACACTCTTATGTCATCATTTAATGATCGAACATTCCTTTCGCGAAGGTTCCTTGTGCGATACATAAACACTTTCTTTACCACTTGTTCAAGAATCTATACCGTAATCATTTTTTCAGTTCCTCTCATACAGTACACTCAGTTCACTTCTATCTTACTTTAACCTCTTAAGAACTTCACACTTTCATCACTCTAAACATTTACCGCTCATTTACTCTGTGGTTTCCATATATCATCACATACATTTCATTAGTCACAATCAACATTACGTCAATAGATATCCCTAACGAAGAAATTGACTTAAAGACAATAACTCTTTTCATACACCACTATTGTGGTTTCATTCTTTTCAAGATCTTTATTTCATTCTCCCCGTATCATTAAATTGTATGTCTCATTCCCATATCCGTTACGTGCAACTTGACCTTATAAGGTCATATCAATTTGGCTTATCAGCTTGTGATCATTATTCCATATTTTTTTTTTACTTCTGTTTTCTGCTACTTATCTTCTATTTTCCTCAAACAGTCTATGAGCGGGTGTTCACAGTCCCCAATACCCGACAAAATCGTTGATACTACTCCATTTTATCTCTATCTATATACCTATCCATTTACCATTTTCGTGTCCATATACACCTAATTCAGAATTTCCCGATACACCATCAGTAGAAATCATCTGTCTGTTTTTTTTTTCTTTACGATTTTATCATACGAATTTCCAACCTCGAAGCACCCTAATCACCTAACAATTTCAGTCTCAAACTTATGCGGTTTAGTTCATAACCATTTCCCGAATTCATTTCAGTCTATCTTTACACTTTTACATTCTTTCAGTTCTCAATAAACCATTACAGCACTCTATTGAGCTTCTTTCCATTTCGCTATCATCATCTGCTTATAATATCTACTGATCTCTAACTCGAATACAGTGAATCAAAATATGCCCGATTGGACCATCTATATTTTACTCAATTCCAATATTTCCCCTTTCATGACATATACAGTCAAAACTGTAATTACCTAACCATCCCGAGCTTTTAATCTCACTTAGATCTACTATAACCAATAAGCTTCCCATATCTCTAATGGACCTCTCCAAGTTCTCAACATTATCATTTTTCTGTCACCATAATATTGTCAATTTAATTCGGAAATTCTTAATCAGTCTAGGCCGACACAGTCATTCGGCTATCACTTATAAGGGTTTCTAACCCAGTACAATTTTCAATCTTCTTATCCATTTTTTCCTTTATCCTTTCCTAATTGATTATCCCCTTTGGGATTTACACTCTAATCCAGTATCACTCTTCTCTCACTTAATCACTTGACACTTATGCACCCGTAGGATTTATCCTTGAGCGACTCTGACTAGGGATCAGTTACCACGGTCTGCAATGACACGACTCAAATGCATGAAACCTATGTTCCAAATCGTGCTAGATACATTACGTATCATCTTGGGCTTTGATACCACCTAAATGTAACACCCCACACCCGTAAGACCCGAACCCGATATCGTTGGTGATATCCGAGTCCGTGTCCCACGAGAGTGGCGTACTACATCAGTCGATTTAAAATTCAGTATACATTTTTTTTTCTTTTTTCTTCTTGTAGCCATTAACTCCACGCTCACACGGCGGAACACGTAAGTAAATAAAATCCGTGTTCAATATACACCGCCAGTTATTACGGTCATCCAAAGAATAAGTACAATCACCAATGCAAGAAACATTAATACCACAATGGCTCAAGAAAATATAAAGCCTTGTTATACAAATGATTGCGGAATACATTTTACTAAGACACTAATGCGCATACCTAACTGATCCCAACCTCTAACCTTTACTCGTCTACAGTAGATATACTCCCGTGTCAATCGGGGTATTCTTCAGGACCTAAAAAATAGATGCAAATTTTGGGTGAGTTTTGCGAACTCGGTGAGAAACCATCATCGATGGTTCACTCAATTCATGCATGTTCAAACACTTTACCAATTATCACATACGATCACGATTTACAAAAGTAATACCAAATAATACGACAATCACATTTCACAAATGTAAGGCTAATCGCCTATCATACAATCCACGATTAATCATACCATATATGCAATGCACATGAGACCCTTTCCATTTTCATTATGTTTATTGTGCATACCGTGCCTGGCTTGTCGAGAATGGGCACATTGCGTTGAGCGGTGGCTTTCAAACATTGGGCTTGAAGCCCTGATACATTGAGCCTGAGGCTCTGAATACGTTGGACCTGAGGTAATGTGCGTTGAGCTGAAAGCTTTAACATACGTCAGGCGTGATATGCCCCGACACGGGTCGCTCCAAATACAATCGCGCCTTTATCTGATCATGTCCTTATGCATGAATGCATATGTTCCAATTTCCATTTACAGTTATTTCTATCACTTACATTCAATGCCATTTCCCATTTCCTCGGACCTTCGGTCCGGTATTTCAATCATATATTTTTCCAATTTATTGCGTCATACCATATCGCATTTACAGTCACATCCCATGTATCGAGACAGATAATTAACACTTCGATATCAATCCCTATTTCCTCGGACCTTTGGTCCGAGATCTCCAATGTAAACATTCACAAACAGTCACACACAAGTAGCACTTCGTTATCTCATTCACAATATTTCGTACACCTATGGTCCAAATCAATCAAAGTCAAACACACATATACCCATCCATTATCTCCACATGGCATAATCGCGAAATATTAAACACATAAAAAATTGAGAAACCATCTAGGTTACTCACCTATTGCTTCCGAGCTAATGCGGAAAACCTCGTGACGTCGGTCAATCGACGCCCAATTGGACCTCTATATGAATCGAGAAAAGTACGAGTCACTAAATATAAAATTTGTGCTCATGATGATGAGATATGCATGTTCATGAATTCCCGGTCCTAATTCAATATTTTCCCATAATAAAATTCTATCAAAATTAGAAATCCATAGGCGGCGACGGTGCATAATTCGGACCTCTATAGGTCCCCAATTAAATAAAGCAGTGTTTACAAGTTAGTCGATAGGGGCTACGTCAAATTCCCGTCTAAAAATTTCCGTTTTCTCATAATATGAAATTAAATATTCAACGAATCCGATGCCTCTGGAATCAGGTCAATCGGACGTCGGACGGGAAAGAAATTGACAAAGGAACAATCGGATCAATTAATGCTAAATAAAAATTCAAAAATAATTAAAACAGAAATTCCCATGCGCCTGCCTCGCGGGGGCGAGACGCCGCCCTCGCGAGGCTGAATCACCCTTCTTCGTCGCGAGGGCGAGGCGTCGCCCTCGCGACCAGCCTCTTTAAATCTCGCCCTCACGAGGCGCAACGTCGCCCTCGCGAGATGGCCCTTCTGCCTTGCCCTTTCTTTCCAGATTTAAAACTTAATTTCCATCCACTCTATCTTTTAGCACACAAATCAGAAAAATACCCACTATACCTCATTGGAAAGCTTATGAAAAGCTCTACAATTCTCTAGAAGACCATAAAAATCAATTCCAACCCTAAGGGTGTCAAATAAGCCATCAAACCTTCTGCCTTCACAATTTCCCTCAACACAGGCCAGTACATTTGCAATTTCATAACTCACTGATTCCTTAGTAATAAGTTACCGCAAAAATATGGTCAATAAGTTCACAATGTCCTTTACAACTTTCATGAACAACCCAGAATCAAATTCTATTTCTAAACCAGTCAATTAATTCATTCAATGTCACTGTCCCTGAAATCCTTCAATTTGGGCAATAACCTTACAAGAGGCATAACTTCCAGTATACAAGTCAATAAATTCAGAACTTTATATCCCTGTAAATATAACATCATAAACTTCATTTTTCATGAAGCACTCAACACCCAATTCGATCTCTAACAATTTCAAAATTGTTATGGAAGTTTCTGTTATCATCAGCCATTCATAACCTAATGTAGGATCAGTTTTTGAAAAATCATATCTCCCAATTCTGACTTCTAAAAATTACAAACCATATGTCATTTTCAAGGTAATCTCTTCCTCTACAACTTTTCAGAAGCTCACTCACACCAATTCAGTCCACTTAAAATGTTAAAATTGCCTCCAATCAGTACACTCACAAAATCACACTTAAGCTAGGTTTCATCCAAAATGCTCAAAACCAATCATTAGTAATCAATTCATATCTCCCAATACACAATTCAAAAAATAGCAAGATCAGTAGAAATGGAAAGATAATTCAATATACTACAACTTCCATGAAGATCATTTTCCCTAATTCCATCTCAATTAATTCATAAAAATCAACAAAACTCAGATGTCATGGTTGCGGTTACTGTTCACAGGCAATGGAACAGTAACTTTCCATGCAAAATTTCACCCTTCTATCATTGAAATTCAACAACACCTATTTCACACTAAATTAAAGCCAACATCCCAAAGTTTCAGTGGCCACTAACCTGACCTCATTTTCATTTCTACACAATAAGTTATGAATAAAACAGTAACATCACTTATAATTCCAACTTTCCAGATTTCAGGTTAACCTTAGTTCAACCACTCCCAATACCTTTTTCACATCATTAAACATCAAAATAAATACAAATTAAATCTTACTCCAGTCACACATATACTAGGGTTAATACTGAACAATTTACCGCATTAAATTCCTCAATTCAGATACTCAATTAATTATCCATAATCAATTCAAAATCAAACCATATCATTACTTTCAATTCAGTCATCACTTAGCTTTATGCCCCTTACTTTAAATCATAATAATCAACACTTTAATGTCTACATGAACCTTATACATGCTTTAAATCCTTATATTAACTACCCCCATACTATCATGGCATTTAATCCATATACAAATCTCATTAAAAACTCAAACCTTAAATGAAAACTTACCTAAGACAAAACCTCCTTCAAAGCTTCAATAACCACTTCTAACTTCTAACTTCCACACCAAACCTTTCCTTCTCAAGCATGCACAAAACTCATCTTTAAGCTTTGATGGAATAAGAGATAGCTTGAAGATGTGGAGAAAGTAGAAAGAAGAGTGCAAAAATCGATGGACTTTGTAAAGAAGAGTGAAGTTTCGGATGTTAATAACCAAAAGCCTTAAAAACAATTTCTCCTTTCCTTTGAAACAACACATATCTGTAAACATGGAGAGAAGCACTCATTGTTGCCTTTTAAAACAATCCATTTCCTTTCCTTGTTTAATAACCATACACGTCCGAAAGCAAAGAAGAGAGGCATTAAATGATGCCTTTTAAATGGCAACAAATGATTGGTTTATTATTATAAGAAAATTCAAAGTATATTTATTTAATTCAGTCAAAATTTTACTCCATTTCACTCCAATGGCCCTACTTTCAGTCCCAAAATAATATACCCAATAGTACAGTACCAGTGGGTAGCGATTTTTGCTACCGAGACACGACCGGTTCGCCAATTGGCGATTTATCTGGTCCGAGAATTTCCCCGAATTATTTTTTCGGGAATTAATGAAATTCCTAAAATTATAAAACAGTAACGATGCACTCCAAATAATTTTTCAATCACGAAAATCACCTTTTCTATCCCAAAACAAGTTTAGGCGATTCTGGCGATTTTGCGGTCCGAATTTTCTCAAAAATTCCAAAAATTCTGAAAATCCTTTAAATCGAAAACGCTTAATGGCAAGACTCGAATAATTTTCAAATCCATAACCCGTTAATCACAATAAAATACCGTTAGGCCCAATTACCGGGAATATCATGAATGCATTTACCGTAATTCCATGTACACGATTGATACTGTGTATCAATCCTATTATGCACGAACAGTACTAATTATTCCTTACCAATCTCATCCTATGCCAATTTTACTATTTTACCCTTCCAGGAGGGGGTGGGATGTTACATCAATACCATTTTCTTACCTTTCAATCTTTTCATTATTTCGTTTCACGCAGTCACACTTAAATCCATATCACAACAATCAAAACTCCCATCACGCTTTCGCTGCGCAACTCTGATCATAAAACATTTTATTTCCATTCACTTTACTTATATACTTTCAATCTTGCCATTTCTCATATATCTCTATATTTCCTCTATACATATTCACATCTATTTCACGTTCACAGATTGTTCCCACATCATTCTAATGTCGTATTTCATAATATGCCCATCAGTACCAATACACTAATTTTCCAATTTCCATATCGTACCATCTACTTGTTCTTATTCCTTGATTTCCACAACTTCCATTTATCACATTTTCCATATCATCTTTTCCTAACTATTTCTAACCACTTAAATCACTAGTACAGGCTCATGTATGAGACTCATATGCTATCTTGGGATCGGTCATCCTTTGTCTCACGAGACATGACTTATATGCATGCACTTTGATACATTTTCTCAGAACGCCCATGTAAGATTGTACTTCTGTGCTCTGATACCACAAATGTAACACCCCACTCCCGCGAGACCCGAACTCGACATCTACAGTGATGTCCGAGCCCGTGACCCGTGAGGGTGGCATGCTAGAGCAGTCAATACCTTTTTAAAACAGTTGAGTGCAGAAAACGATAATCAATCTGGGCCCGATTTAATATGAAAACATTTTTTAAATATGAACAATTCAGTCATTAACTAGCACTCAATAGTGCTCAATCATCATGTACATATAGAAATGTATGACCCAACTGGGCCCAATGCCATTTCTAAACATTTCGATAATACAATACAATGACACATAGACAAATGGGGCCCACTTAATAAACTCACTACACTAATGCAGATGTGACGACACTGATCCCGACCCTGACCTTCACTTGAATCCTGCAAACATACTCCCGTTTTACTAACGGGGTACTCTTCAATTCCTAAAAAATAGATGCAATGTTGGGTGAGTTTGCGAACTCAATGAGAAACCATCATCGATGGTTCACCCAACTCATGCATTCATAATCATATACATATAATACACAGTAGCATTTACAGTAATATCACATGCAATTTCCTTATTCACATCTCTCAGTCATTTGCAGTCAATTTACATTTTCAATCAGTCATACACATATGCAATGTACATGTGACACTTTCATTTTCTTTTCGTTGTTGTAACGTGCTTTGAAATCATTTACGTTGAGCGGTGGCTCTAAAATCGTTAGGCATGATATGTCTGCGGTGAGCTGAGGCTCTATCAATCGTTGGACCCGAGGTCTCTGACGTTGAGCTTAAAGCTCTCATATCGTTAGGCGTGATTCGCCTCGATAAGCCCGATGGAGACGCGATGCATTGAGCACGTGGCTCTGCATACGTTGGTACCACCGGTCACAACTACCATTATCGATCATTCGATGATGCATGAATGCATGTGTCACTTCCCAATTTCAGTCATTTCGGTTCCAATCATTTTCGCTAATGCATTTACAATTTAATTCCTTCATGCATTCATACATATTTACTCATCTTTGCACTTCAATATCACAATCAAATATTTCGAACACCCATGGTCCGAAATCAATCAAATCAATCACACATCTATCCATCCGCGCTTCCTCATGGCAATCAATGCATATAATTAATAAACACATAAGGCTGAGAAACCAACTAGGTTACTCACCTACACTTCCGAGCTACCGCCTGGAAGTCCCAATACTGTCCGTGGAATGACGATCCATCGGAACCTTTGATTCACGATAGAAACCTTCGAAAATCCTCCAAGAATTTCAACTCCACGTTCAAGCACACCCACGACCATCGATGATGACAATGAACATTTAAGCTTATCTTAAGCTTATATATATATATATATATATACTGAATACCTTAAGACTTGTTTGGCAATTAATTGCCACGGTCGAATCGAACAACCTCAATCAATTTTGATTCTAATTTCTCCCAATACGCAATAACAATTAATAATAAATCCTAAAGTCATAATTCAACTTGCCTCATATCAATTGCCAATCAATCACGGACCCAAAATCTGGTTTATCAGTCACTATACCATTTTTCCGGTCCGGACTCGATTCTCTAAAAATTCCAGAAAATTTTCCATAAATTCACAAAATTAGCAAATACCCATTCCTATACTCATATTCCACTTTCCATTCCTCTAAATTCCATTTCATTCCAATTCCATATTCAAAACCTAATTTATACACTTATTACTAAATTTCCAATTTTCACAACCAATTCTCATCTGTACAATTACAACCAATTTTCGATACACAATCAATTCGGGAATCGTCATACATGTATGTACATATATATATATATACTTGTGCAGTCAATAATCTATTACCGATATCTATAAAAACAATAATGCATGCACAATGTCACATTTGCCTGTACCCAATTCTAACCCGATCCAAATTACTGACATACCCGTCACTTCGGTAACGGGATGTTACAGAAGAACTGTGGGAGAAGGAGGATCCACTACAAGAAAAGGAGGCCTTTTGTGTCGTTTTTTAAACGTCGGTAAAGGAAATTTCCCGTCGTAGAACACTATCTTCGATGTCTATTAAGACGTCGCAAACAACGTCGTGGAAGGTAGGGTAAGCATTGGTGATCTACGACGTCTGTTGTAACACGTCGTTGAAGGCGAGATATTCTTCAGCGTTTACAAAGACGTCGGAAAAGTTTTACGATTTGACGCCCAGAGTAGACGTCACAGATTGAAACTAGCATTTTACGATGTGCATGAAGACGTCGATAAAGGATTGTTATGCCGACGTTTAGAAGGCGTCGTGAAAATTTTTTTCTACGACGTCTCCTTGTGTAGAGCGTCGTCAAATTGCTTAATAATTAATAATTAATAATTAACTGAATATTTATTTAAACTATTTTTACAAAATTAATTATTAATCAATTTGAATTAATTATTTGTGTAAATTTCAATTTTGAATAAAATTGAATTTAATAAATATGAATTATAATTAAATTTTGAATTTAAATTTGTTTTATAATTTTTTGCAAATTTAATATTTATCAAATTTGTAAATTATTAATGAGTTAGTAAAAAATAAAAATTGCTTATGAATAAATTTATTTAACAATGTATCAATTTTTGAATATATCATTAATTCTAATAATTGTTAATGTATAATAAGAATTGAATACATGCAAAAAAACAACTTATTATTTAACTGCAATTCCCAAACATGTCATAATACGATAATTAAAATAAAGTAAACGTCATAAGTGTTTAATATATCAACATGTTTAGTCTAAATGAACATTATGTGTAGAAGATAAAACTTGCAAGAGCTTATTTTGTTGTTCGACTTGTGAAGTTAATCGATCCTTCATTTCTTGAAATTGTTTAGTCAACTCATCGACTTGAGACTGTAACTCCTGATTAGCCCTCATTGACTCCTGATGAGCCCTCTTTGATTCCTCTAATTCGTCTCGAAGTCTCTTTCTGGCCGAAGTATTCCCTTGTGGTCGAGGCCCAATTCCCATGCCAACAATGTAATCTGATCTTGTACCTAAGACTTTGTCGCACACTTCATCCACTGTCATGGGATGACCTTGTTCTATTGAATGTGTCATTTCATGACACATTAATTCCTAGAAAAGTAAGAATAAATTACATACACATTCTCATGTAGCAAATATTTGTAAATGAACTATGTACTCACCCATTTTGCTTTGCATTCGGGAGTTGTCCATTGATCTTTGGTTTCATTATAATGAGTGTGATACCATAGCTTCATCCGGTCACACTCTTCTCCTTCCTGTCAGTCTGTTGTAAAGAAATATATTACTAGTAATTTTTTCATAAATTTTAAAATGTCAATCAAAGTAAAATATAATTTAAAAGATAATAACTCACAATCTCATGTCATTATCGCTAAAGGCCTTAGATGGGAGTTTGGTGGACATTTGACACGACTCCTTGCCATTTTAGCTTTTGACTTTTTTCCTAATCATACACTGAATAAAATCTATTATAACATCTATAACTCACAACTCATAAATACCAAAATATAATTAATTATCAAAGAAGTTGTTAAATAAAGTTTAACTATAAAAAAAACTAACCTTTGTAACGATTGCTCCCAATACTCGTACAAATCCATCCACTCGGCCACTGTGACAAAATCCGGCTTCACGTCCTTTCCGTGCTTGGTAAAATGCTTTTTTAGATTATACCTTTGATCTTTAGACCTTAAAGAAAGAAACCTCTTCATAGCAGCATGTACTTCGTTGTCAGTCCTCATTCCTCGACGTCCGACTTTTCTTGCGAAAATTATAATTATTGGTCAATACTTTAAGCATGTGGAAAACACGTACAAACAGGATTAGTTTAGAATAATTACGTCTAACTTATCAAATGCAATGTCCAATTCCTCATTAGTAATTTTGGAAAATTTTGTTCTCATAGGTAAGAAATTTCGGGATACCAGACCAATCTCATTAGATAATTTGGCGGTATGCGGAGTTGGTTGGTCGCCCTCCTTGATGGGAGATCTCTATCTCCAATTTTGTACCAATTGCCTTATTAATCTTTGCTAATCCGTGTCCTTTTGTAAGACCCCTTGTTTTCTTTGCATTAGTCGTGGATCCTAAAATAAGAAAGGAATAATGTATAATTAACATATAACAATGTTAATAACTAAAATTAATGTTAATAATTAATATTAAGATCATACCTGCAGTGCTTGTAGAAGAGGAGCCAACAGAGAAGGATTTTTGTAAGTCTTTGAGTCGATGATTAGAAAAGTGGGACGCGTCTCTTGAGTAACTTGAGGCATCTCTTGAAGTTGACGAAGAACTTCGTATTAAATCGCATATTCATAATTTGTTCATACTTATCTCGGACGAATACTAGGCATAGATGTTCCTTCTCTTGGTGTTGTAGTAGGTTAGGAAAGTGAATGGGTTTGAGCTTACACTGTGTAGGTGCAAGTGGAGGTGCAGTGCAGTGCAGTGCAGTGCCTTATTATGTGGTTGTGTACGATCGTTAAGTTCACTAGCTGCACTTCCAATTAGCTGACGGTATCGTGACTGCAGTTGTGTAGGAACTAAGCTACTTGGTGTAGCCTTATTCTTCTTCTTGGGTAGACCAGGTCCCATGGGATTCACCTCCAAATATCCATTAGGTAAAACAAAAAACATTTGATAATAAAGAAAAATAAATGATAAACATTTGAAGTATTCCTATTGGGTAAGTATTCCTATTGCCAAGTGAATATATCATCTGTAGAATATATCATGACCTATGTAGAATATATCATCTGTTAGAATTTATTTTGTTATAAAAGTTATGAGTTCGTTAGAGAATATAACTTGGTTAAATTCTAAAAATATAGTTTGTTAGTAATCATCTATATTCCTGTATAAGAAGCTATCACTATCTGTACTTTGATATGAAAAAATAATATAGAAGCAATCATCATTCTCCTTCTGATGTTTTACATAGGATCAAAGCTGGAAAGATCCATCTTTATTTGGAACTTAGATGTTTCATTACCAAATAACTTTGTCATAACCTAATTCTACATCAAGGTTGTTGGTCAAGTATTAATGATAGAGATCCATTATATCTACGAACTACGATCATACTAACATCGTTTTACAATAATACATTCAGATTTTCTAAACATAAGGACTAAGGAGAATTGTGAATTGAGATCTTTGAAAGGAGTCCCCACAAGAAGAAACCGATATCCTATTAGGAAGAGTCCCCACATTCTCATATTCCAAAACATTCAAATGGAACTCAAAATCTCGGATGAAATGATGCATGTGCAAATTAAAGACACCGCACAAAACTTCCATAAATATCTATCCTACATTGTATAAAAGCGCTCTTATATCTATCATACATAGTTATTTACATCAAAGTTGATTGTATGATGATGATCATTGGAAGATTATAGGTGATTTTGAATGAAGAGTTAGATGATTGGCATTATCTATGCTGTTTTTGTTCTTTGTGAACTTCAACATAAAGACAATCAAAATTAGATACAAAGATGTGCAATTCTCACAAAGGGTTACAATTCTTCCAAAGATTTAATAATGCTCATCAATTCTTAAGTGTCATCCTAAAGTAATCCTTTAGATTTCATTTATGTCTAGCCATAGAATCATCATTCGAACTACTTACGAACTACTTCACTTTGATATATACAAAACAGTCTTACAAGTCAAGCATTGCATCACACAATAACAAACATGAATGGGGAAAATGTTGGTGAGTTTTTGTGTATCACACTTGCAAGCATTGCAATCAATACACGTTTTACAGGTATCACAAGTCAGTCCATAACAAGTCAGTCCATACACTTTTTACAGGTATCACACAAGCAAGCATTGCAATCAATAAGAAACATGGAATATCTTTGGTGAGTTATCATTTATAGAACTGCGATTATATGGTACTCATGTAAGCAAAATTAGATGCCACTGGAGTTAAGGCTCATTGGACTTGCATTATGCATTTCTAGAAAAACATTAATACTCACAATTGATTGATATAAAGTGGACAAAAAAACTCTGCATATAATAGCATTGATAAGTTGAAGAAGAAGGGTTTGTTGAGCAAATTAAAGAAGAAAGAAAGAACTTCAATTATTCAGGTAGAAAAGAAAAGGAAAACAAGCATTAAGGTGATTGGCAGAATGCTTTCAGTTTTACAAATGGGGCATCAGTGGAAATAGCATTGTTTCCAGTTTTACTAATGGCAGACCTAGCTAATGACACCTGGCTATTCAGGGGAGAACAAAAGTTCAAAACAAGAAAACACAAAACTATTATAGACTGATTTTGAATGAAGAGCTAGATGATTGGCATTAGTTATGCTGTTTTTGTTCTTTGTGAATGAAGAGGTAGATGTTCTTTGTGAATGAAGAGCTAGATGTTTACAAATCCAGCTATGTTGTAGCTAATATACAATTAATAAAATTTACATGCATTATGCATTTCCAGCTATGTTGCATTGGCATCTCCATGTTGAAATAAATTACAAAGAAACCTATGTTGTTGCTAAAACATTATCAACTACTAAAGACTACTTATTTGTTCATCTCTATGCAGCTTCTACTTCATTAGCTACAACATATCATCAATCTGTAGTTGTAATAGAGCTATAACAATAGATGTAAATTACAATAAAGTAAAAGCTGGGAGCATCAATTTGTACATTACAATTTGTAAACTACAATCTGTAAATTACAATCTGTAGTTGGGAGCATCAATTTGTAAATTACAATAGATTATCTACAATAAAGTAAAAGCTTGAATGTAGAATGATACAAGGGTTACGATTGAGTTGAGAAGGCAAGTTCAGATTTTCACAACACAAATACATTATCTAATGCATTGTTAAACTTTAAACAGGATTGCAAAATCAGCATATTGAAAGCCATTGAAGAACTATGAGCTGTGAGAAGTCTATACATTCAAGAACTTTAAACTAATGCATTGTTGAAAATTCAAGAACTTTAAACTAATGCATTGTTGAAAATTCATGAACTTTAAACTAATGCATTTTTGAACTTTAAACAGGATTGCAAAATCAGCACATGGAACTTTAAACAGGATTGCAAAATCAGCAGATTGAAATTTCATGAACTTTAAACTAATGCATTTTTGAACTTTAAACAGGATTGCAAAATCAGCACATGGAACTTTAAACAGGATTGCAAAATCAGCAGATTGAAATTTCATGAAATTTCTTGTCACTCTTGCCAATTGTTCATAACTAGCAGATTAAAAATCTGCATATAATAGCATTGATAAGTTGAAGAAGAAGGGTTATGAAGTCCTCTACATGGTTAGTTCTATTGATGTTTAGGTATACTATCTTGCACAACTAAATTTGTACTTAACTTCATAACTGAATTGTTTATAACTGACCTTGAAGGTTAACTTCATATGAGGGTTAACTTCATAACTGAATTGTCCACACTTAGGAAATTTTAGTCAATGTTAAACATCTAGATGACCTTGAAGTTCAAAACTCCAAGTTGACTTGTCCATTAACTAATCTGAATTAGTTAAGAATCAATCAAAACAGATATAATAATGCTTATCAATTCTGAAGTATCACCCTAAAGTATTGCTTACCTTTCGATGTTGCTCCACTTCAAATGACACCACAGATGAGTTAACGTTTGAACCCGTAGGAATAGCAACCTAAAATGATAAAGAGATTTGCAATGTGAAAGTAATCAATTTAGAGGGATTAATGGCTATAAGAACGAAAATTAAACCAATTTAATGCATGAAACACAAAAGAATAAATAATTGAAAAGTTGAAGAAGAAGGGTTATGAAGTCCTCTACATGGTTAGTTCTATTGATGTTTAGGTATACTATCTTGCACAACTGAATTTGTACTTAACTTCATAAGCTGAATTGTTCATAACTGAATTTGTTCTTAAGTTCTTCACAACAAGATAAAAAGTAAGCGAGATGTCACCTAATCTATAAGAAACTAAATCTACTTTTCTAAGATGTTAAAGTTTATAAAATGGTCAACTTGGTGCAAAAACATGAAAAGATGTTAAAGTTTATAAGAGATGCATGTATTACTAGCACTTCCACACTTAGGAAATTTTAGTCAATGTTAAACATCTAGATGACCTTGAAGTTCAAAACTCCAAGTTGACTTGTCCATTAACTAATCTGAATTAGTTAAGAATCAATCAAAACAGATATAATAATGCTCATCAATTCTAAAGTATCACCCTAAAGTATTGCTTACCTTTCGATATTGCTCCACTTCAAATGACACCACAGATGAGTTAACGTTTGAACCCGTAGGAATAGCAACCTAAAATGATAAAGAGATTTGCAATGTGAAAGTAATCAATTTAGAGGGATTAATGGCTATAAGAACAAAAATTAAACCAATTTAATGCATGAAACACAAAAGAATAGATAATTGAAAAGTTGAAGAAGAAGGGTTATGAAGTCCTCTACGTTGGTTGATGCTTTTGATGAGTATATTTGTTGGTCAGTTTGGTTAGTTATGAATTCCTCTACTTGTGAATAGATAATTGAAAAGTTGAAGAAGAAGGGTTATGAAGGGCAGAATATAGATCAACAAAGGTACAAGTGCATAATAATAATTTATTCATCATCGTCATCAGTTTCATCTTCGTATACAATATCACATTCATTCTCACTATTGTTTGTCTCTAAGTCATCGAAATCGTCATTCAAATGTTGCTAGGAATTCACCACAACATTATTTATTACATCATAAGCAATATCATTCCAATCTAAAAACTCTAAGGAACATTCCTCGAGATCCACTCGAACATCAGAAGACTCCTCAACGTCATCTGCATCTTCTTCATTACCATACAATGGGATATCATACGCACGTCTAACTTCACATTCTTGAACAATCCGCCAATTTGAACCATGTAACAAGTCTTCAACTAAATAAATTTGTTTTGCTTGGTTTGCCAAAACAAATGGGTCATCCTTGAACCAGAACCTAGTAACGTTGATGCTTTTTAGAATGTTGTTGACCCTCATATTCGAACCGCCAAGATCGTACCATTTGCATTTGAAAAGCACAACACTTTTACCTCGAACATATTCAAGCCTTATAATATCTATCAGCATCCCATAAAATGTTATATCATCTTCCCCATAATTTCCTAACACTGCCACACCGCTGTTTTGTGTAATCCTTCGTGCATCACGGGCTTCAGTGCGAAATCGCATGCCATTTGTATTGCATACAGAATACTTTTGTACCAAGCTATGAGGTCCACATGCCAATGCATAGAGAGACTCAAACATATTTCCTTCACGGGAGCTAGTTACTGTCGTCATCTATATGAAGACATGATTCATAGTTAATAATATATAATTATTAGTTAACACCACGTACAAACGTTCTGCTCACCCGATGCTTTAACCATTGACAAAATTGTTCTCTATGTCTCCTATCAACATGCAATGGACTTTGTTGCCTCAGCTCATCCATGTGCTCACTATGAATCATATTAAAGTCAATCAATATTATATCAGTCATCTAAACTTATGACATATCTTAATTTGCCAAAGGGTTAGAAAAACTTACTCAATAAAGGGCCTAATCTCATGACAATTCATTAGCACATACCAATGTGCAATATCTAGCTCATTTGTAGGAAGAGCAATTGTTTTGGCAGCACCAATCGATTTACATTGTTGAAAGAATACCGATATGTCACTACCATCAACCATATCATTGAAGTTCTCTGGAACATTGAAGTTGGTCTCAATTCCTTTTAAATACATTGAACAGAATGTCATGCACTCTTTAACAACATACGTTTCTACAATTGACCCTTCCGGACGTGCTTTATTTCTAACAAATCCCTTTAGTGTACCTAGGAATCTGAACAAATGATTAACCATAATTAGATAGGCCACTATTTACTCAAATCTTAAAAGTCATAACATCAATTTAAATAATACCTCTCAATTGGATACATCCATCTATACACAACAGGTCCACTAGTAAGGCTTCATTTGGCAAATGAATCGCCAAATGTACCATCACATCAAAGAATGTCGGTGGGTATATCATTTCAAGCTTGCATAAGATTAAAGTTATTTCATGACACATATTCTGTACCTGATCCTTATTCAAGCTTCGTCTACAAATTCAGCGAAAGAAGTCCCCTAACTCCATTAAAACACCTGTCACATCTTTATTCAAGATAGAACGCGTTCCTAATGGTAGAATGCTTTGTAACAATACATGACAATCATGGGACTTAAGTCCACTAATCTTCCTCTCATCAACATTAACACATCTAGATATATTCAATGCGTAACCATCTGGAAACTTCACCTGCTTTACAAACTCACAAAACTTCTTCTTCTCATCGGCAGACATTGTATAGCATGCTGGAGGTTTTCCAACAATAGCTCCATCATTTGCTCTTATCAAGTGTAATTCTTTTGAATATTCATATCTTCCAAATCAAGTCGCGCCTTGATTGTATCTTTGCTTTACCTTCAACATTCATTAAGGTACCAAGGATATTGTCACAAATATTCTTTTCTATATGCATGACATCAAGGTTATGCCTTAATCTTAACTTATGCCAATATGGTAGTTCAAAAGAATACTTTTTTATTCTAATTCAACTCTCCTTCAATCTCCTTCTCCTCTTATTGCTGGGGTGCTTCCCATAACATATATTCTGAATATGACTTAATTGTTCCACCATATCATCCCCATCCGTAAGTTAGGTATAGGCCGATGATCACTCTTGCCATCAAACTTCTTGCTTTTCCTCCATGGGTGATTATAAGGAAGGAAGCGAAGATGGCCTAGGTATCCAATCTTACTTCTTAACTTACAAGAAGGAGTGTCCTTGTTACAAACAGGACATGCCATGTAGCCTTTATACTCCACCCGAAAATTACCATATCTTTGGGAAGTCATTAATAGTCCACATTAAAGCTGCGTGCAATCGAAACTTTTCTCCTTTTGAAACATCAAAACATCAAACCATCCTCCCATAACATTTTTAGCTCATCTAGTAGTGGTCTCATATAGGCGTCAATGTCTCTACCGACCGCTTCGGACCGAGAATAACCAACGATAGCATAAAGAATGACTCATCCATACACATCCATGGGGTAAATTGTATGCCAAGAGAACAACAGCCACACGCTATATGAAACCGACAAATTACCATGTGGATTGAATCCGTCATTGCTAACCCTAGTCTCACATTACGTGGTTCTCTAGCAAACTCGGGATATAGCTCATCAAAGCTCTTCCAAGCTTCTCTATCGGAAGGATGAACCATGTTATTCTTGTCACCTTTAGGCTATCATTATGCCCATCATCATCATTTAGCGGTCTTACTTGACATGAATAATCGTTGTAATCTGGAGGTTAATGGAAAGTACCGCAATACTTTATGTGGTATCTTCTTACCCCTGCCATCATTAATTCTCCATC
Source organism: Erythroxylum novogranatense (assembly GCA_029891385.1). Classification (NCBI taxonomy): domain Eukaryota; kingdom Viridiplantae; phylum Streptophyta; class Magnoliopsida; order Malpighiales; family Erythroxylaceae; genus Erythroxylum; species Erythroxylum novogranatense. The sequence goes on along the minus strand of CM057227.1, from coordinate 1,282 downwards.
TTGATGTTCCACACTGAGGACAACTTTCCAAGTCCCCATACTCTTTCCAATACAGGCAACAATCGTACTTACATGCATGTATCGACACATACCCCAAGCCTAGGCTCCTTAGAAATTGATTTGCTTCATCATAGGACTTCGGCAAAGATTGACAATTAGGTAATACATCCTTCAGCAGAGCAAGTAACATGTCAAATGACTTATTGCTCCACTTGTTGTATACTTTCAAATGAAGCAACTTTATTATAAACGAAAACTTAGTGAAATTCTTATATCCCGGATACAACTCTTCAGCAGCTTTACTCAACAATTCTTGCAAGCCACCCATCATAGATTCGTCAACGCCTGTACGAGGACTCCTTCCATCCTGATTAATTGGACAATCATTTAAGAAAGTACCCGCATCATCAAGCAAATCTTGCATCCCATCATCCTCCTCATCACCATCACCTTCATTAATATCAATGCCTGTCCCACCTACGTCTACATTTGCTGCGCCAAACCTTTCTTCCCTAGAGATAAATCTATATTCTGGGGCTTCACCATGTAGAACCTAGCGGGTGTATGATTGGTCCATGCTGAATTGCATTAAATGTTCAACAACATTCGTCTGAGACCTCTTATAACAATTCATGCAACGTGCACAAGGGCATGAAATCTCACACTCTTTGCCCTTTTTTCCAGCCATAAAACTCATAAACATCCTAACTCCATCAATGTATTCATGAGAAACCCTTACACTTTTCATCCAACTCTTGTCCATAGAGCAACAAATACCTATTAATTCTGTATAAGATGGAGAACATTATGTTATGTTAGTAAGCGAAGGATGGGGACGGGTTTACTACGTACCTAAATGAACATTATGTTCAAGACGGAAAACTAATTTTTTCCGTTTAAGCGCCTTAACATAATAGTTCCCATCATGTAAAGGAGAACATATCGTGTGCTTGTAATGGGGTAAAACTAACACATATACCAACTATATGGTGCTCTGAAAAGCTCATTGACATCTATGACAGCAAGAAGGTGATATTTGACAACGATTCTCATCGAGCGACAAGCGTAGATGAATGCTTTTGAGGTTAAGGAGAACCGCATTTGAGTGAAAGAGAAGCAATTGTGTTATGAACGTTAAGTGCAATCTAATATTCCTACTCATTCTTTACATTATATTGATTCTTATTCTACTATTCCATTACAAGTTGATCTTACTCCTCATACTTATTCTAACTCGTACATACCAATCTGAAAATTAGTTTATCATTGTATCATCTATACA